>CM031242.1:978738475-979198475 GCA_018340775.1 Taxus wallichiana var. yunnanensis | reverse complement strand
TAATTGACAACTGAAAGGTTAACTTTGAAGTATTGAAAGGTGACCATGAAGTAAAAGAGACCCAAAAGAGTAAAAAGGAGATAAAGAAGGGAAGGAGTGCACACGAGGGACAAGAGTGCCTGGGTGCTTTCATTTTATATGGCGTTAGTGTCTAAGGTTATCAAAAGATAAACCAGTCAAGTGTCGATGGAGTTAGAATATGTGTAAAGCTAGTAAACTACATTAGATAAAGCAATCAAAAGACCAAAATGAATTTTCAACCACTAGTTTTCTTACGTAGGAATCATGTATATATTAGTATGCTTTAGGACCCAGAAATTTACCCAAGTGGATAGATTTTATGGTTACATTTTCCCCCACTTTATGTTGTTGAGTGAATACTCAATAACATAAAGTAGATTAAAGATGTGTACCTTGTAAACTAAAGAGAAGTGTAGCTAATAGTGTTCCGAGTGGACAAGCGAGTGAAGTAATCGTAGTGTGAAGTGTGGCAACTAGGAAAGGGAGGTATACCCTATGGGTGAAGTGTATGCATAATAGCGTGTTGTTGGAGCTTGTACTCGTTAATGTGAGTTGATTTTTTTAAGGACGGACTGTAAAAGAAAAACAAAAGAGTATTCAAAGTCTCGTATGTATAAGTATGTAAAAGTTATAATTAACGAAAGAGTGCACCTGATGTATGAGAGAGTAAAGAATAGAAAGTTGTCATGTTTGTCTTACGGACATTATCAAATTTGAGTGTCTTGTTGCCTAAGGGGTGAGATTTTTAGGTGATCTCATATCAAGGACGATTTGTTTGGGAAATCTCATGCCAATGATGAGTTTTTGGGTGATCTCACACCAAGAGTGAGTTTTTGGGTGATATCACGCCAAGATAAAAGTGTTGGGGAAAGGGTATATTTTTCTCTCCTTCCATGTTGCTTCTCAAATAAGTGCCACTGCAGATGGAAAATCCGATTTATAATCATCATTGTAACCATTTGTAGTCGATTGAATGAATTATATAACTAAAAGTGAGTGCCTCGATACTCGTAGATCCATATTGTAGCTTTGTTTAAAATTGTGTTAAACCGAGAATTTGTATGATTTTTCCCCGTGACATAGGCACCTAGATGGGACACAAGCACCCATCATTCATGTCTACTATTGAGCACCGATGTACGCTTTGTGTTTTTGATCCAAGTCTTATTCTAGACCACTCTATGACTATGTGCCTTTGCCATTTATGTATTGTATTGCTCTATTTTGGAGCTATGAGCTGTTGGAAGGGTGATTTGTTCACCCAATATATGCCCCCTGATTCGGGGCATGTGACGAACTTAGGAGGATACGACCCAAATGAGAGGACCTAATTATAATATGCATATATGATATTGGATACCTGTAGGGGGTAGGGGATGTATATTGTATAAACCAAGGCATATGCAAACAAGATGGACTGTAAACATGTGTTAGTGAAAAAGAGATAGCATGCAATAGAAGAAAATGTAGCAAGTAAATATGAAGATAAGATATACCGAAAAAATTGGGTTACAAACATGGGACATCACTCACAATGTCACAAGAAAATCAAGGTTGTAGTGGCCATAAATAAATAATGATCAAACAAGACAAAGGGCATGATCAAAACATAAGAAACAATATCAAACATGAATTTGCAGATAATCATGGTTGCATAAAAGTCTTGTAAGGCGAGTGCTACACATGAAACATCTGTTAGTATGTTAGAAAGATAAGTAGTATGTCAAAGCATGTATAGATCAATGAAAAAGTAAGTGATAGTGATGAAAATTAGTAAATATTGTAACAGTAGGACCTCTGATGTGGGGAGTACAAGAGTAGAAAAGGTAGATGCCCCCAGGAGCCTTTGCGGGATTGGTTAAGAGCGTGTCGAGCATCATGCATAATGTGAGAATCTATGAAAGTCCTGCATTCACCTCAAGACACCATGTGAATGTGCATATGTGTATAGAAAAATATAATGGCATACTAAGTATCCAACTAATATAGGAAATAAAATACAACATATAAGTAACATAAGCTAATGAGAGAAAATACAACCAAGATGTGTAAATGCATGTGTGAAAAGTGATAGTGTGCTGCGATATGCAAGATTTGCAGATGAGAATATTCATGTCACCCCTGGAGGATGTGCATGAGATGTATTTCATTTAGGAATGATCCCTCAATAGTCAAGTATGAACCATAGAACAAGAGTGCGTCATCGGTGGAAAAGGTATTGCATGTGATTCAATGTAGATGTTAGGAAAGATTTATCGTGAAGTAGAGAGCATGAAGTGTAGTATAAGATATGAGTAGACAATAGAAATAACCAAGAGCGATAGAGGGGGATAATATGCAATGCCCCCAAGTGTGTGAGTAAGGTTCATTTAATTCCCTCCATAGTCATGTATGAACCTCGAGAACACGAGTGCATCATTAGGTAAGGAAGGTAGAGTATGAGTACCGAGAGATGTTGTAATGCTTGGAAAGATAGGTGTACAACATGAAGAATGAGAGATAGAGACTAATTCACCAAAATGAGAAGTGAGGGGGGAGTTGAGTGCCCCCAATTGTGTGTGGGGTGGGAAATCAAGTATACTCATCAAGGAGGTTATCGGTGTAAGGGTCATAACCGATAATATTTGGATTGTAGACATAATATGCAATAGTGTGAGGTTTATCATAGAAAGAGCCCATGCGGCATAAATTATACATGCCCATATCATATTCTTCATCATTAAAAAGGGGTTATAGGAAATCATGTGCGTACCAACATGTTAAGTTTGGGGAATAGCTAAGGAAGGAATCATTGCAAATAGAGATGTGCTAAAAGGCATATGAAAGGTAATAGTAGTATGGTTAGGATCGAAGGTGCCTTCAATATAGTCTAGCCAAGATTTTCTAAGGGTGATTGGAGAGGAACGGTGTGTTCGTGCAAGGAAGACCGATAAATGGAAGACACAGAGGCCATAAACAAAAGTAATGAGTACATATACATGATACATGTGGGGAGAATGAGGTGGGGGAGGAGGTCAACAAGTGTGAACCCTAGTTATGTTAAGCCTTCATGTGTGCAAACAATGTTAGGGCAAGTGGGATCGAATGGAATATGAGGCTAATAAGAGTCATGTATGAATAAAGTCTATGTGAATGGATTGAGTTGCGGATCAGGGGTGACTTGAGGAGATGAAGGAGGTGGCATGAGGTCCAATGTATGTATAGTTTCTTGGAAAGGAATCATGGTTGTAGTAGAGGTAGGTGGTTTCTTGAATTGATAGTCACTCATGCCACTAGTAATGAAATTGTTCTATAAATAGGATTATTTTATCTCAAGAGGAGTAATGTCAAGATTGCACAACTTTTCATTTGTAAGTTCTATTACATCGACCTCATCATTGAAATTATTTGTGTTGACATTATCATGTTGGATAGCATTATCAAGGATATTAAGAGGAGGGATTGTGGATGGAGGCATACCGGTAGTGATGGAGGGATATATGGTATGGGAAATAAGATCAGTGGCATGTGTAGGGATGGAAGGGATGAAAGTGGTGGTAGAAGTGATAACGGAAGTACTTAGGATTGACAGACATCGTATGTATCGATACTATAGTATGGAATTGGATTAAATGGGGGCATAGGCATGACAGGTGATTGGGGTCAATTCAGTAAAACTTTAATGGATCAAGGTCATTGGAAATAATATGCTCATATCCATCATGTAAGAATTTAATGCAACAATGAACTGTAGAAGGAACATCATGCATAACGTGGATCCATGGTCTACCAAGTAAGTAATTGAACTAAAATGATGTATCAATGATATAGAACAAAGTGGGAAGGGTTTTGGGCCCAACTTGTAAAGGTAAGGTAATGGTGTCAATGCATGTTCACGTAGTAGAATCATAGCCACGAACAAGGGTAGAGGATTTGGTGATTTGACTATCAAGAATTTACAACTACGTGAGTAATGAGAGGGAACATAGATTTATAACAGATCCATTATCAATTAATATGTGCTTGATATAATGGCAACCAATAGTAGTTGTAATAAGCAAAGGTGATGAAGGATCACTAGCGGAAGTAGGAGGGATATCCTCATCACTAAATGATATGGCATGCGGTAGGTTTTGAGGGGTTGAATAATATGAGAAAAGGCAACATGGGAATTGCCACTTACGGTTTGAATGGAACGTGGGTAGCCTCTAATGTATGATGAAAATCTGGTGCATTACGTAAAATATCATAAAGGGATATTTTCACTGGTGTATTTTTTAGTTTCTCGATTATATCATAACCTTTGGAAGTGTTGGTATGAACTATGGAGGTGATAGGTGGTGGAATAGAGATTGGTGGTGTTACAAGTCGCCAATTGCATCGAGTGGTGACCACATTAATAGTAGGAGAAGGTATTGGAGTGTTGAAGCGGAAAGGATGTTGGGTACGGATCTACATAAAATCAGCGGCAATGGCATACATGTTAGAAACCTTGGTTGGTGCATAACATGGATAAGATGATTGGTCCATAAATTTAGAAGAAGGAGAGACAATTTGGTGTATGTTTAGAAGGGAGGGTCAGATCAGATGGGTTCACTAAATTATTTAATCTAAATTGAATTAAACCTTTATTTTAGAGTAACCACTATAACAAATGATATTCTGTGGATAAACTACAATAATGTCCAAGCAATAAGCATTTAACAATGTAAAACCCTAAGCAAATGAGAGGGGAAGACAACTTAGTTGATTATGCATAACTTGAGAGTGGCCTGGAATGAGTATCTACTGGAATAGACTAGAAATAAACTCGTCAAGACTCGATGAGGATTTAGAACCCTAAAAATGTGTAGGACAAGAGTGCCCACGGGAGGACAGGAGTGCCCCAAGAGCTAATGATTGATCTTGGTGCACAGTGTTCTGCTTAGATGCTTAAAATTTGGTCTTTTTGGGTTGGAGGAACTTCTTTGTTAGTCTCTCTTTGTCACTTTGGTTTTTCTCTTAGATATTTGGTCGTACTTGTAACACGCAAAACAAATTTCAACCCGCACATGCCTACAAACCACATCAAATCTAATAAAAATATGCAAAATGTGGAGTCGATGACCCTTATGGTCACCCAAAGAGTGAACTTACAACCGAGTGTTGTACTACATCTTAGACTCCATGTAGTTCTCCATTCTTGTGTGTGTAATGATGTCCTAGGTTTCCCTTGTGCAAGTTTCATGATGATAATGAGATAAATGTAGATTGTACCGAGTATGCAAGATGTGTGTGATGAAATAGAATGAACTCCCCTCCTATGCAGTGTATGTATATCAATGTAGCCATTATCCCTCGTATGGATGTGTTAGATGTATACTTGTACTTCTTTTGTGCCTTTGTGTAATCTTAGGTGATGATAGATAATGCTCATAGTGCTTGGCCCATTATTTGGGAGAAGTAACTAATCATATATCTATATATGATTCCCTTGTTTGAATTTTGTAATTGACAATTGAAAGGCCGACCTAAAGTATTAAAAGGTGACGAAGAAGTAAAAAATACCCAAAAGAGTAAGAAGAAGATAAAGAATGGTAGGAGCGCCCAAGAGCGACAAGAGCACTGGGCACTTCATGCATATCTAGGTGCTAGTGTCCAAGGTCATCAAAAGATAAATCAATCAAGTGTCGAGAGAGCTATAAGATGTGTAAAGCTAGTAAAGTGCAATGAGTAAAGCAATCAAAAGACCAAAAGGAGTTGTTAACCAATAGTTTTATTGCATAGGAATCATGTATATATTAGTATGCTTTAGGACCTAGGAATGTATGCAAGTGCATATATTTCGTGTCTACAAACACTAGGTAAGCATTAAATAAGAAAGGGAGTTAAATTCGAACCATAGAATTATAACAAGATGAACACATATCATACAGATCAATCACATAGGTATGAAATTCCAAACATACTACAAGGTGTAAACACGACGAATAAAGTGTCGGGATCAACATGAAAGGGAAATTTTGGCCCTTTAAGGCCTGTCGTCATGCTAGTTGGAATATGCTCCCGAATCCCACACATTTTTGACATGGCCAAATACATGTCACCCGTAACTCAAGGAAAAACTCATACACGTCGATAATAATAATCAAAATATGATAATATCTATATGTATCATAACAATCATCCATACATAACTATGCTAGCTAAGTAATATATCATAGAAACAAATCATTTACATAGTAAGAAGGTTTACGACCATGCATCACGTATGAATCTAATGATAATACAAGATCACGGTCAAATCAAATCATGATATCGTCACAACACATATAATTGATCAATGAAAACGACATCTTATGCCCCATTGACACTATGTCAACAAGAGTTAGCATCCTAGTGCTAGCAAATAACCATATCATGAAGAAATGTCACATCAAAATAATAGAACATAGAAGTAATAACCCTATAAATATAGATAATCAAGATACAATGAATCGATACAACTCAAAATGAGAATAAGAAAATAGGTGGGCACTACATCCCCCTCTCCTAGGAATTGAATTCCTCCAGGAAGTCACTGAAAGAGGTAAGGATATCGGGCCCGCAATGGTGTCACATCCTCCCAAGTAGTTACAATCTCATCATACATGTCCCACTGGACTCTAACTTGGTCCAGTCTCGCTCCCCTAAGGGGCATCCTCCTATGCTCCAAAATGCACACAAGCTCCAAAATCGATTATCCATTGACCTCCACTTGTAAGGCCATCCAATCCAAAACATTATATGTATCATGAACATACTTCTACAACACTAAGACGTGAAACACATCATGGGCACAGGATAGGTGTGGCGCAAAGATAAGCGATAGGTAACTAGACCAATAACCTCCAAAATCTCGAAAGGCCCAATAAATCGAGGGGATAACATAGAGATCTTTCTATAATTGATTGGAATATTGTGCAGATGAACTCTCGGAAATACCTTATCACCCATAAATAAATGATGTTATACTCTTTGTGTGTAAGCATACGCCTTTTGACATGCACAAGTCTACTCCAAACACTTCTTAATGACAACCTACTACTCCATATCTTGAAGATAAATGGGGCTAATATTAATCCTATCATCTATTTTGTCCCAAATTAACGGTGTCCTACAAGGTCTCCCATATAAGGCTTGATAAGGCATCATGCCGATGGAACTATGAAAACTATTGTTATAAGAAAACTCAATCAACTACGAGATAATGCTCCCACTTCTTCTATTGTTCCCTCATATACATCCGAAGCATATCCTCTAGCACCCGATTCACCATCTTTGTCCGAGGGTGGTACGTTGAATTGAAATTGATCCGAGTTCCCAAGGATGACTTAAAAGAAGTCCAAAACTCGAAGCGTAAATAGAGTGACGATAAAAAATGACCATCATAGGAATACCATGCAACCTCGCCACATCATCTATAAAAATATGTGTAATGACAATTATATTATATGAGACCTTCATCGGAAATAAGCGAGCAACCTTGGTTAACTTATCCATTGTCACCATGATAGTGTCATGATGAAACAATGAAGTGGGAAGACCAAAAATAAAATCCACAGATACCATGTCCCATTTCCACTCCAAAATATCATGCAGGTAAATAAGGCCTACA
This sequence comes from Taxus wallichiana var. yunnanensis, assembly GCA_018340775.1. NCBI lineage: Eukaryota > Viridiplantae > Streptophyta > Pinopsida > Cupressales > Taxaceae > Taxus > Taxus wallichiana. The sequence goes on along the minus strand of CM031242.1, from coordinate 979,190,839 downwards.
GGGGTGAGAATGCTTGGCTTCACCCTCGACACTCAACATAATGGGCAACTAAATATGTAATATCATGGTGTAACCCAGCCAAAAGTATAGATGTCTCAATTTCACATACATATTAGATGAGCCGCATAAGGAGATTTATGTGCCTCTAAAAGAACAAAACTGCGCAAATCTCCTACCTTAGGCACATAAATTCATCTCTAAAACCGCGAAGAAGACTATTTGACTTTAAGGTGGAGCCTACATACTTGACCTCTAAAATCCCCGAGAATCTACCACTCACGTGGCACCCTCGCAGAATTTGTGTCCCGAAATATGTTGAAGTATCCTACCTCTGAGGTCTGATCATAAAGTCAATCAAGGCTAAAATCTCATATCGTCACTTACTAAAAGTATCAGCGATGACATTCTCCTTCCACTTGATGTACTATATGTCCATGTCATAATCAAAGAGGAACTCCATCTACCGTCATTGCCGGGCCTTGAGGTTGGGTTGTGTAAAGATATGTTGAAGGCTCAAATGATCTGTCCTCAAGACAAATGACTTGCCAAAAATAAAATGCCTCGAATGAACCAATGCATGAACTACTGTTGCAAACTCAAGATCATGGGTAACATAGTTAATTTCATAATCCTTGAGCTTATGTGACTCAAAATCAATGATGTGATGCTCCTGCATGAGAATTGCTCCAATTCCCTCTATCGATGCATCTATGTAAACCACAAATTCGACCAAAGGATCAGGAACTACAAGGATGGGTGTAGTCATCAATCGTTCCTCGAGAAGTTGAAATCCTGCTCAAACTTCTTTGACCAACAAAACTTCTTCCCTTAACATTGAAGGGAAGTGATATGATTAACAATTCTATAAAAATATTGCACACACTGCAAAGTAATAACCAACTAACCCCATGAAACTCCTAACCTCGGTCATTGTGGTCGGGGATGGCCAATAAATGTTAACTTGGATCTTTTAGGGATCTACTAAGATACCCTCACATGTGATGATGTGCCCCAAATACTAAATATATATCTAAAAGAATGAACACTTCTCCAAATTCCCAAAAAGTTGGTATTCCCTCAAAACCTATAATACATGTCTTAAGTGCTCCTGGTGCTCCTCTACTTTGAGTGTGAATGAATCAAAATGCCATATAGAAACAAAATGAAAAACATGTCTAAGAAGGTCCTGAAAATTCCATTTACAAGGCTCATAAACACTGCATGTGCATTTGTTAGACCGAAAGGGACCATTGTGAACTCATAATGCCCATACCGAGTCTGAATAGTTATCTTGTGAATATTCACCTCTAAGATCCGCACCGATTGTAATCTAACTTTAGATCTATCTAGAGAACACTTTGGCTCTCCTCATATGATAAAAAAATCTTCTATACGAGGAAGAGGACAACAATTCTTCACCATTACCTTCTTCACCTATCTAAATTCGACACATGAACGAAGGGATATGTCCTTCTTCTTCATAAATAACACCAGTGCGCCCCAAAGAGACACACTAGGTCGACAAGGCTATTCTCCGACAAATCCTACAACTAAATCTTTAGCTCATGGATCTTGGGGGTAGTCATCCTATATGGAGCATGGGAAACAAGTGTAGAACCCGGAACACGTTTAATAGAAAAGGCCACCTCTTGACACAATGGCATATCCAGTAGCTCACTAGGAAAAACATTTGTAAACTCTTGTAAGATAAGGTGATCATCTAAAGGTGAACTTACTGGAATCTCCTCAGATCTATCATTGATCATGATAGCAAACATCCGACACCCCCTTGTGTATGCTGCTTTGAGTTGTATAGCAGAGATCATATGCAAGGAAACATTTTTCCGACCCCGAATTACTACATGACTGTCCAAGTCATCTAAACACTCTATAATCTTGTTCATGTAGTCAACCTTGACCTTATGGGAGTCAAGCTAATCCATACCTAGAACAACCTCATAGGATCCCAATGGTAATATACAAATGTTTAAGGTGGTGGAGAATACTCCAAGGTCAAGGATACAACTCTCCATATACGTGTTTACATTGAGCTTGGCCCCAGTGTCCAACCCTACCTACCATATATCATCCTCCCTAAAAGCCACCAAACTGCACCTATCCATTAAATAAGGTAATATGAAGGAGTCGAAGCTCCCGAATCAAATAAAATAATGCTCGGTATGCCTCTAATCATACTTGTAGTCTCAATGACCGTGGCTCAGTGCTCAACCTAATGGTTCTCTATTGTGGCATAGATGCGATGAGCGTGCCCTACGTCACCAATTGTCTTCTCGCAAACACGTGCCTTTATCTTTTGGAAAAAGAGGGTCTTTGTGGACAGAAAAGAGCATAGTGATCATGGACTCCAAAAATGAAACAACTCGATGCATCCCTATACGAAGGAGTCCTTCATGTGCTCTAGTGTAGTGATCATGTGGGTTCTACCTCTGGTGGACCGTTGAGAATGACTTAGATGAGGTTGTAGGCCGAAAATCCTCCTATCTCTACCTAGAATGTGGCAACCATGGCCTTTACCTCTCTAATTATCATGTCCTTGCCTAGTCCTCTCGTTGTTGAGGAACTTGGTGCTGAGAGGGATGTTGTGGGTGTGGAGGGGGTCTCAAAGTTGACCGAACTCGTTTGAACCCTCCTCTCGAGGGTAGGGAAAAGCCACGCGATCCGAGATTTTAGAAAGTACGAACTGCTCTGTAACTTGCTTCGATTTCTATCGCAAAACTTGTGCCCTGCTCCTATTCTCCTTTGCTAAATATTCCTTTTTGGTTGCCTTCTCCAAGGTTAGAGGAGATAATATCCCGATTGCTCCAACCAATTCTACATTCAATCTCTTGATCACCCGTAACTTCTCGTACTAGAGCTAATCCACATACTATAGAAGATCCAAAATCGACAGTCATCTTACCGGGCTACCATATCAAACCCCTATCGTATATCGTGGAACTCGTTGATCCTCTTCTCGAATGAAATTCTCGACATTTAATGAGCCGAGAAAATGCTCCTTAAACAACTCATATGTAACAATATCTCACCTCAAGTAGAGCTTCCGCTCCCATTCCTCCACCTAATGTGCGTTGCATCACAAAGGAGGTGTATGGCAAGGCGAGCCTTGACGTTGCTCTCGTAAGGATGCAATCAAAATCAACTATCCAAACTTAAGAGCCATGACTCGGCCCCAAAACCATCAATCGTGCCTTCATACGTGGGTGAAGGAAGTAGAAGATCTCGGATATCACCACTTGCTACCAACACATGATGGTGTGTCTTTGCTACTATCTCGTATTTGAAATATAGGGTTACTGAGACCTCTCTTCTTACTGTGAAGGAATCTGAACATTAGTGGCAGAATGTGAACCCTCATTTAGGTGTGCCTCACTGTCATATTGACTAGCCTCCTCGATTGAGCTCAGGCTATGTGGGAAGTCGATTCTGGAGGACTCCCATCATCTGATGAAGTGCATCTAGGATATGTGGCCCAAAATCAACTCTAGGAATCTCTCGGAGGTGACCACTAATGATCTTGAGTCGTCATTGCACCTCGCATGGTATCACACCTTGTCATCCCGCACAAGGGAAAAATGATACATTATACTTATGTAAAAACATTTTAAACATAGTGTTTTTACCTAAATTAAGCTACCAAAAGCTAAAAATAAACCCCGAGTATTCGGTGTTGAAATCGAGCTTTGATACCATATGTCATGCCCCGCTCAACGCGAGGTCCAAAACATCAAAAAGATAAACAAAATAACCCGAGCAAATATATGAATAGTAATGATAATGGTAATATTTTTTAAGTATATAAAGCAAGAGAAATAAGACTAACACATTACGATAATAACGTGACTAAGTTGCAAACATGATGAAGTGGATCCAAACTACTTTTGGAAAAAGAAAAGGTGAAATATGAATAACTTTTACATCATTGCAATCGTCGGTCATTCAAACTTTCACCCGTGTCTCGTATCTTGAATAACCGAGTCGTTTGAGACAATAATGGAATTGTCTCCAAGTTGTGGGACCTTGTGTGCTTGAGACAAATCTTTAGAGAAGGTCGGTTCCTCTATCTATTTCTAATACTACTACTACTCCTAATGATGAAAGGGAAAACTAAGCTAACAATGCTAAAGGACCAGGGATAGAAGGATAACATAATGGAAAAATAATCTAAGGAAGGCAATAGCATTGGAAAAAGAGGGATGAACACTATCTGTTTTGATCGAAAATGAAGAGAAAAATGTCAAGGGAGGCTAGACACGCGTAGCACAAACCAACACGCATTTGCACAATCAGTTTTCATCAAACACAACTAGAAAATGGTGATGCAAGGAAAGTAAAATGACACAACAAGCAAATAGAGTAAAAGAAAGGCAAGAAGAAAAAATGCGAACACGCCAGGACAGAGAATAGCCACAAAACGATGCTTCCATTGCTTCAAGAAATGCACAGATTGTTACCATGATGACTAAAGGTTGATATTCACATGCACGAGTCAGATCTAGAGGTCTGTAACTCAAAATACAAAGATATGAAGTCCTTAACAAATGCGTAAGGATCCAAAATGTCCAACATTAACAATGAGCCTAACTCTTACATTTATAGATGAATCAATGGAAGAAGAAGAGAAGGAGGGAAAACCTGAATTTGAAATACAACCACCAACAAGAAACATTTAATGCCTAAAAATCCACACTGTAAATATGTTAAATGTACTTCCCAAGTTTTTTTGGCGTGTTGGAGAAGGAAGGAAGGCATATCGGATCAAATATGCGTGGTTAGAGCAATCGAGATATGCTCATCAATTCCCAGTTGACATTTTCCCATTAATCACCTACCGATCCGCCAATAATTTAAATTTGAATATCTAGTGTTATAGCCTATGTCAATAGCTATTGATTGAGACTACGCATACGCGCGATCGGAGTTTTGAAGCAAAATATATGGCTATCGAGAAGATTTTCAAAACATTTACGTACGTAAGACACATGACACATGTGGATTGGCTGAAAGGATGGACAATTGTGTAAATGTTCTTGTCATTTCTGCCACGTGTCACTCATTGATTTATTACAAGGATTCGATGCCCTGTTGGCGCGCTTTGATTGGTTACGTGTGGCACACTCAAGCATGTCAGAGAATGATGTGGCACGAAATGGCACAGAGGAGGGTGCAAAGGTATGCACATGGAAGAATGAGGCATGGGAGGATGACGGAAGGAAGGCGCGTGTACTTGTAATGCGTGCAAAGGAAATGATGTAAACGGGTGAGCGGAAACATATGGAAGAGGCGCAATCATTACGAGAATGATGTACAAGTTTGTGAGGACAAGGTGTGTGGGCATGCCAAGGACTTAGCTTGATTTTGGGAAGCAAAGGCCAAGGCATGCGTGGAAGGTGAAGCAATGTAGAGAAGGTGGAAGTGTAGAGAGTGCGCGTAAGGGGAAGATGGAACAAAGAAGAAAAGGAAAAGGAAAAGGAAAAAAGAAGGGAAGAAGGCGTGAAAGGAAGAGATGTGTGCAAGGCGTACAAGGAATATGCAACCATGAAAATCTACCAAGTGAAGTGTGTGCAACCTGCATGTAGAACCATAGAGCCATAATACTTATGTAAGTTATCCAGATAACTAGGAGAGTTATTTGGATAACATTTTGGTGACTTTTGGGGCCATTTTCCTACTAGATGAAGGAGATCAATAGCTTATAGCATCCATTGGGCATGGAGTCTATTGTGTAATCATGAAATTCTGATCTTCAACTTTGAAGAACTGCCCTTTAGAGTCACTTGAATCATTTCATAGCTCTATTCTGAATCCTACAAAACTGCTAAAATAAAAACAACATCCTGGAAGCAAAAGAAGAGCATGTGCAAGAAGTGTACAAACAAACAATGTGTGCACAACACACTTGGAGAAATTGAAACTACTCTAATATATACAAAATGATGCAATAAATCAATGGAAGGGTTTGAGATAGATCTCATTGACTGGGATTTGTTGCGCGCCTCCATCGAGATGAGTTAACTCAAAAGAGTTAGCCTCCTTGCATGAACTGATGATGTATGGGCCACTCCAAAGTGTATCAAACTTTGAATGACGTCCGGTTTAACTCTGTTAGCATCCCACTTTAAGACCAAGTCTCCAACTTTGCTATGTGGTTGTGATTCTCTTTTTGAGAAATATCCTCATACGCGCGTAACTTTGCTATATACTTGGATAATTTCTCAATTGGATTTATGTCGTGCAATCGTTCACGAGACGGATGAGATGGCTCATAGTGTGTGCACTTTGTGACCTTATTACTCCTCGTCGATTTAAAGAGTCGACGCCTTGGATGACATTATTGCAACTATATTAGGTGTTAAGTGTAGTAGTAGTCGCGATGGCTTTACCCGTAAGCGCTTCTCAGAGGCACCGTTTATACCAAACGCTGCGAATGAAATCTAGGATCTCATGAGTGTTTGAACCAATTTTTACTATTTTTTATTACAATTATGTCGGTTTCTAAGCATTTAAAAGTTTGCGAGCTTGACTATGACAACCTACAAATTAGTACATATATTGCAACATGCAATTAAATTCTAAAATCTAGACAAAATTGAATGGTAGGCAAAAAAATTGTTTTGCGGGCCTTGTGGCTTCGGAGCCTAGAATGACCCACTATGCCAAAAAATTGCAAAAATATAGCTAAAAATGTAATTTCGGATAGGCCTCCTTTTGCAAAAAATGCCTGAAATCAAAAACAGGCTTAATGGGAAAAAAAATTGCCCTAAATTAGGGTTTTTCTTGCTAAATTTAGTTAGTTATAACTAAATTTGAATTTTTTGCTAAAGTTAGCGGTTTCATCTAAATTTTCCGCTAAATTTCAAAATGACAAGTTGGGGGTGGGATTTGAACCCAAAACCTCCCACTTCTAAGTCTTTTGGTCTATCCACCTTGGCTCTATGAGCGCTTAGATATAGATTTAAAGCAAAATGTATTTAAATAAATACCAAATTGCTAACCTCTCGTAACAACGACTTGACATGAGAGATCCACGTGTCCGCGACGTGGCTGAGGTGGAGGTAGCGGTTTTAGGGCTCATAAAAAATGGATCTCGAGGTGTTTTTTTATCTCCTTGAAGTTTTGCGCATGTTGCATAAGTATGATCTCCACCTTTTTTGTTTGCAAATTGTTTTGCTTTGATCATTGCTTCTTGGTTGTTTCTTTGTGCGTGTCCATGTGGAGGTTGATATCTTTTCTCACCATTTTTTTTTTTGTTTTTGTTGATGTCATTTGATAATGGTCGCCGCTTCTTTGTAATGTTATCACCATTTTTTTGTATTGTGTTGGCATTTGTGCAAGTCGCAGTGTTGGGCCGTGTAGGAGGGATTCAAACGGATGTAGCAGATGAGGGGGTTTTGTGGAGGTGAACGTCATTAAGATCAGCTTGGAGGAGCTCAAGGATGTGTGTAGGAGAGCTCGGATGTACCTGGTTACGTGGCTCAACCACGGTAAAATAAAATGCCTAAGCAATCCTTCTCCAGAGATCATCCTTTCAACAAACACAACAAATCATTAACACAACAACTCAAACAAAGAAAATCGAGTTATTGCTTTTTGTGCAAGTCTTGTGACTCCAACACAACTCGGCCTTTGTATGAATAATTTCTTAGAGCTCTTCAAATGTAGTAGGCTGCTAATATTAGCAGTGAATAAAAGCACCTCTAAATTAGAGGTAAAACCCCTGTTGGGGTAAATAATTTTTTTTAAATATCCTGAAAATGATCAGCTTCGAGGAGCAAATTTGCACAGTGCGAGAGGGCACCAAGGCAAAAAAAAATTGCTTTACGTTTACCTGAAAACACACAGAGGTTGTGGGTTTGCAGGGAGATGTGGGAAGGCTGCTTTAGTCAAAGACTAGCTCTCGGTGTTGCAGATTTATTCTTCCACAAATTCTCCTTCCTCTGCAACCTTCTCCAACCTTGTCAGGAGCTTCAATACGCTCTGGTACCAAATGTAAATTGAGAAACAGGGGCGGAAGCTTGATTAACTTTATTAATCTCAATCAACCATTTACATATGAATGAGTTGCAATACTTATAGGTATTGAACAGCTGAATGCAAACAAGAAACAGAGTTGCACAGGTGCAACCATATTCCTAAATACATAAGCTTCCAATATTACATCCGGGAAGCATAAAAATACAATCAAACAATTATATTGTTAAAACAATATAACAACTCCCGTATTGTTCAAATACAAACAATAAGATGGTTATAATTAAATATAACCATATAAACAATAAATAATAAATTTATTAATATGCAATGCATAATTAATTAGGATAATAATAATATTTTATCCTAACACATGCATGATGGCGAAGACCTACTTCTTTGTGTGATTGTATTTCAACTCATAATCCTTTAGTGTTTGACTAAAGAAAGCCACTGGTTGTTCTAGTCCTTGTTCATTTTCTTGTCAGATAAGTAACAACACTTACATCATCGCCATAAGCATAAAAGATGAAATCCTTGGATTAATTTAGGTTGATGAGTGTTGTTGCCGCACAAGCAATATCTTGCTTGATTTTGTTGAAACTCTCTCTTCCTTCGTTGTCCATCCTAAAGGCTACGTCCTTCTTAAGCACCAAGGTGATGGGCTGAACCAATCCTACAAAGTTAGGAATGAAGCGCCTAATAAAATTTATCTTGCCAATGAAGGACTGTAAGGCCTTTTTTTTGCATCGGTAGGGAAAGAGCTAGGATGGTGAAACATGCTCAGGATCAATTGTGATGCCATCCTTTGAAACTACATGGCCCTAAATCTTACCATGTGCCACCGTGAAATTGCACTTCTTGGGATTAAGATACACCCCAAACTTTCTGCATCTCTCAAATACTTTCTCTAGGTGCACCATGTGATCTGCACTATGCTTTGAGAAGATTGTAATATCATCAAGCTAAACCAAGATGAACTCATTGATATATCCCTTGAATGCAATATCCATGGAGTGCTAAAACATTGCACCTACGTTTGACAGACCAAAGGGCATCTTCTGATATGCATATGTTCCCCACTTGGTTGTAAACGTTGTTTTAAATTGATCCTCTTCCTTGACCGAGAATCGATTGAATCCTGCATACCCTTCTAACAAAGTGAGAATCTTTGTGTGTCACCACACCTGCAATATCTACTCCATAGAAGGCTAATGATAATGATCCTTTAGAGATGCCTTGTTCAAATATCTGAAATCAACGTAGAGTCTGATTTCACCATTCTTCTTACACACCAGAACTATATTCGTAACCTAGGTAGAATACTTGATGGGAAAACTTATCTTTTACTCAATGAGTTTGGATAACTCCTTCCTCATGAGGGGCTCTATCTTTGGATTAACTGGTCATTATTTTTATCTGATGAGCTTGATACTAGGATCAAGGTCGATGGAGTGTTGAGAAACACTTGGATCAAAACCTTTGAGGTCTTCATACTCCCATGAGAAGATATCACTGTATTTTTGGCAGAGAGATATGAAGGCCTATTTTTCATCATACGCGCAAGCTTTACTAGGCAACAACTCTTTTCCACGCATAATCCCGACTAGAATACAATCTTCTTTCAAAGCACAAACATATACCTTTCTTCACCCTTGAACTCATCATTAGGGCTAAAAATTTGTTCTAAGGTGACCAACCCTTTAGGCAACTTATTTGACTTCAATTGAATCACTTGGTCACCATAGTTGTCATGTAAATCAGCTTGCATGCTTGATGAGAACTCAACTTCATTCGGATGAATTAGATGATCTAGCGCATCACTATCAAACACTTACCAACTGATGTTGTTGTCTGGAATGGATGGTCTAATCACCATCTTGATATGTTGAGTGTTTCCTTTAACAAAGTCCTCAGCGGGATAATTGTGAACCAAGCGCGACCATCTGATCAACTTCTTTATTCATCTTACACGACACCACCTGCAGATTTAGAGCATCAAAGCTCTCAAGGAGGTCCCAAACTCTGTGTTTATAAGCTTTGAGAAGCTTATTATTTTCCTGGAATTTTTGGTGACCTGGTGGATAACCAATTCTGTATCCCCAAATATTTGTAGCGCCTTAATCCCTTTCTTCTCAACAATGAAAATACCATGCACCAATGCTTCATATTCTTGCTACATTATTGGAGCATGTGAACTGTAACTTGTGCATGAAAAAGAACCTCTCATCCTTAGGAGAAATGAGAACAACTCCTGCACTTGTGCCATTTATGCTTCTGGAACCATCAAAGTATAACTTCCATAGACCAGTTCAACTTGGTCTTTCTTGAGCGCGTGTGAAAACACAACTTCTTCTTCTAGGATGTAATAAGTACCAAGCCCAGTTTCAAAGGCTTCAAGATCTTCAACATATGGATCAAATTTGTGGTGCCTTTCGCCCACTCATCTAGCACAAGGTTAGGTAGAGGAGGAGGAACAAGCTGCTCTTCAAAAACTTGGTCTTGACTTTCTTGGATTAGGCAGTTGGCTTGGAGAGGGGATAAATCATATGACTCTACATGATAAGAAAATATAGGCTCATCTTGTATGGTAAACCGGGTACCATACCTTGTCTTGAGTAACATATGGGACCAATCAGAAGACAAGTAACCACCCACTTTTGTAGTAAATTATCTTGATAGACATAGGAAAACAAGGAGGTAGGTCAATGATAGACACATCTTGAGTTATGGTGAGGCTTGGACATGCATGGAGGGTTAACTAAATATCCTTAATGACTCCAAAGGTACTGAAAATTGAGCCATCAAGTTGCAAGAATCCTTTAGACAAGGGGTTGTACTTAAGACCGAGGATATCAAAAATTTTCTTGGGCATAACAGAAGTACTAGCGCCTGAGTCTATCATGTAATTATGCACTAGGTGTTTACCTATGATCAAGGACATATAAAAAGGTGGGGTTTTAGCAACATTACTTACTTACTTCTCCTCTGCTTGATATATATTGACATAAATGTGTGGTTTTGAATAGCCGGATCAACGTGCGAGAAGTGAGCCGAGCTTCGTGCGACAGTCACGCCGAGACGAAATGGTTAGGGCATCCCACATTGTGACATTTATGTTTGTCCTTTTCATCTGGTCCACAATGTTGAATGGAAAACCCACTGACTTGTGCATTTGAGGAACAACAACATCCTTTCTTGATTGTTCAAGTGCAGAGGTAGGGGCCTTAGCTAAAACAGAGGCTTGACCTACCAAAGGAGGGGCACACGCTACTTCCAGAGGAGCTTTGCGTGGAACCTCACATGCTAGAACTTGTGCATTTTTACTATTGGATGCCTTAGTTACATATTTTTGCTTCTCAGGGTCGACTGTGTTGTTGGAATTGTGACTTGTGCGCCAGACTCTAGCATTCTCCTTTTGTATCTTGTATTGTCTGCAACTTGATTAATTGTACATAAGTCCTTAGCATCGAAGAACATCATATTTGCCTCTAGAGGAACTTCTCGCATTTCTTGGTTATCTGCTTCAAGTGTGCTTGTTGAAGGCTCACAACTAGAAGCATTCTACATCACATAGGTTTGCATGCACGTAACATTAGCGTAGTGATACTGGCTATGAGGCATGTTGTAAGGGAAGCACCATTTAGACTCCTGTGCCAAATTATTCTGAACTGGAACAAGTGCCTGACTTGTACTAGGCGCTGGAAGAGAAGGCACGAGAGGAACAACTTGCAAGGGCAGATGTGCATTAGCATGTCATCTATCATTTTGTTGGTTTTGCACGTACCTCTGGTTTGTATATTGATTCCTCCAGGGCTAATTGTTTTGATTATGTGCCTGATTGGAATTATTTCTAAAGGCTTGCGCTTGCTGCTTCTCAAGAGATATGACTTTATTTGACAAGTTCTTAATCAAGGTCTTCATTTCTTCATCTTCTTTCTCGCTGCCCGAGAGATTAGGAGGTGGATGCAGATATTTACGCTTTGCTCAGAACAAGAACAAGAGTAACAAAAGGTCAAAAGCTTGAGATATTTCGGGAACAAGGGGCATGTGCGGTCTAGGAGATAACTTTCCCACATGAATAAGGTTATTCTCTACCCTTACTTGTAATAGTATAAACAATGGTAAATTCCTACCTCCCATGGATTGAATCATGACTAAGATGTCACTATTCAACACCTTTAGATAATACAAGAAATCATGCTGAGTTATAGGCCTTACCACGAGAGGGATTTTGTCCTAAGTCTTCTAGAATCGATATTAAAATTGGTCATCTGCTCGTTGGGTGCCCTCCTTGTTGTTGTCAGTTGTTCCACCAAATATAGGTGATATGAGTTGTCTTTAAAATAATTGCAAAGAGTTTTTCCTAGATCATACCAAGTGGCGATAGATCCGAGTCTCGAGCCTCGGTACCATTGGAGAGATTAACCTTTGAAAGAGGTCATGTAAAGCACCTAACTTCTACATCATTGTGTGTGATCGGTAGAGTGAACATACATTTGCTATATATTGGATATGCTCCCGAGTTGTGATCTCGATTCTCACCATTAAAGTATGGAATACTTTTGAGCACACCATTTGGCATATCATTTTGCACGGCTATAACCGAAACACTTCCCGAAAGTTGGCAAAGTTCCCGAGGAGGAGGTGGCGATGTGTCATGGAAACTTGTGCGGGTTATCTATTGTGAGGAGGAGTTGAATGGGCATGACGCGCTTGAGGTGGATATGCACGTGCGGGTCTTCTACTAAGAACTCTTCTTAGAGATAGTTAGAGGCACTCGAAATAATATTCATTGTTGCACTTTGCCTTGTACGTTGCTCTTCTCATGAAAGGTGTTCAGGATCAAGCTAAAACAAAGATCTAGAAATGTTGGGAGACACCATATGTATTGAAATGAACCTCCAAAGGCTATAATACTAATCCCACACACTAGAACTTAGCAAAGTGAAATATAAGATTTCAATACTTGTCCCACCAAGCACGCCATAAAATGCTTGGGTCATTCAAACTTGCACCCATGTCTCGATCTTGAATAACCATCTCCAAGTTGTGGGACCTTGTGTGCTTGAGATGGATCTTTAGAGAATCCTAGTCCCTTTATCTATTTCTACTACTACTACTCCTCCTAATGTTGGAAGGGAAAACTAAGCTATCAATGTCGATGGACCAGGGATAGAAGGATAACAAAATGGAAAACTAATATAAGGAAGATGATAGCACCGAAAAAAGAGGGATGAAAACTATACATTTTGAGCAATAATGAAGATAAAGGCATCAAGGAGGCTAGGCATGCGTAGCACATACCAACACACATTTACACGATCAATTTTCATCAAACACAACTACAAAATGGCGATGCAAGGAACATAAAATGACATAACAAGCAAACAGATTAAAAGAAAGGCAAGAAGAATGAATGCGAACACACCTGGATAGAGAATAGCCACAAAATAATGCTTCCATTACTTCTATAAATGCACAAGTTGTTACAATGGTGACTGAAGGTCGATATTCAAATGCATGAGTTAGATCTAAAGGTCTAAAACTCAAAATACAAAGATGTGAATTCCTTTACAAATGTGTAAGGATCCAAAATGTTCAACAGAGCCCGACTCTTACATTTATAGATGAATCAATTGAAGAAGAAGAGAAGAAGGAGGAAAACTGAATTTGAGATACAACCACCAACAAGAAGCATTCAATGCTTGCAATTCTATCAAATACGCTTCCCCTAGTTTGTTTAGCGTGTTAGAGAAGAAAGGAAGGCGAGATCATATCAAATCTAGGTGGTTGGAGTAATCATCTCTACTCATCAATGCCTCCGCTTGACATTTTCCCATTTCTCACCTACCAGATCTACCAAGAATTTGAATTTGAATATCTAGCACTATAGCCTACGTCATCAGCTATCGATTGAGACTAGGCGTACATCGATTGAAGTTCTGTAGAAAAAAAAATATGGCTGTCGGAGATTTTCAGAGCCGTCTGCACAGCACGCAAGACATGTGGCGCATACAAGATTGGCTAAAAGGATGGCCAATTGTGCAAATGTTATTGTCATTTCCACCACGTGTCACTCGTTGATTTGTTGCAAGGATTCGATGCCATGTTGGCGCGATTTGATTGGTTGTGTGTGGCACACTCAAGCGTGTCAGAGAATGATGTAACACGAGAATGGTGCGAGAGGAGGGCACAAAAGTATACGCGTGGAAGAATGGGGCAATTGGAGGATGACATAAGGAAGGTGCATGTAATTGCAATGCATGTGGAGGAAATGATGCAAATGGGTGAGAGGGAAATGTATGGAAGAGGTGTAATCATTACATAATGATGTGCGAGGGTGCGAGGAGAGGGCACATAGGGATGCCAAGGACTTAGCCAATTTTGGGAAGCAAAGGTCAAGGCGTGCGTAGAAGGTGAAGCAATGCAAAGAAGGTGGAAGCGAAGAGAGTCCGCGTAAGGGGAAGATGGAACAAATAAGAAAAGGAAAAGTAAAAGAAGGGAAGAAGGTATGAAAGGAAGGGATGCGTGCGAGGAAGGGATGCGCAAGGGCTCACAGGGAATCAGAACCATGAAAATGTGCCAAGTGAACAAGTGAAGTGTGTACAACCTGCATGTAGAACCATAGAGCCCGAATACTTATGTAAGTTATCTAGATAACTAGGAGAGTTATTTGGATAACAACGACCACGCCGCATTTTTGGCATTATAAGGCGAGGAGTTGGCGTAATGTCACTTTCGTGATTTTAAATAATAAGGCATTTTTTATAATTCGGTGATAATTTAATCACGACAAACTATAAGGCTACATTATAAAATAGTGATTAAAATTATCGCGTCGAGAAATTAAAAGGGTTTAATTAAATACGGAAATAAAATAATCAATTCGAAAATGATAAAATATTTACGGAAGCCCATTAGTTGGCTAATATGGTCATGGGTCCTATTTAGTTTCCTAAATGGACACATGCCTTTAAAGGTTTAATACATAAGTCTAAAAGGGTTCAATCAATCAATATTCCAAAAAAGAGGGCAACCTTATAAATTTTAAGTCAAAATCAAATTAAATGTGAGCCCTTGGATTTAATAGATTTCCGTTGTAGGATGTTAAAACCCTAAAATCTTATAAGGATATCAATAAAACCTAAAATCCTTTATTCTTTAATCTCCTCTCATTTCATTCGGTTGCAAATTTGTTTGGTTTTGTGTTTTAGGTTTGCAGGATGGAGAATGAAGCTCACATGGAGCTCAAGTATGAAGATCAATGGTGGAATCATTCACTTTATTATTTTCAATATGTTTAAAAACCATTAGGGTATGATTTGGGTATTGTTTCTGTTGAAATCTAAATCCATAGTTGTTTATTTGTTTAAAATTTGATCCTTGAATGGATCTTTAAGTTTTCCATTTTTTTGTAAAGAAGTACTTCAAAACATATTTGAAATGCGTTATTTCATTTAAATGAAAATCTAAATCCATTTTTAGGTTTAAGTACACACGCACATACACACACACACACACACATATTAATGTGTTATTGAAATCAACATACTCGAAATAGTTAATACACCCTATGGGGGACTACATGTTTTAAGGCCTTAGGGCTGTGTGGTAGACTGCATGTGGCTAAAAGGGGTTGTATTTGGCCTATGTAGAGGGGGAAGCCACGACAGTGCCATGGACATGGGGTTTGAGGGAGGGCAATCAGAGCGGAATGGAGAGGGGGTAGGGTTAGGATAGTCTTCCCAACCGCCCATCTCCCATATATATATAATAATAATAACTTAGCTAAAAATATACAATGCCCTTTTTTATAAAAGGTTAACAATCTCTCCTTTGATAATATAATTAGACACACACACACATACCCAAAATACATATAGATGAGCTACATGGTTTAGATGATTTTCCATATCATATTTTGTGTGTGTGTGTGTGTAGTTTCCATTCAAATGAATAATTTTCTTGATAAATCAAGGGTTATTTATACATTAGTACTATTTTATGAAAAATAAGAAGTTTTAAGATTTCTAACTCTCAACTTAGGAATTTTTCAATAAGATAAATAAATGACATTACTTGTGTGTGTGTGTGTGTGTGTGTGTGTGTGTGTGTGTGTGTGTAAGGAAAAGCTTTTACAAGCAATCAAAACAATTTGTTTCAGCTTATCACAATTTTGGGAGAGTATAAAATATATGTTTCAATGAGGACAATCCTAAGACATTTTGCTAAGTTAAGTATAAACAAGCTTAGATATGATTTTGCACTACCAAGTTAGAAATGTGAGTTATTACAAAATTGAATGTATAACAACAATATTATTCACTTTGAAACAACAAGATGTAACTTATAACCCAACTATTTTATCTCCTAAACTTGATCAATACAACAACCAATATTATGAGACTTTAAAACAAGTATTCAAATTGTTTCATGATTCCATGGAAGAAAGTTTAAGTGCAGAAGTTTCAGATTTCAACTATGAGGAAGAGAGATAAATTTCATTTCAGATTTTCCATAAACATTCTAAATTTACTTTATCCTTTAAGTTGATTTCTTTCATTTTCAAAAATGATTTAAAGAGGAAAAAAAGAGATTGAAACAATAACTTAGAACCTTTAAAAACAAAGTGGAATCCCATTTTATAATAAAGAACCGGTGTACATTTTTAAACAACAAATAACAATCATTTCATGAGTCTTTTAAACAACATTTTAGCATCAAAATAGTTCAGTTGTATAAGTCAATTTCATACATTTTTCTTAGAGATAATAAGAAGGAAAAACAACTTAAAATACAAGCTACAAGCCCTCCACTAAAGTGGAGACAACATGACAATTTTTTTGCCAAAATTTGAACAATTTTTTTAACATAAACTTGTAATCTCGCCTTCCAAATAACTTCGTTCCCAACTCCAAAACAACATAAGAAAAATTCCAAACAACCATAAAATAAATCTTGGTTGACCACCCAACCAAATGACATCATTACATGCCTCCAAGAGAACCAATAATGCATGCTAGCATCCTCCCAACCCCATGTGAAAGAGGCAACATAATTCCAACCAACACTAGGTGAAAAGAATTTACTCGCATTTTAAAAAACAACATTCAAGCCAAAATCACTAAGGAAAAACAACAAGAGAAGCACCAAGCTTCATTCATGGGAAGATGTGATGGAAAGATCCCAAATAGATAACCAAAAACTCTAAATTATGAATTAATTTTCTCATTATCTCTCCATACAAAATTCACCCCTTATCACTCCATCATACTCCCCTTATCTCTCCATTCCCCTCCCCATGAAGGCTTTTCAAACTCCAAGTTTCCTTTAATGGAGATAGGGATTGATTTCCAAACCAAATGGAAATCAATCCCTACCTACAAGCCAAATGTAGTAGGGTAAACCAAAATGATTTCAAGCTTTCCAAACAAGCATAGAAATTGAATAAGGAGGAATTCCTTCCTCTTCCCAACAAGCTCCAAAATCCACACCCCTCAAGGGTGGATGGAGTAACATGAACCAAAATTAAAACATCCAAATTTCCATTTTACAGAAAATTTTGCATGTAACAAATTCAATCACATAACCAAAAGGAAGTAAAAATTGTGTAAGATCATACCTTTTAATTTCAATCCCAAAATCTAATCCAAGTTGGTTCAAAATTCTCCAAATGCTCTTCAAGATTCCTCCCCCAAAACAATGCTCTCCCAAAATTTTCCAAGAAAAAGAACCCCCTAACCATGAACATGAGGGATTATGAAGGGAAATGAACCACCATACAATCCAATGGGAGGGTGACAAGTGTCACCCTCCACCAAAACCACAACCAATGCCAACCCTCTAAAATTTGCATCCAAAAATAAAAGAAAGGAAATAAAATTAATCTCAAAACACTCATTAGAATTTCCCAATTCCAACACATTCCCCAAATTCAAATTTTCATAAATAAGAAGTGAGTGAGAAGAGGCAAATTGAGCCAATAGGCTTCATTTTCTTTGAAAAGATCCCACCCACCCATAGGGATAGGGGCTAGGCCTCTTTTCAAGGAAAATGAGGTCATTTGCTTGCAATATACCCTTCCTAAATGACACATTTTTCCTAAATTTGAGTTTGGGAAAAATGTGGCTTTTGAAGGAGCAATCGAACTCGCCTAATCCATGATTAGGTGTCCTAATCCCTCCTAAACCCATGCACAACATCCCAAGCCACTAAAAATGCCAAAAGTGAAAGAGAGGGAACATTAAACACTAGGTAAACATTAAATAAGAGAGGGTGTTAAATTCAAACCATAAAACTATAACAAGATTAACACATATCATTCAAATAGAAGATGGACAAAACAATCACATAGGTATGAAATTCCAAAGATACAACAAGGTGTAAACATGATGAATAAAGTGTCTTGATCAACATGAAAGGAAATTTGGCCCTTTAAGGCCTGTCGTGCTGGTTGAAATATGTTCCCTAAATCCCATGTTTCTCACATGGCCAAATACTTTTCACCCACATGCTCAAGGAAAACATCGTACATGTCCAATACCAGTAATAAAAATATGATAATATCCATATGTATCACAACAATCATCCATACATAATCATGCTAGCTAAACAATATATCATATAAACAAATCATCAACATAGTAAGAAGGTTTACAACCATGCATCAAGTATGAATCCAATAACAATACAAGATCGTGATCAAATCAAATCATGATATCATCACAACAAATATAATTGATACACGAACGTGGCATCGTATGCCCCATCGACACCACAATGAGAGTTAGCATCTTAGTGCTAACAAATAACCATATCATGAAGAAATGTTACATCAAAATAATATAACATAGTAGTAATATCCTTGTCAATATAGATAATCAAGATACAATGAGTTGATACAACTCAAAATGATAATAAGAAAATAGGTGGGCACTATAATTTCCAAGCAAGAAAGGCAAAGGTCCCCCGATTGACGGATGAAATTTCCCTTCAATCACCCTTCAAAAACTTTTAATAAAATGTCATCTCCTCGTAGTACCATGGAGGTAAAAATTATGATAGAAAAGTTAGACATGTTAGAATATGGGTGAGGTAAAAGGAATCTAGATTTGTGAGGATTTGAGTATTAAAAGCGAAACATGAATGACCTTATGAAGGAAAATTGGCACGATTCGATTGACAACAAAGGAGGCAACAAATGATACCCCGAGAGGTAATGGATTTTACATGCTCTAGCAATCTATCACAGAGGAGGTGTTTAATTAACGATGAAGTCGCCAATATATTAAAGCGATGGAAAATGAGATGTATGACTCTAGGGGAAATCATGACACCATCAAGTTAGAAGGCCCAACCATGATTCAATTGAGTTGTTTACCACAATAGGATCCTCTTGATTAGCTCAAACATTGGCCAAGAAGTTTGATACTCTATTTGCCTCTCTATAACAATGACCTATATCATAAGATATTAGTTCTGAAATATGATGTCTTGTCAAGTTCAAAATATTAATACTTTCCCAAGATGTATAATTCCAAGCTCATATTGCCTCAATAATAATAAGGGAATCATGTTCTATTCTCAACCCGATCAATTCCACGTTGCGTGAGGGAATCATGTTAGTAATGCGAAAGGCTTTTGCTTCATTATTTTTTCCATTGGGATGCTTGAGGGAATTCAATTTGATCCTATAACACAAATAGTCCCGAATAACACAACCAACTTTAGATACTCTCGTATTTCCCCATGAAGTTCCATCCATGTTTAATTTGAACAAACATAGTTTGGGTGGGAACCAATTTGAATGATCTTGTCTTATTTCCTTCCAATTTACGATAGCTACCCTTGGCTCATTAATGGGGAAGAGAAAGAAGGATCCACGATCCGTAAGAGAAATTTCCCAACCCATTGATGGCAATGGGCACCTAGATGCATTACTCATCACTATTTCGATATGGCTATTTTTAGTCTTTTTTTGACCGATTCTAGAGACGAGTCCTCCCAAAGTGAAATTCATTTATTTATTTTCCACCATAAATTATAAATAAGCAATTACGACAACCCGAGACTGAGAATTGAGGAGAAATAATCTTGTTCGTGGATGATTGGCCGTGATTGCAATAACTTGTTTATGGTGGTAAGGGGTCCAAATGAGATTTAGTTTACTAGTTAGCCACTTCCAAAATTTCCTAACATATGGGCAAAGGTGGAGGAGGAGGTGATTGACGTCTTCTTCATTTTCCTAACACAAAAAACATAACGTGGGGCCATGTAGGCCTATTTTCTAGCATTGTTATTGAGTTAGGATTTTCCCTTTAAATTCCATCCATGCAAAAGCATTGACTTTTAGGAGGCACTCCTTGTTAGATGACATTGCCAAAGTTCGGAAAAATGAGTTTTGTTGTGAATAATGGCCTTGTAGCTTGTTTTGACTGTGTAAGAACCATATTTTACAATGGTCAACTGGAAAGAATCAACCTTCGAACTATAAAAGGCATTCATAAACCTTGAAATTTCGTGCAAGTCATCAAGGGTTTCTTGTGGTAAGGGGACACCTTCCAAATTATTCAATCTTATTTGTTTGAATCCATGCTAATTTGTAATGATTGAATAGTCACCAACCTTGGTTCCCTATAGAAAAATTAAATAGGTTTGAGCTATAACAAGCAATAGATATTCGGCGAGTGGGGAAATACATTCCATGAATAAGTCCAAGTTAGCCAACTAGCCACTTTTTACTTCCCAAGAAATAATATTTTTAAATGACCTAACCGCATTTCAAAAATAAACTTCTAAGATGTGAGCCCCTGGGTAGATTTTTAATGGTTAAGATTATAGTATGGCCTATATTTCCTATATATTTAACATCAAGGAGTTGGCTCCATTTGGCATTCGAGATGACATTACATTTGCCATATAGGTTTGGCTCTCATGCCTCGATTTTGGATATCCATATTTTGAGTCTAGCACCCCCTCCCCCATTATGCTTAGGAAGATAGGATTTTTCCCATCTAATAAGGGGTATTTTCCTTTCATCTTCATTACTTTGCCATAGAAAATATCAAGAAATATTAACCATCTTATTCATAATGCCTACCAGGATTCTCATGACCAACATCAAATAGATGGGAAGGGAGTCAAAAACGATTTTACAAGGGTAGTCCTTCCCACAAAGGCTAACCACTTACCTTTTCAAGAGCCGAGACATTTATGAATTGCTTGAATGATATGTTCCTATAGGGGGCCCATGAAAACCCCATAAATCAATGGGATGCCTAGATATTTATGTGGGAGAATATCAACATTGAAACCCAAAATGTCCCAAACTTGAGATTGAAGGTGGTTGGGGTGTTGAAGAAGAAGATATAAGATTTTTACTATTGATTTCTTTCCCCAAAGTGCATGTATATATGTGTCCAAAGTCCTTTTAACGATATTTGTCCAAAAATAAGGTTATCACAAACAAATTACCAACAAGAGAAAGCCTCCATATTTGTAGTAGCTTTGATACCTTGAATCTCCTGTGATTTTATAGCCTTCAAATAATGTGGCTCAAGGCTTCAACCATTATGATCTCCTTTCCTAAATCCACAGGTTGATGTGAAAAAATCAACTAGGGATCAATTTCTCACAATTGAGAAATGAGGATTGTAAATGCGTCCAAAACTCAAACTACACAAATCTCTGGAAAATATGAATTCATCAATAACTTTCATTAGGAAGCACTAGTCGGCCCCTAATCATATGTTTTACTTATGTCCAACTTGATAATCGTTCATCTATTATTCCATGTGATTAGGGAATGGATAACATCACGTGTTGTAATAAAACCCTATGCTATCGGCCCACCAAGGAAAAAATCCTCTTTCTATGAGGATATGGAATTTTATATCATCCCTTGAATCCTAGATGTCGGGATCTTGAAAATGATTTTATAAACAATATTACAAAGTGCAATTGATATGAAATTGGTGAATGATTCAGATCTGCTCTGTAGTGATCGGGAGATCCAGTGCAATTAAAATCCTTTAGGATTCACTTGGACTTCCAAGACTCTTCACCTATGTTCAAGAGATCCATGTTAATGATCTTCCAAATTTCTTAAAAGAAGGTAATTAGGAATTCATTAGGGTCAGGGTCTTATCTCTTTCCATGCTAAAGAGAGTAGATTGGATTTCATCACTTGAGATTAGGGCCATGAGCCACTCATTTTGTTATTGATTTATAATAAATGAGATGCTTTCTAAAAGGAAGTTATAGACTTGAAGATTGGAGGCATTGACAAACGTTGATAGTTTTCAAAGAAATTGATAACTTCCAATTTGATTAAATCCGTGGTATTTATCTTCTCTCTTCTTGAGGAAGTCATATTTGACATCTTATTGTAATTTATTCTTGTTTTGACCGAATTATGAAATAATTTATTGTTTATGTCCCCTTCCTTTAGCCATCTTTCACTCGATTTTTATTTCTAGAATATTTCCTCCCTAAGGAGGAGCTCATTGAGGTTGACCATTAGAATTTTTTTGTACGATAGGATGACTAATCTATACCTTCCTCAAGGATGTCCTCGTTTAGAGAAACCAATTCTAACTCCACACTTTTTTCTTTGGAAATGTTCTTGTGGTGCTCATAGTTATATACCTTTATACGTTTGTTTGCATGGCATAATTTTTTGGAATGAACATTTTAGAACCTCGATGTGTGGTTCACACCACCATTGATCGATGAGACTCAAAAGGGATTTGTCCCTTAACCATATTAATCCAAATTTAAATGGACACTTGAACAAAGTGAATTCTTCAAAATTATAAGTGAGATTGAGTGATGGTCCGAACCGGACATTGGGAGAACAACTTATGTAGTCTAGTCCTTTGTAGCCATTTTGGGTTAACTAAGAACTGATCCAACTTGTCAATGATATTGAGACTCCCATTCGACAATTGGACCATGTAAACCACCCTTGCTTTGGTCAAAGGTTCACCAAAATATTTGATGTCATAAAGTTCTCAAAGTACTAGTGGGATTGATAATTATACGAGATTCCTCCAAGTTTATCGTTGGATGATAATATAACATTAAAGTCTCCACCCAAAAAGACGGGGATAGGCCCAAGGGAGAAAATTTCTAGAAAAATATTTTCCCATAGATTTATCTTTTGTATGATGTTATTTGGCCCATACATATTTAGAGCCATTATGTTACATTTTTTGATTGAATTCTATAGAGTTGTCATTGTTGAGCATGACGATTGATGGCGATCATTGTTACCTTACTTACTTTATAGATGATTCCCAAACTACATGGAGGTGCCTACCACATCCACAAAATGTTAGTTCCAACCCAACCACTCATGATCACATATTTTTCTCCTCTCCTCAACCAACATTTTAGTTTCTTAGAGAAATATCATCTGTCTGTCATATGTAAAACCGCACCATCTAATGAGATGCTCCTTGTTAACGACATTCATGTTGCTAACGTCCAAAAAAGAATCTTCATTGGGTTTTAGAATATGTCCCCCCTTCCAAATTGATAGAAATAACAAATGAGTTATTGAATTCCAATGATTTTGATTTACGATCACAATTATTATTAAACCTGCGAATTTAGTCATTTTAGCTTTGTTTATGTTGGCTAAATACCAAGCTCTTCTCAATTTTTAACATCACCCTCTCATCAAACATCATCCCTTCTACTTTATTTACCCGATTTTATAATTCCCGGAAAGACTCAATTTCACCTTCTTCGATCCCTAATCGAATTAGCCTTTGCAACATCGATAAAGTTTTCATTGTCTTCTGCTCCACTCAAAATGGATCTTGAGAGAGATGTTCTAATTGAGAATCGGGCGGGAGAAGCTGAATGGACCATTCCCACCGATTTTCCATCAACCTAGGCATGATCTACCTTACCACTGTTTTGATCAAGTATTTTTAAAATGCTTCAAGCAGAGCCTCTTGGCTTAGGCCACTATGATTTTTCCATCTAAGGTAGAATTGAAGTGCAAACAAGCTTGGTGTTAAGGCAATTTATTTTGATATGGCTTGATTCATGACAATAAAAACATTTAAACGTTATTTTTCTATGTCCATCAATTGGTTCCATGTCTCATATGCAAAGTGCAATTGAATTGAGGTTGGGGGCAATTTAAAGAGATCTATAAGAATGTATATTTGGGCATGAGATGCCAAGGACCTTCCATTGTTTTCTTATTTATCTATAGGACCTCCTCAAACAACTAGTGATTTTGCGAGGAGTTTCTTCACCCTAATATTATGGCGAAAGGGCATAGAGGCGGATCCGGACAAAGAGTGGCACCCATTTTGGCTATGAGAGCTTTAAAATTTGCAGTCCATGATTGTAGGAAGAGTCCCACATCATCTAGATGTTACCCACTATTCTTGATAACATCATCTCTTTGAACCTCCTTGGGGAAGGTGGCCATGAAAAATCCTTTGGGAAGAAATTACAGGGTGATGTTTGACCCCTAATTTATACAAAGACCAATGCTCGATTGTGCCGAAAACAAACCATTTGCCTGCAATTTTTTTGATGGAAACATGGCTCCAGAGAGCTTTTGTATTGCCACTTGATTATGCCGAAACGACCATCGATTTCAAATTTGAGGGGGGGTTAATTTCATTTCCTTTTGTAATCGAGGCAAGTCACTTTCCGTATTACAAACTTGAGGTATATAACGTAACAACTAGTTGTTCTCCTATGAAACTTGAAAAATGAGGAGATGTGAGCACAACCAACCATTTTCCTCCATATTTTGAAATCCGCACAAGAGCGAACTCACTTCAAGTATTCACATTATAACCACTTTAAAGTCAAAATCAAATATCAAAGTAAAAATAAATTACATATAAATAGTTAATAGTCAAAATTTAAATATACAAATCAAAATGATGTTTAATTGACATGTTAACCTATTAATAATTAACAATGACATTTATATTTTAAATATTTAATGGTTCAATTTTGTAGCTCAACCTGCCACTCTTGTTTGAGAGGAAGCTCTTTTGAAATGTCTTCAGGTGGTTCCTTGCAAAGTCTCCCACTCTCAAGGACTAGCTTGTGATCGCCTTCTTTCACTCTCTGATCTGAAGGAAGTTGATTTTCAAATGGCAGCCAACAAGGCTCCTGGAGTTGATGGTTTTCTAGTGGAATTTTACCAAACCCTTTGGGACACGGTAGGTTTGGACCTCCACCATGTTTATTTGGAAGCCCTTGATTCCAATTCCCTGGGAACCTCATTAATCAAGGCAACATCAAGTTCATACCCAAAGCAGGGATCCTGAAATCATCACTAACTGGAGACCCATCACTTTGCTTAATGTTTCTTATAAGATTATTGCTAAAGCTTTAGCCAACATGATTGTTAATCTCTTGCCCTTAATTGTTAGAAGTGAGCAAACTAGATTCATTAAGAACAAATTTATTCTTGATAATATCATTGTTGTTTGGGAAGGAATGGAATGGGCTTGTCAATCATCACAACAAGCTTTGTTTGTTAAGATAGATTTTGCTAAAGCTTATGACAAGATTGAGTGGTCTTTCATTTTAGCCATGCTCTAGGCTCTTGGATTTGGCCCTAGGTTTGTGCAGTCTATTCAAATGCTTTTTCAGAATGTTGGGGCTTGTATTACTATTAATGGGGCACAATCTTCTAGGTTTGGTCTTTTCAAGTCAATTCACCAAGGTTGCCCTCTGCTCCCTCCCTATATGTGTTTGAATTATTTTATTTCCCACAAAGCTTCTCAAGGACTTGTTAAAGGTATCTCGTTACCTTTTGTTGATGATTCATTTCTCACTCTCTTGGAGGAAGAACAATTTGTGTGTCAAGCACTGGATTGTTTAGACATTTTTTTGTCTTGCTTCATGGTCTGCTATTCAATGGGAGAAAACCCAGTGCTATAAGCAGATCTCAACTACCCATGCCTCATTGGCTTGCAAAGATGAAGTGGAGTTGGATCGAGCCTGTGTGTAGTTTAAATTCCTTGGGATCCCTTTTGCCTTCTAGGCCACATCTTCTCAACTTTGGGCATATGTTGTTTAGAGAGTTGAACACAAAATTTCTTATTGGATCTCTAAGCCTCTCTCTTTAGCAAGTAAGTTTCAAATCTGCTCCAAAGTGTTGGTTTGCCACACATGTTTATTATTCTTCTTGTTGGGCTCCTTCTATTGTTGCTTATGCCAAACTTGAGAAGTTGTTTGGGACTTTTTGTGGGCCAACATTGCAAGGCATAAGGGTTTCCATAGGGTGGCTTGGGACATCTGTTGTATGCCTAAAGAAGTTGGGGGCTTAGGTCTGATTGACATCAAACTCCAGGGAAAGGCTCTTTGTGTTAAATGGATTTTGCGTAGTTTAGAGGGCAATGAAGCTTGGAAGGTGCTTATTCGGCATGACATTTGTCAGGGGGTCCCCTTGGGCAGACTTGCTTGAAAGGCCTTAATTTCCAATCTTTGTTGCTTTGTCCAGTTTTTGTTAAGGTTAAAGGTTCATTCATATTGTAGAGTATCTTTGGAAGGCCTGGGAGTTGCTCAAACCTAATTTGGTTTAGGTGGGTGATGGTTTCAGGTCTGGTCTTTCTATTAATTCCTTGTCTCTTTGGTGGTCCCTGTTTTCTTTTTAGGACAAACCCATCGCTTTAGCCCCTTGGTCTAAAGCTCTCAGATTGTTTAAAAGGGAATTCAGTTCATTGGGGATTTATTCTGCAAACATTCCAAAGACTGGCTTTCTTGGGATTCTATTGCTTTAAAATTTCAACTTCTCCCTACTGATGCAAAACCTATCCGACAATTGATTGAAGATATTCCTGATGAGTATTTGCATAAAATTGGGCTTACCTTTGGTGTTCCTTGGTGGCGTGACTAGAATTAGCCTAATGCTACACCTTTCCGCCAGTACGAACCCTCCTTTGGTTATTCGTTGTTGGCTCCTAAAGTGATTGATTTTGCTACGCTTAATCGACGCTGGTGCCTTTCCTCTTCGGCCTCTATTTGGTCTCACCATTTTCAGAGGGTTTGGTCTAGCTCATGTTAAGCCCAAGAAAGCCCATTTTCTATGGTGCATCCTTCATCAAGGCCTTCCGACTAACACTCGGCTCATTCATCTGGGGTTTAATCCTGTTTGTTTGTGTTGCCGCCAAGAGTGGCAAAACTATTAAGCACATTTTTGGTTTTGTCATTGGCGCAAAACGACTTGGAGATGGATTCATACCCTTTTTCAACCCTTTTCTCTAGATTTTTCTCCTAGAAAATGGCTCTTATGGGGACTCGGCCATGCTTTACTTGCAATTTACAACAAAATTTGGCACATCTTCAAAACTAAAATATTATTAGCTCCTTGGAAAGATAGAAATAATGCAGTTTTTAATAGTGCTACGCTTGATTATGATTTCTCTATTACTAATAAAGTGGTTGTGATCTCTAATGTCATGCTTCAGATTCAAAATCAGGTTGAGAAGGTTAGGCTCAAGGTGGAGCATCTCCAACGTGCCTCCTCGACCACCGTGGTTCGGTCCCCTATGCTATAGGTTCGAGGTGGAGCATCTCATTTGTTGCCTCCACCTCGTCACTCTCCGCCTCCTGGCCGCGGGTAGGGCGAGCTCATCGCCGCCCGCATAGTCTTTCTCCTCGGCGGAGATCTCCCGCTCTCGGCCGCCTTCGCCTGTGCTTCCTCCATTGGGTGGCTCTGGTTGGTTTTCTCCTGGTCAGGGCAAGTTTCCTCGGCTCTCGTTGGCCATTTCTCCCTCTCGGCTGATGACAATTTTGGTGATCAACAAGATAATGGATGGGATGGGTGGGATCCTATTTCTGATGAGGCTCACCCCTTTGGTTCGGGTTGGGGCGACAAGCCTGACAATCCCCCTCCTCCCCTGCCACCTGCTTCCATGTTTGCGGTACTTGCTTAGTTGTTGTGCTCTCTTTTTTGGTTGAAATTCACACTTGTTTATGTAGTTGTTTTGGTGCTATGACTTGCCTCTCTCGAGGCTTCTTTTAGCTCGATGTGACTTTTGGCATTCTGAATGTGATTTTGCCACCCATATTTGTACGAAAGGTGTTGTATATATTGTTCTTTTAATATAAAAGTGCACTTTTCAAATATATATATATATATATATATATATATATATATATAGTGTCAAAATGAACTTTAATTGATGTTTTAACCCAATTTTTAAAAAAATAGGGAAACCAATTTTTTTACGTATAAACTGACTCATTAATAACCGCCTTCCAAATTCCAGCACCTTTTCATATTTTAAAATTTTAGAGACAGCAGCCTGGATGGCGGACTGCAGTGAACTGTGAGATATTCGTGTTTCCCGCGCTTCTATTTCCCGCCACCATGAAATCAACAATTTTCATCTAACCGCTATTATTTTAGTTTTCAGTTCTCCATTCCCCAACAGAAAAATCAAGACATTATCCGGTTCTGTGAAATGACTGTGATTGTGCCAAGCCCCTCTTCCTACAAATGCAGCGGCACCCAGGTGGTTATTTGCCCTAAAAATCAATAGAAATGACACCTAGAAGATCTTCCAGGCTTAATAGCCCAGCTGCTCTCCCGAACTCCAATGGGTTAGGACTCAAGCGCTGCAGAGAAAGCCCTTTACAGCATTTGGAGAATGAATGCACCACACCCAAATCAAAGCGCTTGAAAACAGACATTGTAGTGGAGAAGAGCCCCAACAGGGTTCGTCGCAGCCTAAGCATGGAAGGATTTGAAAATGGTGTTATTTCTAATGGGGCGGAGATCAAAGATAGATTAAGTCCTTGCAATGGTATTGCTGAGAAGGAGAACAAACAGAACAGGGTTTCTGCCCTTCAGGCTAATGGCAATGGCTGCATCAAGTCACCCAAAAAGGTTAATTCCTATTGTTATTATAATCTGTTGAGCATGTTTTCTGTTCAGGGTAATGGCAGTGGAAGCCTTAGATCGCAGGAAAAACAGACTAAAAGGTTAATGTTCATTGTAATTGTTTTCTGTTCAGGCTAATGGCAATGGCAGCATTAGGTCGCCCAAAAAGGTGAGCAAAACGTTAATGCCCATTGTTATTATTTTCTGTTGAGCATGTTTTCTCTCTTTCTCCTGCGGTCTTGATTTGAGCTATAATCCGGGGTACATCCCCGCTGCTGAGTCTCATTCCCCATATTCCTCTCCCTTTTTCTGGTATGGAATTCGGGTGACAGCATAGTGAACATGCCACTGCAAAATCCATTAAAACATAGCTATGTTTCCACTGAAACGAAGAGGCGAAAATGCTAAAAGAAAATAGAAGCTAGATCTCCTTGGACTCCATACCCTCACCCTTCAGGGTAGGATCCCCTGGGTCCATATAACTTGAGGTCATTGCCGTAGGATGCGGATGCAGATCATCCGTAACTGATGGAAAATGAAGGGTCATGCGTGAAAGAGCAACTGTTTGTCTGCCATATTGGTTTCTTTGCCTTCTTTATCATCAATTACATATGTGCATCCATAGATTGAATTATATAGAGAAGATGGACAGTCATTAATCTCCTTCAAGAGAATTTCATTTACAGAACGCTCAGATTAATAAAGTTCTGTTAAGAAGTTTGAACATCGTTTAGATTTAGGAATGAATGTCATTTCTGTCTTCGATTTCTATTATATTTTTTTACGCATATAACACATCCAAATTCCAGCTATTTAGAGGTTGTCCACTGCATATCTCCCGGGATCCAGATCATGCAGCTTCAGTTCTAAGATTACCTACCAAATTAAGTGTGTGAAACATGGAAGTGCGCAAGGTGATTTTTTCCATCTAATTTTCATTTTTTTGGCATTATATAGAGATGAATTGTGAATTATTGATTTACAGGTAGCATGTGTGGAAGTTGATATCCCTCGATCGCCAAAGTCACCAAGAAAGAAGCTAAATAACTTAACCAACCAATTACAGAAGTGGAATCCTAAGGGTATATACACACTTCCTCATAGATGCTGGAATCTTAACAGGTCTTGGGTCTTTGTTCATTGAAGTTTCAATGTTGTTTAATGAATTTGTTCAGAATACATCTAAGAAGGTATACTTCCAATTTTTATTGCAGATTCTTCACATGTTCTTGCAGTAAAGACAGCTTTGCATTTATCTGAAGTGCCAAAATCACTGATATGTCGTGAAGAGGAGCAGAAAAAGTTATTTGATTTCTGTAAGACATGTATAGAAAAGGAAAAAGTTGGAAGCTTGTATGTATGTGGGTGCCTGGGAACTGGGAAGTCCCTACTATTGGAGAAAGTCAGATCACTTTCTGTGGAATGGGCCAAAGAGGTATGCTAAAGTACTTAGCTATAGTTTCTGTGAGTTGGATACTGAGTTTATGTTATGTTGTAAAGGACTCTACTGAAGCTTATAGTAGTTCTTGAACTTATATGGCGGTTGCTTACATGGCTTTATTTTCTTCAATGGCTGCAAATTGTAAGCAACATAATTTCTGTTGATTTTGTGGAAACATCTGATATGAATTCTGCCAATTCAATATGACTTGATTATTGACAGTTGAATTCACATGTGACTAGGCTAGGATTCCACCCCAAATTCAGTGGTCATTAATTGCACTTCCTTGACAAACACTTCGGATATATTCAAAAGGGTAAGTATCACAGGCAACGAGGGAGTTGTACTCTTAAAGTACATGACTTGTTTTAGCAATCTACATTCAAAGAAGAGTTAGGAATGCGTAATAAAATTATAGCTGAATTAGAGCCTTGAATTGGTATGCGGTTGGTAACATCCTAAATGCTGTTTCTGTTTTGATTAGATACTTGAACAATGCCAAGGAAGGAAAAATCACTTTGCATATAGTTCACCATTTGAAGAGTTGAAAAGTCTATTGTGCCAGAAGAAAAATCCAGCTGCAAAAAGATGATGTAAGTAATGTTGTTACCACGTTATTGCATGGCATTTCTTTTCAATGCATAGGTTTACAGCCTCATGCATAAGTGGGGTTTGAGCAAACTGTTTTCTCTTGAATGCAAGGCAAATATGTGATGACAAATCAATTTGCTTTGAAAGCCTTAATTCATTTTGATCATTTTCCAACAAATTTGCATACAATAAATAAAAGTCACCTTTATTGTTGGGGTTCTATAACTTTTGGGTATGGGGCTTCTGACTAATTCTATTATGTTTTCTTTTGAAAAGGTTGTTGATTATTGATGAGATGGATTTTCTAATTACTAGAGATCAATCAGTTCTATATGACCTCTTCAGGCTTCCTAGTTTCCCAAATTCACAGTGTATGCTAATAGGTAAGATGAACATGAATTGGGAATGAAAAGTGTTTATTTTAATTGTTGTAAAATAGTTAGATATTATATGAAGTTTCTATTGTATTCTTCATGCAAATAATTATTTTCCACTTTTTCCTGCAGGAATATCAAATGCAATAGATTTGACTGATCGGTTTCTTCCCAAATTGCAATCCCTAAACTGTATGAGCTATTGATCTCTTGTTTTTGGCTCAATGAAACATACTTAATAGTGGAGGGGATTCATAGTAGTTGGACATTGGCTAACCTATTCAACTCCACTAAATCATGGAATTCTTATTAGTAACAGGCATCAAAAGATTAGCATTATATTTAATATCAATGCTTACAAAGGGCCTTGGTTGTGGAACATGTAGTGTTGTAAACTCTTAACAATGAATTGTTGTGATCTTGATAATCTTATTGATATACTGTGAAATGACAATGAATTGATATGGTGGCAAGGACATGGTTTTAACCTATGTTGCCACGATACGCCCTGACCCCCCACATTTCCTGTCTGATATGTAACCGATACGGATACGTACGGATATGGATACTGATATGCCAAGGATACGTATGGCAGCCACATGATCAATAAAAATGCTAAGTCTTAAGTATATTGAATGTTTTGAACATTGATTCAAGTTTTGTATTACTATTTCAGTTATTTATGGACTAAAAAATGAGTAAAGTGAGTAGATGTACACACACACACACACATATATACATGTATGTATATACATGTATGTATATACATATATGTATATACATGTATATATGTATACATATATACATGTATATATGTATACATGTATATATGTATGCATATATATATCTATATATATATATATAGATATATATATGCATACATCTATACATGTATATATGTATACATATATACATGTATATATGTATACATGTATACATGTATAGATGTATAGATGTATATATGTATACATGTATATATGTATGCATATATATATGTATGCATATATATATCTATATATATATAGATATATATATGCATACATATATACATGTATACATGTATACATGTGTGTATATATATATATATATATATGTATGTATATTTTGATTTTTTAATATATATGTACGGATGTATCCAAGACGTATCGTACCCAAGAGTTTTTCAAATTGACTTATCCGCGTATCGTACCCGTGCCCTTCTTACGATACTTGTACCCGTATCCTGGCAATGTAGGTTTTAACACGTGAGGTCAAATGTTTATAGACAATTTTGGGTCGAACATATGCTATTTTGAGTTTTGGGAGCTGAATACTTAATATCCAGCTAAAAGTTTCCTATCGTGAATTATTTCCTGTTGCCTTGTTATATTGAGAGATGTTATTGTTTCCTGATATCCAGAGTTTTATATAAATTTGCAGGTAAACCTCTTATTATGACATTCCGTGCCTACTCAAAAGATCAGATACTAAAGATACTTCAGCAAAGGTTGAAGGTAATCTATTTTGCATTGAATTGCTTCACCTCTACTCTATGGAAAACTGTTCACATGCATTTTCCCTGGCATTCCATAAAAATACACTAAATAATGTTTTTATAATTACCTTTTTAATCTGGGAATACAAACACTTTGACATATTTTTGGACTACAGGTTTTGAAGCTTCTCATCCCATAAAAATACAGTAGATAATGTTCTTATAATTACCTTTTTAATTTGGAAATACAAACGCTTTTGCATATTGTCAGACTACATGTTAAAACTTTATTGGTTTCAGGATCTTCCATTTCAAGCTTTTCAACCTCAGGCATTGGAGCTTTGTGCAAGAGTGAGTTCTGTTCCCTGTTTAGATCAAGATTTTAAGTGGAATGTTACTTCTGCCCTTATTTTAATGGGTAAAAATAATTTGGATCAGTATTTTGGTCTTATTCCATTTGAATCTACGCACTTTACTTTTGTTACATTGTCAAAACTTGGAGCATAGTTAATTTAGCAGTCATGCATTCACCCCTAAACTCAACAAAGAATAAGAGTAAGCTATCACAACTTTTGAATCGGCGGAAAACCAACTAGTAAGTGAAATTACAATGTGAGCAAGTCAGCGATGTAGTAGTTTTATATTCGCATTTCAAAGAGCTCAAGTTTTTGCTTTCAATTAGATAGTCAAAATTATTTATCTTGTTTGTGCAAGGTTGAAAAATGATTTCCAAGTACCATAATTGGAGCATTATTTTGTGCTACAATTTGAGCTGATGTAGAGAGAGTGAGACCTTTGTTGACTATGAGTAATGCTATAAACAATGTGTTCTTTTAGGTCTTGAGGTCGTATTCGTAGCGCCTTCTTAGGTGTTGAGCTCTTTATGAACCAGTCAAGTTATTTTGGAGCACTTGTATTTGTTATTTGAAACTTTCATTGTTTAGTTTTATTTGAAACCCAAATTGTTGATTTCAACTGCACTTGGAAGAGTAGTACAGGTTGCTATGATTGGGCTAACCACTATCTTTTATTAGTAGTACACAATTATAATCATGTTTCATGAGAGAGATTTTACCCCTCAATAACCTTGTACTGTTTCTTTGAATTATTACATATTCAAGCGAGCATTTCACTTGATTTTTATTCTCTCAATTCTCAGAGGGAATATTAAAGTCGTGTTTCCACTAGCCTATGAAATGGACTTGCTGGTGGAAGTTATCTTAGGTCCACCTTTTTCATAAATTCATTCCCTTCAGACTTTCTAGTAGATTGAAATGTAGAACTCAAAGGCTTAATCTCTTCATATATTGCAGAAGAATGTTTTCACAGATATAAGAACCATCCATCCACTTGAGAATTGCCGAAAACTTGAACTTTAAGAACACTTTTTCAGAGGCTAGAGCAATGGCTAGTTTTAGAGCCCCTAGCTCTGCATGATTGTTTGTTCTATTACCAAGACTAGCTTTGAATTTAAGCCAATAAGAATCTGTCAGGTGGACAGAACCCTTCTCAACATACCTGTGGAGTCCCTGGGGTAGCTCCCCCCGCCCATCAAAATAAATCCAAGTTCCAGACTTGTCAATGACCTCTGCCTCAATCTACCTACAAGACTTTTCAGCCTTTTGTTGTCTAAAGACTAAAACTGGTTAGGATATTCAAACTCTGAATGGCACATTGAAGAGGAAGAATAAGCCTGTCATTAAACAGACTGCTATTCCCGGACAACCAGATCTCCCAAGCAACTATATCGGGAAGTGCTTTAAAACTCTTCACAGTCGAATTCCAATTCCATCCCTTAAGACCACCATCAATAGAATTACCTCTCCAAACATTAGAAAACCCCGTAGAGTGATCAATCACCTTCCGAACCTGAACTGTATATGGGCATGAGATAGTGAAGAATAATACATTGGAATTGCTTCAATTACAGATTTCACCAGAAAAAGTTTGCCTCCATGAGACAACCGGTGATTACTACCACACTGAGGGTCTTTTCTCTACCTTCACAATTATCAAGTCCCAAAGGCTTGATGTTTCTTTGAACATTCATTTATACACAGGACCTGTTATTAACTTTTCTTGTTTTTCGATATTAATATTCTTTTTTTTGGTAATCTCCTTGGATACATCTTATTTTCTATCTTGTGCTCAGCATGTCATTTGTTTTCTGCAATTCTATGGCATATTGGAGTTTTAAATTTTGATTCTGCATATTACAGAAACTTAGTAGTTTTTAGTTGCTTCTATGCTTTCTATACAAGAATGGAATTAAAAAGCCCACTAGCTTAACTTACAATCTGAAGGATGTACGGCAAGAGAATTCCAGATAAATTTATTCTAGAAGAAACGACATGCATGGATATCTTTTCTTGAAAGTTTCGCTAAGCCTCACAATAAAAAACATCAATACAAAAAGAATTATTGCAGCTTTGAATTTCATAAGGAGCTTTGAAAAAATGTTATTGATTACAAATGTTTATTTAACAGTAGCAAAGGCTTCTACTTATTCTTTATTTTTTATTTTTCTTGGGATGCTGTAGAAAGTTGCTGCTGCATCAGGGGATATGAGAAAAGCTCTTCATGTTTGCAGGTCAACTATCTGGTCTGAATCCTAGAAGTACATTTCATAAATACTGTTGTTACTCATTCAAAAGCCAATCCCAATAGGATCTACTGATTCCCAATATTTTGCTTTGTACTTGAAATGTCTCAACAACATGATGATTATCAATAATGGCATATATAAATCCAGGCCAGAAATCTACGAAGATGCTATTTTGCATATAATGATAATGAACTTGCTTAGTTTGATCTTTGATGTTTAGATCTTCCAAGCTGTATAAGACATCAAGTTTTAAGGTGTCTGTATTTCTAAAGATTTCTTGGCATGGTTACTTCTAGTGGCAATCAACTTAATATTCAGAAAAATAGGCCTTATTTTGGTTTTTACAATTGTTGGAAGCTTCAACTTACAATATTCTAGTGGCTTTGGTCATTGCAGAGATGCTGTTGAGATGCTTCAGTTGGAATTAACTGATGGGATATATGACTTAAATAGAGTTTCTTATGAAAAACAACCTGGTGATCCGAGTTTATTGATTGAAGGCAAACTAACAAAGCAGGAAATGCACATGGTGAGCATTTGTTGCATATAAAAGTTTCCAAGTGTCAAGGATTTTATGATTTTATCATTTATGTACAAGAAATTTTAATCTTTTTGAAACCTACGAATAATGCATGTATTGCAACAGTATGTGTGAAATTTCAGTATCTTAAGCGCTTAATTTTGTGAGGCTTTGCCTCTTTGTAGATGCCAGGCAATTAGAAATGTCATGTGTAAGGTACAAGTCAAGCTATTTAGAGACT
This sequence comes from Taxus wallichiana var. yunnanensis, assembly GCA_018340775.1. NCBI lineage: Eukaryota > Viridiplantae > Streptophyta > Pinopsida > Cupressales > Taxaceae > Taxus > Taxus wallichiana. The sequence continues at coordinate 979,154,726 of CM031242.1, read as the reverse complement.
CAACCTACAAAGTGCTTTGAAAAGGAAAATTTTTACCTTTGACAGCCCATGGTGATCCATGGTTGCCACAGCAATATGGCAGGCAGAGTGTTGTGCTTGCATGCAGCCTAAGGCAGTCTGTAGAATTGCTGCAGCTTTGAATCACATTCATTTCTAAAATGTTGTATGGCTCTCTGATGGAGTGCATCGGTAACAATAGCTACAAATGCTTCTAATATTAGATAAAACCCTGGAATCTGGTTTTGTAGGTAAGAATTGATCATATGGCAAGGTCTCTAGCAAAAACATTCCGGTCGGCTGTTGTAGACACCATACAGTCATTACCACAGCATCAACAGGTACTTCTTATTTGGGAGTTGCTCTTTTGATGTGTATATATCTTTGCACAAACATTCTCTACTAATTGATTTTCTGAACATATTGAAGAGATTCAGTTGACATTTGACAGTGTTCATGATATGAATCTTGTATAATTGCATGCTTTCTTGTCTTTTTCTGGGAAGGCTTCTCATGAACACTTTTCTGAGTATCTTGAATTTCTCACTTTTTTAATCATGTGGGTTGTCCTGCTTGTGCATTAGCTTAATTTTTTATTTGTTATAGTTGTATGGGAGGTTCTAACAATGTTCATGAGTCAGAAAAGTGTCATGATGATGATACAGAACTACCTTTCAGCACTAAAATACAATAGTCACTTTTGGGCTCATTGGTTTAATTCTCCACAAAGGTAAACTTGAATATAATTTTAATCAGTTATTGTGCAGATAGTCCTTTGTTCAGCAGTCAAGTTTTTTCGGCGTGGGAAGAAAGATGCCACACTGGGGGAAGTAAGTACAAGACCTTCTATATCAGAGATTCATAACTAGTGACATATATGCTTGACTTTATTTTGTTTTATAAATTGAAAATGTTGCTTATATTACTAAAGAAAGATTATGAGAATCAGAGGGATAAATAGATATGTAGGCCCCCAAGGGAAACAAGAAACAATTAACCGAGTTCTGTTTACAAAGCAGCCCCCATAACAGAAGTGGGCTGGAACAGCAAGAAATACATAAGCCAAACATGTGCATAAGTTATGAAATTGAGGCTTTATTTTCTTTATAACGGAGCATAACTATTTAGTAGATTGTGTTAAAAGGTTGAATTACATGATTTATTAGCCATTCTTTTTAATTACATGCACTTACAATCATTACAAATTTACAAATACAACCAATCAATTCGCTAGAAAAACACCAATTGTTTGCCCTGAAAATGTAGGATATCTTTCCTTTTTTCTTCCCTTCATTGTTAGATGGAGTTGTAGATGATCTTGTTTTCTTTCCTGATTGGTGTGGTTTGCACGAAGTACTGGTTAGAGATGTAGAATATCCACTTCAGTAAGCTTTCAAAGAAGTATATAGTAATGTCTGTCTGTATAAATGAGAATTAGGTACGTTATGAATGAAGTTTACTAAAGAGGAGCATGGAAAGCTATGGTGTCAAAGCTTTAGTAACTTTCTCATCAGCTTCCAGAACGAAGCCTATACATTAATGAAGCTTTGGTGTTAAGTTTCTCAGAGTTTATTCCAGTTCCTTAGATGCATAAGAAAGCTATTGATCTATATTGATGGTCCTCGGAGAAAGAAGAGTTTTTCCTGTTCAGATCTTTTAAATTAATAGCAGATCTAGTTTTAGATTTGGATCTAACTTCCACTCCAATAACCCTTAAAGTGGCATCGCTTGTTTTATGCCTGTCTAGCTTCCATTCAATCTTCAAGTGGTATCTTGTTATATGCGTGAGGTTTCGCACTGTCGACATTATCGTGCTGACTTTATAGATTTTGATGTTTTCTTGTTCCTTAAGATATATTGATGATTGAACTGTATTTCTTCCTTTCTTAATTTTCAATTTGTTAGAGGTCTTCGTCCAATTCGCAGTGCTTGTTGGCTGTTATTTGGACTAATGTAATTCTGTCTGACTTGACCTATTTTTGGACATCAATTTAACTCAATTTCTATGAAGTATTTAGTTAAAACTTAAAAGTTCAAACAAGATTCAAAACACTGGCGTATCACACTATTCATTGTGGGAGAGTAATTGATACGAAATGTCTCTTTTACCTTGTAATTGCATTCGGCTTTGCACATCAAGGGAATACTTGATTCCTATCCATAAAAATGAGGTCCCTTTGCCTTTAAGGGCAAAGACAAAGATGTTATAGCCTTTCTAGCTTTTTAAGGAGAGGCATTTGATATAACTTTGTTGCCTACAGGATGTAACTTTCATGCTCCTGAGAAAGTTAACTGTGACATTTTGGCTGACAATCTCGTGTTATAGTATAGCCTTCAATAAAGAGAAAAAAATTTGACCAGCTCTACTAGCAGAATCAATTTTATGTCCCTTTTGATATACATTTCTATTAAGACATATATAGAGGCAGAGCAACAAGAGTTTTAGCAAACGCCAATTTCAGGGATCTAAAGAGATAAGATATGGAAGATTTATGAGACTATTGGTTCAGACCCCAATTTGGGACATTGAATTCCAAGTCTCTGCAACAAGTCAATACCAGGCCAATGCCTCCAAATAGAACCTGCCCACACTTCACAGTATGCAGAGATGAACTAATAGGTCTGCACAATTCAGTGAAATAATTAATTCTTTTTTATTTTTACACAAAAATGTCAGGTCTTGTAGTAATAAAGTAGAAAGAGAATTAACATCAAAGATGGTCACTTCAAAAGCAAAATACTGAGCTGGAGCTTGCCTAAGAGATTCTGACCATGGACCCTACAAGCATGAGTCCTTGGTGTAATATAAGATGCATTTCTTTCAAAAACAAATGCTGATTACTTTCCAGTAATTCAAAAATGTAATTATGTACATAGTTTGACATATTGAAATATCTAGTCACTCATTATTTTGTTCAGTAAGATTTGTAGACACGATCCTTTCTGCTCTCTCAAATTGGCTATATAATTGTGTCACTGTAAGATTTAACTTCTTCTTTCTAATGCAGCTGAATGCAGCATATTTGGATTTTTGTAAAACCACATCCATGCACCCTCTTACTGGGCCTGAGTTTTCAAGCATGTGTAGGGTGCTTAGTGATCAGGTATGCTAGAAAGCTTCTGAGGTTTTATATATGAATTTTCAACCATTATAAAGAGCCAAATGTTATGGGAGCTTTCATTCAGTGTAATGCTAACTTGTGGTTTGCAAACTAGGCCCTTCTTAACCTTGGCCAGTCCCGTGAAGACAGGCTCAGAAGGGTAACATTAAAGGTAGATGAAGGAGATGTGATTTTTGCCTTACAGGTATTTAGGCATTCAACCTCCTTTGCATGACATGATCCTGTTTATCTGTCCTTTCATCTCTTCTCTCGATTAGTATTATTTCTCTTGTTAAAGATGGATTTTGAAACCATGTTGCAGGGAATACGATTCTTCAGAAACTGTCTTCAATGATGCATTGTTTGGGACCGATTGTTTGCAGAAATTTATCAGTTGTCAACCAAGGGCACTAGTATGAAGCTATATCAACTAAGTCTTGAATTTTTCATTCATCATGCATTTCTATTGATTGTTTGTATCAAGATTATAAGACCTAGCACATTGAATCTGGCAAGCATAATGGTGATATCTTGATAAATTAAAAGCGATGCATTTAAAATTACGAGCAGTTATTCTCTGGTACAATGTGTTGGAAAATTTTCCCAGAATGTTTAGACATTGATTTTCCTCCATGAGCATGTTTTCGAGATGATGCTTCTCTTTATCTAACCAGAGTTGCTGAACTAGTGATTTTCTTGCAGGTGCTCCTGCTGGCGTTCTCTCTGAGCTCTGAGGTCCATGGAATTATATCCATGATTTTGTATGCATCACTGAAGAGAAACTTCCGGTTTAAAACTGATAAGAGATTAATCTATCTCTAGTGTGAAGGCCTTATGTTATCATTCCCCATTTATTTGATGGCTAATGGCAATCTGCACTTGGGCTCAATATCTTATCTATGGCATACCAATTCAACATTTGAGCTACAAATTCAACCCATTACAATGTTTCTCTGGACCATGCTGCAATCTCCTTTAGATGAGGAGTTGGTGATCCAAGCTTTGTGTATCATGCCTTCCTAGCATATGATTCTTGCTAGGATAATTTTAATTGAGTTACAATTCATTTGGGTGAGCAAGAAAATGTAAAAACAAGTTTTGCCTGAAATTGCATATAAAATGCAACATATTATTTTATATGAGAATTGAGGACTATCAAATTCACTTATAAAACTAGATTTTTTTCTCTCATTGGACCTCGAGTGCAAAAGCAACTCCATCAAACCCAAAACTAAAGAACAAGCAACCAAGAAAATATGGGAAAATAAATTGTCCTTTGATGTCTCATATATCTCAACAAAACTTTACCCTTGTCACGAGGTTGTTTCCTACCCAAACTTGAAATAGAAACAAGGTGAATGAAAGAAGCAATTCATCGGTGCAAATCATCATAGAAGCTAAGTTTGAGGCCAAAATAATGGTAAAAAACAAATTCTTGAAAGAAAAGGGCCAGCAACTTTGGTCCTTGTAAGCCATAAAGTTTTGGAGAGTTATATGAGTCTTTGAAGAGGCAAAAGAATTACATCATGATCTCATTGTTGGAACAACTAAATGCAAAATGATACTTGGTTCCAAGTTCCAAGGAACAAATTTGAGAAATACGATCCTTTTCTATGAGCTATGTCAAATGAACCCTCAAGGTGCAAGATAATTGGAGTTGGATGCAGCTTGGAGGTTGGATGAGCCCATCTTGAAAGTGAAGCTATGTATTGTGGTAATGTTAAATTTTAAAGAAAAGGCTGACTTGGCTTTAGCCCTTTGGATTGATGGTAGATTCTATAGTTTTTATTTCTTATCCCTCATCTCTTTTTAGATTCACATGGTGCATCAATTTCAAAATTATGTGGACGAAGTTTGTTAATGTCAATATTTATAAGGCCTAGTAGAGTGAAAGCCTAACATACCAACAAGATTTTATTCCACGGTGTGCTTGTTGCATATATGATTTGAATGCTTGAGAGAGGTGATTGAAGAAATTAATTGAAGAGTTAGTCATGTGTATAACCTTGTGTATCATAATCACCACTTGAAAGATCACAACAATGATGAGTGGGGATGTGCAAAAGAGAATGATGTCATGATGGTTTGATCTCTTAGCATGGGGATGCTTGCAAAACATGGAGGTAAGCATTGTTTTAATTAGGTTTCGACACATTTTAGGACATTTGTACCAACGTACATTTTAGGCTCCTTTTGACATCCTTTTCCCCCTTTTAATAGATCACTCACTATTTTTATTGCCACCAATTTTTCTATAAACACTTTTAGGATCACTTCTAGTTTTATTGGGACACTTGATCTCCCTTTGAAGATTCATATTCTTATATCTCGAGCCTTTCCCATTGAGTTTAGTAAAAGGATGAGAATGGTGGAGCCAATTATGCCCAAAGATAATTGATGAATGATTTTGTCTTTCTTTGCTCAATGGTCATTTTTCATTTGGGTATTATCTATGGTCAACTTGCGTAAAATATTCACCTAAGGGCACCTATATATAAACAACACTATATGTCATTATCATATCTACCATCCATTAATCACAAAAGAAACACCTTGGTGTCATCACCACTTGGGCTAAACACATCCTAAAATACTCCCAAATACACAAGTGTGGTCATAGAGCCTTTAATCTAAATTTGAAGGACCTATTCTTATCTAAAGTTTCCATTGCGAATGTCTTGTGCTAAGGGAAGGATCATATTGTTGCATTGATTAAGAATGCGAGGAGAGTGAAAAAATAATACTCTATTCAAATGGGAAGTATATTTGCATAAATCTACTAAGTTTTGTTTCACACCGGATATGTGGTGTAGTGATTTCATTGGAATTCCATTAGGAGGTAGCACAAACTTAGTTTATGACATTTTTTCATGGGTCATTGAGTGCTTGATTGGGGTTTGGAGCTGAATTGGCCATATCCACAATTTCTCGCATTATTGCCACGATTAGAGATAAGTTTTGCAAAGCATAACCTTAAATAGAGTTTGTCAAATTTAGAGTGTGCATATTTAACACAAGTCAAAATCGGTATTTAGACTTTTCCTTCGTTGATCTTATGCTAGATATATTCACATCTTACAAATTTGTTGGGCACAATTTTAAGATGATCTCAAATCCATTATGAACATTTTAAGCCATATAATCTAATTTAGGTATGTTTTTCAAGGTAGAATCTTAATCATGCTTTGATGCACTTCCCCTTGTCAATTTCATTTAATTTTACCCTAATTCAGATCTTGAGTTTATTGTCCATTTATCTTAATTGAGGAGTCTAAAATTCTATACCTTTTCTAAGTGATTTAATACCTTATGCTCATCTTACATAAAACAATTTTGTGAAATTGACTTTTTTTTACTAAACTATGTAACTTAGGGTTTCTTCATAGGAGTTCATTTTTATCTTTTTATCTTTCTATAGGTTTCCAATTCTTGCTAGGCCTTGAATTTGATTTCTATTCATCACTCTTAACCTTAGATGCAATTTAGAAGATGGATTCCCATTCATCAATGGGCACATTATTATTATTATTTGTTATTTTGCAATTAGGTCATGGTTTCCCCTCTTCTTTAGATCCCACTCATTCTAATATAATTCATGGGCTTTAGGCATGGTTTACTAGAAAGAGCCATTTGAATTTCACAACTAGAAAAGTATCAAAATTTCACGAATATTTCAACCACACCATCTTGGTATAGTCTACATATATAATACAAATGTCTATAAACAAAAGTTGGAGTATAAAAGTATGTGATTGGCAAAAATAAAAATAATTAGTAAATTTATGCTTTATAGTATTGAAAAGTGCGTCTTGAATAGTCATTGCTATATTTGATGTGCTCATTATGTAAAGAAATGGAGTTATACTTTTGTTGGTAGGAATTTATGCCATTATGATTTTTCATGTTTAAACATAACATGCAACGGAAAAATTATGCAACATTGGAGAAATCACCGATTGATTGGTGATTTTCCTTTACATTTAAGAGGACAACTCTTGCACATGATAGAAGTTTTTGAGTACTCTTAACATGAAAGTACAAAAAGAAACAAAATGGGAGAAAAGAGAAATCTCGAAATAGAGATAGAATGAGAGGAGGTTAAATAGAGAAATCCACTCTTAGGAAACTATATGTTAGTGCTCACATTATTATTTGTGCGAGTTTGTAATAAAGGTTTAATTATAATAAACCTATTATTAGTGGTAGTTATTGTGGAGTAATATTGTTGTGTAACAACAATAGTTCACGTAAATAGGTTTGATATTGTTATACCCGTGTATCTATGTCGGGTTATTTGTTCCTCCCTTTTTATTATGAAGTGATTTGGCTATTTGTTTGGCTATACAATAGTCATGTACCGTGATGGAGAATATAATAGAACATTATTATTATTTCCATCTCCAAAACTTGCCAAATTTAAGATCCACAACATACTAAACATAAAGGAATGTTTAGATAACTCACGTAAAACCAAAGTGAGTGATAACTACACGCAAGACTAAGATCCCCTTGTATATAAACTGCTTAATTGAAGATTCCCTTGCATCCACATTGCATAGATATGACACGAACTTTACACATCAAAACATCACATACAACAAAAATCACTGAAATAGTAATGTATTTTTGACAATAAACTTCACCGTGGTCTCGCTCGTATTCATCATATTCATAAAACTAATATAGAGTTTTTACACAAAAACTTAGAACAAGCCCTCTTTAGAGCTGAGAAAAAAATTATATTCTCTCTATTACAATTGTTTTCAAACATTTTTATAGGCACTTGCACTCACAAATTTCTTCTCTCTGGATTTTATGCAACAAACCGCTCTGAAGAGCCCAAGCAGATGCATTAATCTTTGTTGGTTCTGTTGAATATCTTATGCCTTAAAAGGAAAAGGAAAGCATGTGGATGCGAAGTGCTTAACAAAATGTCTCAATAGAATTTGATGCCCTGATTGCTCCAATATCGATGAAATTCTCACATATGTATAACAGAAACTGCAAAACCACAGGAGATGCACGATAACTGCCTGGGACTGTCTTCAAAGCCCATTGGGTATGGATTAGGAGGAGGCTGGCATGTTTTAGCATGCACCTCCACTCGCCCAGTGCATTTGTTATCACGAATCTCCATGATTACTTCATCAAACCAGTTTTGTGTATATCCAGCAATCAATGGCGGCGGAAGCACGCGAACTGTTTGATGAAATGTCCCCTCAACATCTTCATCATCTATCATGTCAGACTCGTTCAAAGATTTATTATTATAACAGTCATCTAACCCGATCATTTGGAATGATTTGGCTTGTGTAGTGATTTAATTTCCATGTCCCAGCTGCCATATTGAATTGTTTCTAGATTGGGGTTTGTTATGGTGAAACAAATTTGTGGCATATTCTTGTTGGTAGGAAATTTATTAATTGTCCATGTCATATCCTTGTTGATGGGAGGTTTCATGACTTTGTGGATTGCTCCTTTGATAAGCCCAAAGGCGAGGGAGACTTTGTGGTCACGAATTCAGTCCATGTTTAACGTTGATGTCTGTTTACACGTGTTTGTCTTTTTAATGATAAATAATCAATAATTTGGTAGTTTTCTTTTTAAGTGTCCTGTTGATAGATGACAAATGGTGTTATGAAAATTTAAACATGGTCATCCTTAAGAGCCATAGAGACCATTTAACCAAATGCAACAACCAAATATTCAACCCAATCAACTCAATATAATTATTGAAAATAATTAATAAACAAACACATGAATATAAATAAATAGTCGATAAATGAATGACAACTAGTATAGTTCAAAAAATAATAATTAAAGATTGCTAGGGGAAGAACAACGTGGATGTTACTATAATCATGAATTGGTTTGTTGGCTTGGTATGAGGTAACATGTAAACCCCGATATATTGTGATCCTTATGCCAATAAGGGTGACAATGCGATAGAGGCAACCCTCTCACTCATATAATATGATAATAATGGTGACATCCCAATGGAAGTTGCCCAAGAAGGACATTTTCCTATGACACCTCTGAAAATGGCACCGACTAAATTTCTACTTTGATTGCCCCTATACGTGTGATGTTTGTAATTTTGTAGCACAGTCACATTTTCGATCGCCTTATCTTCCAATAGCCTAATCAACCAACAAATGTGAGATTTGTTTCTTGAGCAATTGGGATTTTTAGAGTTGTTGTAGGTATTCCCAGATGCACTCAAGAGGCATATTTGATTCTTGGTTGTTGGACCTTGATTTCTCGCTTAAAAGTGAAATTTGGCATTGACCCACAAAATTTGTTTGCTTGGAGCAATGCAAAGCGACAAAGGTAAGACAAAGTTTGTTGTATTTTAATCAAAGGATCCATCTCAACATGTATGAGTTTTTTACGCTCATTTGGCTTTTCGATGTGGTTGTCATCGTCATCTCCCTCTCGCATCGCACTCCATGCAATATGTTGGGTTCATTGATGTTTTTGCTTGAGATTATTCTTAAGTTTTGGTTTTGGGTTAGGCTTAGGCTTAGTTTGATGTTTGAGTGATGATCATGGAAGCATCATTGCTCACAAGTAGTACTTTTTTTTGCCTTTATAGTCCTTGTCGAATTGTCTCTTGACTCCATTGGTAGTCAACCACGTCACCAACCATGTTCGTAAGCCACCGTCGGTGTCCGAGCTAAAGATAAAGGAGTGGTATCCATACCATACTCTAAAGTGCCCATTAAAAATATTTTTTCAAATAAATATTTTTTTCAAAAGCATTATATATATATCATGCAAGTACTATGAAAAACATAAAACAAAAAATAACACCGATGTCATCTAAGAATAGGGTTGGAGGACTTGAAGCAAGTGTAATGTAAATGGCATAAATAATTATTTTCGTTCTCCCAAAACATTGTCAAAAAGGTCATCTTCCACTACAAAGCTTAAGAAAGGAGTTCAAATATGAAACAAAGGAGACAAAACCATTTCATATAATTTGGAAATCATAGTACGGCGGCAACGGGCATGGTTGGTGATGTGGGCTAGGTGCATCTTGGAATTGCTTCTAGACGACTCTAATAATCAACATTCAATCATAGAAGTAAGTCCACCTAGGTTGGTTGGACTAGTCTACAACAATATATTACGATCCTTGTGCTAATTAGGGCAAAGCCACACTGGAGGTGGCCCTTTCACTAACATAATGGTCAATTGGTTACGGGTTACGTATGTTTCTTTGCCTTGTTACCGAAGTCGGATATACATTCTCGGTGCATCTTGGAATTGTTTCAATGACTCTACAAACCTTATATGCCTTACTACCCAAGTTAGACATACCTTTTCTACTTATCTTGAAATTACTTCAACAATTCTACAAACTCTCATATTTTATCATCAACATAACATTATACCTCTTTTAATACAAGTGCTAATATTTATAATTGATAGCCAAGTTGACTCCCCCAAAACTTAAACATTTAATTTATGGAGTCATTCACATGTAAGCATGATATGATAACTTGAGTATTAAGTACATGGTAGGGTAGTTTCACAACCAAGAATAAGTTGGTTGGTAGAAGTGTCCAAATGGAACGTTTGGTAGTTATTATTGAAATTCCACTCAACGGTCATTTTCATTTAAAAAAAACTTTTTCCATCAACAAAATCCAATTTCCGTGAAAAAAATATTTTCAACATATCTATGGGTCCACCTTCCACTTAAATTATAGTCGTTTGACTTTACAAAGGTGAGGATTTAGATAGACTTTTAATTTATATGAAAGATATCTCAAAAGGATTTGAATCCCATTATACCAAGCAAGACCACCTTGAAAAATGTAGTGTAGTGAAAAAATGGTCATTTAATCGTGTGTATATATATATATATATATATATATATATATATATATATATATATATATATGGGTTATAATAATGGGATGGCTAGTTGGTGTTGAACCTACTCCTTAGAGTCGAGTCCTCTGTCTATAGTTGAGTTGATGGGAATTTATATGAGTCGATGGGAATTCATGTGAGTTCTTTAGGTATTTCTTGCAAACATGATGTAGAATGGTTTTGAGGGTCTGTGTCTTTTTTATTCAAATACAAAACCTTTTTAATGAGACACTTTTTGCTTCTTTCAAATTTTTATATATTTTATTACTTTTTAGATTTAATTTTAGATTTTTTAATTTGGTTACGAAATTTTATGTCAACGTCATTCAAATTTTCAATAACAATAATGTATATTTATTACATAAATATATCTCTAAATAAATATAAATTTTATGTCAATGTCACTCGATTTTCAATAATAATAATAGATATTTATTACATAAATATATCTAAATAAATATAATCAGTATATTGTATTTTTTTTGTATTGATTTTTATTGTGTTAATTTCAAATTTTATATATTTTTGTCAACCGATACATTATGAATAAATATGTTTGTACTTAATATGCAAATAAATATCCATAATATATAATTGGGCTAAAAATGTTAATCAATAAATCAAACTTAATTAATTATTTGAATCTCGAGCGATAACAAAAGATAGTTGTCAAATTTTGAAGATGTAAACCACCGTTTTTCTAATGGGTGAAGAAAACTCGAGAAAATAATATGCGAGCTTGTTTAAATCGTTCCCTTTAAGATTGTGCACTGATGCTATGGAAAACTACCTCAAAATTTAAATTTCCTTTGACAACATGATTCCTTTCTACAAACCTCGCTCATTTTTTTGAAATTATGCTTTGGTCACTAGGAAATGAGTGTTCTTCCTTCTTACCCTAATTAGGTTGTCGCATTTGAAAACACAAGGGAAAAATATGTTTCGTGGTTTGTGTTACACTAAGAAATACACACCGGCTATCTTAATATTTGTCAAACCCCTCAACGTTGTAAAATAATAAAAATAAACCACCAATACATTTAATAATTATGTAGTTAGGCTTACCTAAGTAGTTTGCAATTTTATCTCTACCATGAACTTCAATGTTACAATGAATGTTTGATTCTTCAAGATGCTCGTAAATTCTCAATAATTATCTTCTCTAATTTTCACTTGAAACTTATTGAATGATTTGAGGGATAATGAATAATTTCTTTAAATTTTCCTCTCATGCCTTTAAATGAGCTATGACGTGTATGTGTTTATAGATAATTGAAATTTTAATTAAGTTCGACCTACTTGCATGCAAGACGACCTCCAAATGTCATATAAAAGTGAAAAAGATAGGATAAGGATCATATGTAATGAAAGCCAAGGGTTTGGTGAAGGCTTACCAATAACATGCGCTCCATGTTCCCGACACCTAGGAATGCAAAGTCCATGTTCTAGACAAGATAAAAACAACATAGAATGAATGGCTAAGGTGAAGCAAGATTTTCGATGTGCGAAAAGATGGGAAGTGACCATCGAAGTCAAGATATTACACCAATAAATTTGTAATTTGAACCAAATGTTGATGATTACATAAATTATCTAGAAAATGCAACTTAATGAGAAATAAATGCATAGGGGGCATTTTTATGTGACTACATTTTACCTCACTTTGATGTGTGATCGTGCATTCATATCAAAGTAAAAATTCACGATATAAATATAAAATTATGTGCACCAAGCTCCTAAAATAAAATCTCATGCACCTATAAGTCCTACAAGATTATTTGCATATTAACAAAGAGCCAATATCAATAATCAATTGAAATCTACAAAGGAAGAAATGGAAGTAATACACTTGGTTTTGTTGGAGATGTGAGGACACCCCTATGCCGGTTCCATGTTTGTTAATCCAAGTGAAGTCCAATGTCTCCGGACATGTGATAAACCATGTATACATTTTTAGTACAATTTTTATGACAAAAACACATTAAACCATAATTTGAGTGTTATATAAAATACTAGTAAAAATATCTTGAAAATGTTATATAGAGAATATGTAAAAATGCGGTGTGTAAAATGTGATGCTAGATGTGTTGAATGTATAAAATGTATTGTATAGTGCATGATGTAACATGTGTAGGTAGACTAATAATATAATATATAGAAAATGTATGACATGAAGACGTGCAGTGTATGATGTATGGTATATGACTATGTATAGGATGTGAGGCAATATGTGTAAATATCCTAATAGTGTATGATGTAAAACATGTAAGATGAGGACTAGTATAATGTATGATGTATGAATGTGGAAATGGCACAATGTTGTAGAAGAACGTGGAGAATGTATGGTGTATGGTGTAGGACATGTTATATATGAATAGATGCGATGTGTAAGACCTATTGTGCAAAGGTGTGTGGGGTTCATGTGTAGTAAGCCCTCAACAATCAAGTGTGAACCGAAGCACAAGAGTGTGTCATTGGGTAATGGTCAATGCTAGAACATGTGATGAAAATACCTATATGAAAATGCAAAGATGATAAATGTATAAATGCTAAGATGAGTGAGGGGGGAAGTGTATTAGGTGCTATGCCCCCCAAGTGTGTGTAAAAAGAGTGTGTAAAGTCATCGATAAGGTCGTCACCTACCAAAGACCAAGTTTGCGTTTAGCGGTGGAAGCATGTGGCATAGAAGCAACGGGAGCGTATGAACCGAAATGCATATCAAGTGTAGCATGTGTGGACTGTTGTGAAGTATTAACATGATGTGGTGGAGTTTGTAATGTGTCTTGACTACTAGTAGGAGGGTTAGTTGCTGGGACAAAAGTGATTGTTTGAAGCTTAGACTTGAGAGGAGGCCAAGTTGCATTGAGTCTCAAAGGAGACTACTTAGGTTGACTTGGTAATGCATTAGATGACTTAGTAGGAGGGGTTTGTGAACTAATTTTGATAAGTGGTTGACTTTGTTGACTTGGGGATACCATAGGTGATTGCTTAGGTGGATCGTGACTAATCGAGGAAGGAGTATCCTTAGGAGCCCATGTGGATGTAACCTTTGTAATAGGATGTTGTGCATTAAATGAAATAAGACCTTGATACTTAAGAATTTTGATTATGCGATGCAAAGTATGGAAATTGTTGTCATTATGTCCATTGATTTGATGATAATTGCAATATGGATGACCTTGATATTTTTCTAACCTAAGGTGAATAATGTTGCATATGTGGTAGAGTGATCAACTAATGATTAAGGAGGCACGGAAAAATGTCATGTGGCATAACAAAGTGTGCTCAAACATGAGAGGCATAGACAATGGAATATCTTAAGGTTCAATCATATGACATGTATGAGATATAGATTGAATATAAGATGGAGAAGAAGCACAAACATGCAATTGAGAAACATCCTTAAGTGTTGAATTTTAGATATAAGGGATGTAATAGTTGATTCCATATCCTTAAATTTATCTTGAAATAAAGCATGTAGAGCATGGATTGAGTCCAATAGGGGTTGATTAGATGGAGGATCACTAGGGTCGGAGTCATTAGATAAACGATCGAATATAGGACTTATTTTGTGCGGCGATGTATTGTCATCTAGATACATGGTGTCTAGTTGTTTTTGCAAAACAACTGACAATGGGGATATCTCTTAAGTAAATCAAATAAAGAGACTTGAGAAACCTTATGACCCATGATAGAAGAAAGATGAGGATCCTAAGTGTGAAAGTGGTCAGGTTCACCAAAATGATTAACTAAAAATGACTATGTAGTAAGTGGAAAATTAATATAAGCTATGAACAACTGTAAATAAAGTAGATAAATGTTGTAAATAAATGTAAAGATGACACAAACAACTATGAAAAAGAAATTCTAACCCTAATATGCAAGAGAGAAGAGGAAAGAACTTAGATGAATAATTGATGCTCATGAGACTGTGTCACATAGGTGACAGGAAAATCGGAAGTATGAACAGTATGCGAAGTCCTAAAAAGGGGGGATCTGGAGAATCTAGCTAGACTGGAGCGCCAGGAGGAGGACTGTGGCACTGCTTTAGTGCTCTAGTTTGTATCCTGGATGACTTGTTCTATGCAAAAGCTTTGAAACTAATCTTTGCAGGGTTGGAAGATGATATGGAACCTTCGTTGTGTGTCGTGTCGATTTGTTGTCTGTGCCGAGCCGATGTCATTAATAATCAAAGATGAAAGAAAGACCTGCAAGACCCCAAAGCAAACATCAAACCCTAAAAAATGCATATGAAGAGGTTGGACTCACCTCACCGTCATAATGGTGGACTTACTAATCGAGCACTTTGCAACATCTTAGAGCCGATGTAGTTCTATGTGCAAGTGTGTGTGAATATAGCCTAGGTTGTTCTTGTGCTACCATAATTTGTGAAGTAGAAAACAATAAAAATGTGTAGAAAATGTAATAGAATGTGTGCATGAAATAGAATAAAATCCCCCTATGAAGTGTGATGCAAATGTCCTAGCCTTGTTCCTTGATGATGGAGCTATGTGGATGCAAGTGATCCAGTAATGTAATAGATGGATGCAAATCTAGATGAGTGATAGTAGTAAGTGATGTTAGGTACCTCATTATGGTATCATAACTTTATATTTATAGGGTTCTCTTGATATAATTTCATAATTAACCCCAAAAAGGAAGACCACAAGAAAGATAAAGATGTAAAACGGTTAGAAAGAGCCCAAAAAGTGGCGGGAAAGTGTAAAAAGGACCGGGCGCCCACAGCGTGTATCGGGCACCCTGTATTGGCACCCCGTCGGATCGAGGATAAAATAACGCGGGATGACGGTTTGACTGTGCATATGGGTGTAAGAGGTCAATAATTTTGAAAAAAATAAAACAAGATGGCCAAAAGATGGGGGTTAATAAGTACTTTCTTCACTCAAGAACCTTCTAAATAGAAGTATGAGACCGAGATAAATAATGCCTAAAGTGTATGATTTTGTGACTACACAATGATAAGAATTTCATTATCTTCCTTGAGAGGAATAACTTTGGTCCATCTAGTAAAATAGTCGGTGGTGATGAGAATCCAATTTTTGTTGGAACTACGGGGAGGATTGGTCATGTTAATGAATACCAATCCCCATTAAGAAGAGATGTGATTAACCACAATTGATTATAAAGAAAGTATGAATTTTTGTTTCATGTCTATGAAGAATGTGATTTTGTATTATTTCCTTACCCACTTGAAATCACTTTTAAATATGGTAGGATAATAGTAACCATCTCACATAATATTTTTGACTATTTTATACAATGAAAAGTGGCCACTAAAAATCCTTGATGGAACTCTTTGATTTCCTTTCCACGTGCTTGATCTCAATTTATTTTAAGAGGACACCATCCAAGTTCCTTCTAATCAATAACCTACCAATCATCTCATACAAGATGGCTTGGAGTCCTGAAATGTCTCATTTTAGTTCTATCCAAACCATTAGGATATTCTCCTGTTGTGAGAAAACTCGCCATCTTTTGGATCTAATTGGGATCATTTCCTTCATTCGAAGTTGGTCATCATATGTCTACACAATTTATTTTGAACTATCCAAGTTTGTAGAAAAGTGTTGGTATAGAGCCCTACCTCTTATTAGTTTGGTAGACTTATTTCAATGTTGAATCCCATGATCTTAGTGATTCAACTATATTTCTTATTATTGATTTCTCCTCCCATGACATAGTGTTTGATGCCCTAGGTGAATGACATAGATCGTGACTTTGTTGTTAGATAAAATGTGCTTAAAAACCTTGAGCTTTCAGGGAATGATAAGACTTGTTGCTCAATAAACTTGTACTTAGCTTCATATTCCTTGAGTGTTTGGCTTGCAAAGGTGATGGACAAGATCTTTACAATTTTTTTGGTTGAGAAGCTGTGGTTATGTTATGCGGGCCATTGAAGGCGTATTGGATGAAATCATTTTCAAAAACTAGCTTGGATAACACCAAATATTGAGAGATGGCCTACTTGATCTGTTTCAAATTTATCTTTCCCTAATTGTGTCCACTTGGAAGTTATGTCATTTGTTAGCATGCACATGATTGGTTTGACAATGCCTACACATTATGCTATGAATTTCCTCACAAAATTGATATTTCCTAGGAAATATTACAAAACTTTCCCATGAGATAGAAAAGATAAGGTGAGGATGGAAAATAATTTGCAAATCAAAGGTCGACTAGCTTTTGATATAACGTGTCCTAGTGTAGACACTTTGAATCACACATTTGGGTACATTTCTAGGTCTTGCTCACATACAACTATTCATATAATTCCTAAGTGAGAAAACCAGTAATTGACATCTATATTTGGCCTCTTTTCTATCTTTCTGGTTTCCTCTTTTGGTCATGCACACCCGAAAACCTAGTTTGATCTTCATTGATTTATTTTTATTGACTCGAACACCAAAGGTGCCCAAAGAAAGACGACAGTGTCCAGGGCCCTCGTCCCCTCTGGGTGCCCCCAACCCTTTAGTATCTTACTCACCTCTTTTGGGCCTCTTTTATCTTTTGGGAATCTTGTTTTCTTATGGGTCAACCTTTTAGTTGTCAATTACAAAATTCAACCAAGGGAATCATATAAATATAAATCTATGTGACCATAATAAAGGACCAAGCTCTAAACATCTATTATCATCACTTAGGTTGCATCCAAAGGAATTCTAAGAGCATCAAGGAATCCATCTAGCACTCACTCAAGGGATAAGGGACTACATTTTTGCATACACGCATAGGAGGGGAAGTTCATTTTTCCATCCACACATCTATCTACATTGCTACATCTAGCTATCGCTTGCTATCAAGTGTATCTTGCACAAGAGCTACCTAGGGCATGATTTATACACACACGCACAAGAACTACATGTAGTCTGAGATGTAGTGCAATGCTCGGTCATAAGATCACTTTGTCGGGTGACCTCTGGGGTCAATCCAAATCCCATTTCCATCTTTTTTTTTTATGAGTTGATGTTTTTGGGGTTTTATAGGATATCGCTTATTTTGTAGGTTATAGGTGAATATAACAATCATCCAATGACACACAAACAACCAACATTGAAGGTTAACGACCACCTTGTGACACAAGAAGAATAAATTTTGAGATCTTTTCAGTCACACAGGATCCCGTGAGAGGTCCCTAGCACCTAAGCACCCTCACTCCAGTCCGTGTTCCCTAGTCCCGACATATCGAGAAATTACAAAATATACTAGACACATTTACGATAATCTCCTCCTCTTTTTCATCAATTATTTAGACCATAACACTTCAGGATTTATTATGAAATTAGCTAAGTATATTATTCCCTCTCTTGTACTCATGGTTTTTTATTTCTCTAGCTTATTGCTTGTGTCATATCTGTACTTTAGCATTTTATTTATCATATGTGACTCTGAAATATCTAGGGTTTTACAAATTTAATATTTGTTAAATAATTTGGTGAACCCATTGCTCAAACCCAACCTTACTTCTAGGTGTTTTGTCATATTTTTATCATGGCTCAATCTTATGGACCATTTACTGAAGCCCACCTTCAAGAGCTCAATGATCATCTTGCTTGAACATCCCCAAGATCTAGATCTTCTTTTATTCACTACTCATGAGGAGGCCACCAATCTTTTTGAGCTTAATGTTCTACATCCATCCCCACTTCTATGCCTATTGCTACTCAACCCCTACTTCCAACCTTCCACCTACTTCTACTATTCCCGTATCTATTCCTACTCCACCAACCACTTCATTCCACCTCTTGTTTCTCACATGCGAAAAGGCTCTTCGCTAGAAATCAATACCTAGCCTCTCTCTATTAGGATCTCCAAGTTCAAATCATTAATTGCTTCATAGTCTACTTCTCGTGCATCTCCATCTCTTGATTCCACATTACTACTTCATACTCCTTTCGCACCCACCATTTCCACTTATGTACTTCCTCTAAAAATTTCACTCCCAAGCTGCCCACCTTCAATGGCCATGGTGATCCTCAAGAACATCTTTGAGAATTTCATGTGGCATGTCTAGATTATGCGGATGATCATATTTTACTAGCAAATCTCTTTCCTAGAAGCCTCCAAGATTATGTAATGCGTTGGTTCTACGATCTACCTATTCATTTAGTAACATCATTTACACATTTAGCTGATGTTTTTCTCGCTCATTTTTCAATCAATATTGGCTCTAAGATATCCTATGCTCAACTTGCACAAATTAAACAAGGATCTAATGAGAATCTAGTGGACTATGTTTTATGATATAAGAAAAACCTATCTAGATGACTAATGTACTCATGGAATTTGAATTGCAAGATTTTTTTGTCCAAATTTTGTTGCCTCATTTGCAAGAGAGTATCATATTTGAGACCTCCCATTTTTGGTCATCTATGCCATACTCTTAAGTTACACGAAAGAGAACTATTATCTATGGGAAAGTTTAAATATCATGATCAGGCTTCATCTTCTACTCGGTTTCAAATAAAATCAGCTTTTAAACCATCTACTAAGCCATATGAAGAAAAAACTACTCAATTAACGTTGTCTCTACTCCCGAAAATATTCAACTGGAAATTCTCCAAAATATACATTCACAAAATTTTCTTGAGCTCCACGCATATTCTATTACCATAGCTTGTTGAGAGAAATCTTATTATGCTTCCTCCTCCACTTAATCTAGATCCATCTCAACCTAAAGGACATAATTATAATGAAAATTTTAGATGTGACTATCATCAATGCATTGGGCATTCTACCAGATTATGTTTCAAACTTCAACATCTTATTCAAGATCTTATTAACAATAATGCAATCAATCGAGCTCCTTGAGCCTTCAACATCTACATCGGTCAATGAAAACAAAAATATCAAATCTTTAATGATCCTCTCCCTAAGCATGAAAAACAAGTTGTTGATTCTTTAGATAATCATACATATCATGCAGTTCCTCCTCCTTCATCGGGGATCTTGATTTTCTAGTTGCTAATGTTGATGCATCTCCACCATTCATTACATTCTCTGATCATGATTATCATGCCACATTCTCTTCTAATACATTACATATTTTCATTTCTATTAGACCTCATGTTATCAATAATACAATGATCAATCCATTGATTCATATGGGTGTGTGCTCTATTACACTCCTTATCACTATCAACTATCCACTCTCTCATATCTCATATCCAGTTCCTAAATCTTATGGTTCATCAATATTTTAGTTACAGTTGGGCCTCTCACCATGCTTGTGCCATTCGTTGTGGCACCTTCAATCAAAGGGTGTGACATGCTCTTAGGTCTTCCTTGGCTCCATGTTTCTCAAGCTATCATTTCCATGAATCACTTATGCCTAAAGTTCATTCACAACAAGCAATTTATCACCATCAAATGTGTTCTACCATGCACATTATGGATATAACCTCCTCTTGAGGTTTCCATTGCACTTGTTAGAGCATATCGGTCCCTTAAACATCTCAAATTTAAAGCCCAATCTACTCCTAGCTCTCATTTTCACACACTACCTACTCGGACTCATCGGTCTACTAGTCCATCTCATCAACCTAGGTCCACCACTCGGAAGACTCCTTCACATAGGTGTTCATCACCTCCATCGGTCTCCTTCACATATGTATTCATCACCTCCTTGGTCTCCTTCACATAGGTTCATCACCTCCTCGGTCTCCTTCACATAGGTGTTCATCACCTCCTGGTCTCCTAGGTATCCTTCACATAGGTGTTCATCACCTCCTAGGTCTCATACACATAGGTCTCATTCACCGATACATCATCTGTCTCATACATCACCGATCTCAAAGCATGGTCACACGCCTTTATCTCTACAAACATTGGGTGGAGGACCCTTTCCCTTCAATTTTTTTAGATAGCTTACTCATCATCATACACTTGGGGGCATCATGCTTACTTCCCCCTCTTAGCATTATTAGGTGTCTTGCACATTTCTACTATTACGCTTTGTGCTTTGCATCTATTTTTCTCATTCATCTTACACAAATTGATACACACAACTTGTATCATTCATTACCCTATGATGCACACTCTTGTGCTAAGGTTCACACTTGACTATTGAGGGCATACTACATCCATGAACCTCACATCACACACACACACACTTCACTCTTTACACATTTACAACACATCTCTTTGGCATCACATTCTCATACACACACACTACCCTATGACGCACTCTAGTTCCATGGTTCATACTCGACTATTGAGGGTCTAAATATGAAATGAAACTCACCACATTCACTTTTTACACTTTATGCCTCATTTATCTATCCTTCTAGTGCACATATTCAAACCATTTCCCGATGACACACTCTTGTTCTATGGTTCATTCTTGACTACCGAGGGGTATTTTATAAATGAACCTCATCTCATACTCATCATACACTTGGGGGGCATGCTGCTCCTATCACATTCACTTTACATTTATTACATTCCATTCCATTCACACTCACAACATATTACATATCTTGGTTGCACATACTCTTTCTTGTTTATACTAGTTACATGTACACTTTGTTTTCATGTTAGAAAAATACTTTGTATGTCATTATCTTTATCATATACACATGCATGTTCACTTGTTCTCTAGTTGTGAATGCATACTTCTTATATATCCTTACACGTAGCATGGATGCTTGGCATTGTACCTTACTAGTCCCACCGAGGCTCCTAGGGGCATCTACTTTCTTACACACTACAAGTACTATTGTTTCATTTTATACTACTTCCTATTCTTACTAACACACTACTCTATCGATATATACACATCTTGACATACTTTTTATATTTCTAACATGCTAATGGGTGCTTCATGTGCAACATTTTCCTTGTAGGAACTATTTGCCACCATGGTTGTCTGATACTTTGTTTGTCTATTTGTCATTATTTTCATTATATACCATTGTTTGCGGGATTTTCCCTATATGTTTACTTGATAATTACTTGTATGATTTTGGCCACTTCAACCCTGATTGTCTTGTGACATTGTGAGTGATGTCCCATTTTGAAACCCACTTTTCATAGTCTACATTGTCTTCTTGTTTGCTATATTACACATTATCTTCTATATGCATATTTGTCTTGATTGCACTAACACATGTTTCTAGCCACTTTGTTTACATGTGCCTTGGTTTCTACCATGCACATTCCCTCCCCCTGCAGGGTTACAATTTCATATCAACATTCGGTCCTCTCCTTTGGCCGCATCCTCCTAGCGACATCATGCACACCCCAAACGAGGGGGCATACATTGGGTGAATCAGTCACCCCATACAACAACTTAGAGCTTCACATACATGCATAGTACAGTACAAGAATAAAACAAAGTTACATACACAAAACATCCTAGATTATGACTTGAGTCCTCAATTTAGCATAGAGGTCAATGCGTAGATACAAATATGAATGCATGGGAACTCCTGACCTTTCTTGGCTGCCTATGACTAGGGGGAAATTACAATTACTTTCTCAAATTGGCACAATTTTCAGCAATTTATACAAGTAGTTTGCAACAAGACAGAACATTCCTCTAGTAATCATAATACATTCTATCTTATTTTTCTACTTATATTGAACTGGATCGAATACGGAACAAAGTAGGATCACACCATCTATAGTGGTGTATAAATTCAAGGGAAGCAATCAGGGATGGAGAATAACACTAGACCTTTCTCCCCAACACTCTTCTAT
The DNA here is from genome assembly GCA_018340775.1 of Taxus wallichiana var. yunnanensis. Taxonomy (NCBI): domain Eukaryota; kingdom Viridiplantae; phylum Streptophyta; class Pinopsida; order Cupressales; family Taxaceae; genus Taxus; species Taxus wallichiana. Next base: position 979,132,029 of record CM031242.1, on the reverse strand, counting down.
CGTGGTGTGAGATCACCCAAAAACTTGCACTTGGTGTGAGATCACCCAAAAACTCGTTCTTGGCGTGAGATCTCCCAAAAATCATTCTTCTACAACATTTTTAGGACCTTTTTATCCTTTTCACTCATCATGGATTAGGTGCACACTTTCCTTTTACTAATTTTTACATGCTTTTACATTTTTACATACTTGGATCAATTTTTTTCACATATACATGACTTTGAATACTCTTTCACTCTTCTTTTTCAGGTCCATCCTTAATACGCAACAAGAAGCAACCCCACATCAAAGTACAACAACTACAATATGTACAAACATGACACAACACATACGTTTCACCCCTAGGGTCACTTCCTCTTCCTTAGCTTCCATGCTTCATTTTTATCACTCCACAATTTTTATTGTCTCTTCGACACACTTTTGCCATCAATCTACATGGTTATCAAGTACACATCTCTTATCTACTTTATGTTATCGAGTATTCACTCAACAACATAAAGTGGGGAAAATGTAGACACTAAATCATGCACTTGGGTACATTTCTAGGTCCTAATCACATACCACTATTCATATGATTCCTAAGTGAGAAAACTAGTAATTGATATCTATCTTTGGCCTTTTTCTATCTTTCTCGTTTCCTCCTTTGGTCTTACGCACCCCACATCCTACTCTAATCTTCATTACTTTACCTTTATTGACTCTATACAAAATTTCCCAGCCAGGATGCCAATGCCTAGGTGTACTCATCCCCTCTGGCACCCCGACCCCTTTTATCTTACTCACCTCTTTTGGGCCTCTTTTATCTTTTAGGCATCTTGTTTTCTTATGGGTCAACTTTTAGTTGTAAATTATGAAATTAAACTAAGGGAATCATATAAATATAAAGATATGTGACTATAATAAAGGACCAAGCTCTAAGCATCTATTATCATCACCTAAGGTTGCATCCAAAGGCATTATAAGAGCATCAAAGCATCCATCTAGTACTCACTCAAGGGACAAGGGAATGCATTTTTGCATACACACATAGGGGAAGTTCATTTTTCCATCCACACATCTATCTACATCGGTACATCTAGCTATCACTTGCTTTATCAAGTGCATCTTGCATAAGAGCTACCTAGGGCACAATTTCTACACACACACATAAGAACTACATGGATTCTGAGATGTAGTGCAATGATTGGTCATAATTTCACTCTGTCCAAAGTGACCACCGGGGTCAGTCAAACTCCCCATTTGTATCTTTATTTTTTAGGATTTGATGTGTTTTTGGGGTTTTAGCAGGATATCATTTGCTTTGCAGGCTATAGGAAAATACATTGATCATCCAACGATACACAAGTGACCAACATCAAAGGTTAGTGACCACCTTCCACACAAGAAGAATCATTTTCTAAGCTCCTCTTAGTAGTCATATGTGCCCAGGCGAGGTCTCTAGCACCTAGGTGCCCTTCTTCTGATCCGGCGCCTTGGTCTTGACATATTAGACAATTCCAAAATTTACTAGGCATAGTTACAACAATCTCTTCCTCCAGTTCATTAGCTTTCCAGTCAAAACACTTGAGGATTTTTGTGAAATCATCTAAGTCTCTTATTCCATCTCTTGTACTTAGGGTTTTATATTTCTCTAGCTTATTGCTTATGTCGATCTATACTTTAACATTTTATTTATCATATGTGACTTTGAAATATCTAGAGTTTTAAAATTTAACAGATTGTTAAATCACCTAGGAGATTCCCCTCAAGGACCGTAGAAAATGACTCATACTATTGTAGCATATGACGATCCCTTCAAATATTAAAAATTGAAAATATTTCTTTTCCCGAGCCTATTATCATACCTCCTTCTTATCATATCCCTCTTGATAAGTTACACACATATGTAATTGGTGAATCAAGAAAAAATCATGATATTATACCGCTTATGTAATCGATCATTAAGCCTAAGTAAATTCAACCACCAAAACCTCTTGTATAGTGTACACATATATGATTCACCAATTGAAGACTCCAAGTGAGTGCATTCTAATCCATCATAACCACTTGAACACAATGTTATCCAAGAGTTATCATTACTAGTTAATAAAAAGCATAAAGATGGTTTGGATACTAATTAATATGGTTGTGATGTTGATTATATAGAAAATTATATGATGCATACTCGATAAATCTAAATTTTAATATTTTATATAAGTTTTAATTTATGTTTCATACTTCATTTATGTTTACTAGCCTTGGAAGCTATCGACTTAATTTTCATATGACTAATACTAAGAAAACTTCTTTTGAAGAAGTCACTTTCACGAGATAAAACAATAATGTCTCCTTATACTTGTAATCATGTTCTCCTATAACTCTTTATGGACATTTGAGTAAAATGTGACATTCTTAAAGTACAATAACAACTCCATATTACAAGCCCATTAAATATGCAACATTATGTTAATGCTCTCAATTATGTTCCTAATTCTAGCTTTGTTATCATTCCTAAAAACCTATACACACCACTTGAGCTCTTACATTTATTACATTGTCATGGATTATTAGTGCTACCTATTATGTTTCATCGTACACTTAGAAAACTATCCAAGAAACCATGTAATCCCCTTTTTGAATACCATCATGTTACTATTCATGACACTAATCATTCTCAAAGCATTAATATCTAAGATACATATGCTAAAAGCTAATGATATAATTGCAATAGTCCACAATGGATTAGCATAACTAAAATAATCATACCCTTTTGACACACTTTAAACACACAAGCACCTATATTTTATAATTTTATGCTCACACTTTATATACAAGGAAAGTATTGGGAACACCTCCCATCAACACATCTTTGAACAAGAATATTTTTACATATGACACATTACATACTAGTGGCCTTACTCAATCAAATGTTATACACGTATATGCAAAATCACATGGATTTCAGGAGTTTATTATGTTATTTCGCAACACATGGTTTACGTGTTATAGACACAAAATAATGGGTATTGTTAATGCATGTGTTTTTCACACACCAATAGTTAAGGGGATATCTCCATCTCATTATAGGACTTAGTAGAACGTATCCAAGGCATGATTCATAGGTATGTGGTTTTATAGATAATTGAATGGTGGAATAATAGAATGAAAACCTATGAAGACCATACAAGGTAAGTTCTCACTTTCGACATGTTGATCTCCAAGAATGTAGCGCCTCATTTTTCCTATGATGTTATTGTTGGGAAAGAAGGGGTGCGTGCATAAGCACATGCAATCTAGATAGGGTCTCACATAAATTTGTGAGGATCTTCCTCTCTTGAAAGGAAGGCACACACGTGGGAAGGTGTAATGATTTTCTCACTACGTGCATGGGAATAACACCTCAAGATTCACTCTCATAAGGTCTTGGTGGCCAAATTTTTTGTTGGGAATAGCTCAAGTGAGGGAGATGAGTATATGTTTATGATTTTTAGGGTGATTTTTAGTTCATTTATAGTTATATCTAGTGCAAGAAAACTACTTGGTTTGAGGAATGCACGACAGGAAGTTAGTTAGAAGTATTCTACAAGAAAACAAATTGTTTGTATTCATTCATAGCTTAATGATTGCATGAAATTCAATAAAACTGATATTCAAATATGAGTATCACTTGTAACATCAATAATCAATGCAAAATAAACATATGCTACAATATTTGGTCCGAATACTAACATAGTTGATAAAAAGTACAAAAGATAGTAGGGTAGGGCGAGAAGAGAAATAAGAAAAATATTGTGAAGTTTTCTCTAGTTCACTTACACACAAGGATCTAAGAAACCATGCACACACTCAAAAAAGTATGCACTCAATCAAGGCACATACATCTATTTAAAACATCCAAATTGGTGTGCAATACTATTTTATGTGCAGGATGTGCTCTCTGATTTTCTAGTCCCCAAACGAAGATATTACATTTAATCAACAAAGTGAATCATTAACATTTAACAAACTAGAGTACACACCAAATCTAACTTATGCCAAGAACATGTATATCCAAGTGATAAAAATTAAATGTAAATAAAATTCTCAAAAAAATTCTATTCCAAATTCAAGGACCTTTGCATGAGTTCAAATGGGTATTTATAGGAAAACCCAAATGAATAGCGATTATAAACATTAATGGTGGTAGACCCTTCTTAGTCTAGATTTAACAATATTATATTACATGGTAGATTCATGATTGTATTGAATGATAAATTTTCTATCTAGAAGGTTTTTCATGTCAAAAAAATCCTCTACAAGAAGGAATATCTTCATTAAATGTTATAAGGCTCAAGAATAAGCCTAAATATGGTACACTCGTATTTACAATTTCTAAGGAAGTATGGCACACTTGGTTGCATAAGTCAAATTCTTCATTTAAGGTAGCCAACTACCTCTGACATGACATGTGATCAAGGATGTTTTGATAAATTGACTAGCTACGACATCATGATTTACGAGATGTTGATGTGTCTCTTAGGTGACTTGATTTTTTTCATCTTGTACATCTTTAGTATGTGGCACACAATGATGCATGTACAAGGTTAGCACAATGGACTGAAAACTTAAGTCTTCCTCTCGATGTGCATGAAAAATTCAACACTATGGTGGTTTCTTTCCCTTGGAAGAATAATTAAGGTGCACATGTACTAGACCTTGTGAGATTTACACTTATGTTGATCAGTGCACGAATCTATCCTTAGTTGATTCTACAAAGTTTCCATGCATACGAAAAGTGTAAGGGCCAATTAATACCACATGAAACAATTTTTTGTGATGGGATAAATATGTATGAGGTGTAAAAAAACATGTGAATAGTTCCTTGTCATACTCCTTTGTGCACTATCTTGATCTTTGACATGTGGCATACATCGGTTCTATCAATCAGTGGGAAGCCTTTAAACTTTATCCCTAGCCTCTATATTTATTCGGTGTCGATTAGAGACATGCAAATTCAATAAATGTTATCATGTTAGGGAATCTTAGATGTGGCTAATATTTTTATGTTTTCATGCACCAATCAAAGACACATGGCCTTAATCTATGTTACTACATCTCATAAGGTTTCAATCCTTTGTCTTTGTATAATATAGTGGACCAACACTTATAAAATTTAAGTATTCAATGTGGGATATTTCCTTGTGGGTGTGTGTAGGAGCATACAAATACTTTTTCACAACATTAGATAAGCATAAGTGTCACGAGGCATTAAGGGGTTCAAGGATTTGGGGTGTGATATTGTATATATTGTGTGAAGCTAGTTTTAAATAGGAAGGAACATAAAATGGATATCGAATAAACATCATGGTCTTGTGGATGCATGAAGATGAGTGAAGAAATTTTGTAGTAGATTTTGTATCTTGGTGTGCATGAAATAACTTTGTGCACTATCAAATGATTGCGTGACAACAACTCATGGAATCTTCTATGTAATAAGGTGGTGGACATATTCATATAGGGAACAAGATAAAACATAAAGGGAAATCCCGATAAAATATGAATAAGGCATGAAATGATTGTAAACGGGAATTACACGCAAGATAAAGTAAAGTAAGGGTGCCCAATTCTAAACCACCTTATGAAAGATCAAGGGTTCCATGATGTCACTTGTGAAATTAGGGGCATGTTGTGGACACAAACATAAATAGAAAATCTATTGGAGAATTCTCTAGAGAATTATATCAAATTTAGGATCTTTGGTTCACCTATAAATAAATAAACAAGTCTACTTAAATATTTTCTGTTATCAAAATAAGAGTTTAATCTCATACTATTTCTTTTCCACGTGATATACTGAATTTGAACACCCTAAAATTTATAGTGTGTGTAAATGAAGTTATTTACCTTGCCTTAGATATTTTCTTCTTAACACAAGGAACATAAAAGTTGCATGCATTATTTGCGTGGGATTTATTATGTTTTGGATTTTTATGATTTTTATGATGGGAATGGATAAAGGGGAAGAATTACACATTGCTTTTCTACCATCGACGAGTTTATATCCTTGATAGTGATACCCTTAGTTCTATTCATGGAATTTCTCCATTTCAGTCATGTGTCTACATCCTGTGGATATTAGTAGAAAAAACCTTTTGTTACATATTCTTTTGAATTTTTGGCATTTTTGGTCGTTTTCATGCGTTTTTGAAACAACCTAGGATGTCTGCGCTAGCATTAATTATATCTACACCTATGCTATCCTGCATGCATTAACATTTTTGTATTTATGCTACCATTTATTTTATACGCATCTACATTGAAGTATGTGTGCTACATTGCTTGTTTTTACGCTACCCTTCTCTAGATTTTTGCTAGTGTCATCTATCTTTTTTGACTGTATGCATGCAGAGGGTCTTCACGTGTTTACATCTTCTTTCGTGTGATAGTATTATTGTGTATGCACTAGCATTTTTGTTACATGCATCTATGTCAATATATGTGCATCCGTGATAATCTAAGTGTCTTTGTTAGGTCCTGCATTTTCATTGATTGTGTCTCTGCATTAATATCTTCGCATTAGCCTTCTGTTCTATGCATATGTGTTAATAAATGCATGTCAACATTCTTCTCGTGTGCTTTAGCGTTGATCTACGCGTTAGCATAAAACATAGTTCTTGGCTTAGCATTTAGTGTGTTTTTGGCTCGAATTTCCTAAAATGCAAAATCTTATTTTTGTGCTTCATGTTATTTTTATAGGTTTTGCTTTAAAAATCATTTTATAACATTTAAATTCTTTGATAAATGTTGTTTTTTCCATCTTGCTTAGGTTAGATCAAAATTTTTGTATGTTCTTCTCTTGTGCCTTTTGGTGATCTTGAGAATCAAAAGCAACTTTGGTCTTCATTTCTAACATTTTGGTCTAATTGGAAATTTCATCATTTAAATTTGCTTTACTACTATGCACGTAAATCGACTACGCATTTTTACTAATGAAATTACACTAATTATCCACTTTCCCGTCATTTCATTATAATTAGTGATCTCTCGCTAATTAGCTAACATTCCCCTTCATTTCGGTCAATTAACAACAGATTAGTTAATTAACTTGCCTTCCCCATCCTAGATGCCAATTAACGACACTTCATTAGTTATAATCCTCTTTTAATTAATTAATTAACTATTTTTAATTAATTAGGACTTTTAATCTTCTATTTAATCAATAAACCTTCTTATTGGTTAAATCCCCTTTCAAACCCTTCAAATTCTACTAATTTCCTTCTAAATCATCTCCAAATGGATTTTATAAGCTTAATTTGACCTATTAATTAATCCTAATTGATTAATTAAATCACCTCCAACTCCCATGAGTTGCTAATCACTAATTAATCTCTTCTAATCATGTTTATCCCTTTCTAATTCTACTTTACCTTTATCCCACATTCACTAGGTTGCAAGATTCTCCTAAATTGGAAAGCTATATAAATAACCTAGTACCTTCCTTCCAATATTATACCATTTTACACTACTCATACCATTGTTACTATATTCATATGATAAGAGCAATTCAACTTTGAAAAGCTTATTGATCAAACATCCCCTTCTATCCTCTACTTGCAAAGAGTAATAAGAGAAGAACCATACATGGAAATTAAGCCATATTGGTGAGATCTCTTCCTCTTCATGGAGATAGATTCCTTTGATCGCACATAGTCACGTTTGGCTCAACAAAAGGAGTACCTATAATCAAAAATCCCATAAAAAACATCAAAGGATGGCTTAGTATTTCATGTTTAATTAGATGCATTAGTTAAATTTTTGTTTTCTATGGATTTATCATGATGCTTTGTTAGATTAGCTTTGTTTTTTGGAAAAGGGTAAATTTGAGGGTTTTGAAAGGACCCACAACCTTGTACAAAGAAGAGGGAAAAGAGAGGATATGTTCGAAGAGATCCCCCACACAACACAAGGAGAAAAGAGAAAAGGACTAAAAGAGGAAACAAGGAGAATCTACTACGGTCACAATTGTAGTAGTAGTGAAGAAGACCCGGAAAGAAGAAGAGACAGTTCACCACGCATCTGCAATAAGATGCAGTGGGAAGAATAAAAAAAGAGGGAGAGAGGAGATGTAGCCCAAAAAATCTGCAAAATAACGAAGTGGAAGCAACCAAGAGGCATCCAAAAAGAAGATGAAGAAGGGAAGAAAGGAAAATGAGGATAAGATATCAGTGCTTACCCTTCTTCCCCTTCTTTGAATGCACCAATTGCCAATTTCCTAGTAAGTGTTCCTCTAAACCCAGTGAATTCGTTATAGCCAAGTTTAGAGGGGTGCAAATCTGAATTCCTTTTCTAGAGACATGAGACCGTCCTTATCCGAATCAAAATGATTGGATTCATGAGGTCTCTTAATTCCTAGAGTAGGTCTCTCCAAAGAGGGAGAATGCACCAAAGACTGACCCACCTCAGTACAATCAGCTATGGTGGGTTGAGCAAGAGCAAAAGATCTAATTCTTTATCTTCTTGAATGTCGAATCAGAATTTGAGTCGTCCTTAAGATCTAGAGGGTCAGTAACGTTTAGTAACTTTTTTCTTTTAAGATTGGGATTTCTTGTTACGGAAGGTAGAATGGAGGTGGCTTGGAGTCATATAATATCTACATCTGAATGCCATATTTTCATAGTCAAGAGACTGTACATGAGTCACATCTCCCATCTTGAGCGTAATTTTATTTGGTAGTCCTTTACTGAGATCTACTTCAACACAAATTCTGACATAAGTGAGCAGCCCACTATGAAATCACTTGTCATCCTGTTTTATGAACCTCCCTAGACTATTGTCGATGTCTTCCATAACAAGATAAAAATTAAGAGGAATATTAGGCAACCTCACCCAAACAGGGACACGCGAGATGGAGTAGGAACTCAGATCAAATTGTGGAAACCATGGGGTAGTGAAGAATCTTGTTGAACTCCGTAACTAAGGGCCCTCATTAATGACCCTTTGATAATCCTCTTGATCAAAGAAATATATTATGAAAAAACCTCGGGCACAAACAATTTTTTGTCCAAGAGGAGTGAATCCACTAGATCAAAGCATTTTTCAAGGCCAAACGTCATTAAATATGGAAATGAGAGCTTTTTTCCATATTGTATTTGAAGGTTAGATTCTTCACTGGATATTTCTAAGGAAGGGGAATCTGAGGCTTGTTCCACAATATAGGCAAGGGAGGAGGGGCAATTGCTATTGATGTGGAAGCATCATTTTTAAATAGTTCCTCTTTAAAAGGAGCAGGGTTTCGTGCTTTGGCTGCTCCCTTTAAAACCCAAACTTGAAAATCATGGAATCCCTTCTAATCCTATAAGAGATTATTAGGGAGTTATCCTTCGATATTTTCTACGCAAAATTAATATCTATGTGGTCTATCCTACAGCTCAATTTTTGGGAAAAAACATATTTAAGATCCATACCCCGGGTGAGATGAGGAAGCTGAATGCAGAGAGTGTTCCCATACCAAGTGCGGATGAGGACCTGGGAGGCATGGTCAAAACCCATTCCTGGAACCTATGGGGAGAGATCTAACCCACGAGACCAATCCATAATGGTCCCTATCTATTTTTTGATTTTAATACCCAGTTTCAACCAACAAAGGTTTGGCGGAAAAAGCTGGTGTCCTAAGACGAGGTTGAGATCACTCCAAATCTAATAATAAATCTTGCATGCCCGTCACTAAGTCCAACATTGTTAATAGTGGATATTAAGATCCTATCCCCTCCCACCTGCAATCCAAAATCATATCCACGAGCTACACCCGGAGAGGTTGGGTTAGGGCACTCGGTTTGGCTCAAAAATCCATTCTCTTCCTTTGAAATAGGTTATTAATAACTTGACTGGAATGTTGGAAATTGTTAGATTAGATTTGTTATTGAGACTACTTGGTGTTAGTTTCTATTGATTATCTTAGCTTGGTTTAATCACATGCATACATATGGCTAATGACATGCTCGATGGGGCACTCCTTTGTCTCGTGCACATTTCTTAATTTTTTTAGTTAAGTTTCATTTTTGCATACTAACCTCTTTTTACACATGTTGAAATAACTTGTATCTCTTAACTTGTTTTGTTGAGTTTGCATGTGTTGTGTGTTCTTTATAGAAGTAAAGGAGGTAAAGTGCTACCAAATTTAAAGCTTATCAACAAAAAATTGAGCTTTTTGGCATTATTGGTCATTTTCATGCATTTTGAAGCAACCCAAGATGTATGTGCTATCATTAATTATATCTCGCACCGCACTATCCTACGTGCATAAGTGTTGTTGTTTGTGTGCTACCATTTATTTTGCATGCGTCTACGTTGAATTCTGTGCATTAGCATTGCTTATTTTTATGCTACTATTTTCTGGATTTGTGCTAATATCGCATGTCTTTTTTTTTGCCTTTGTCTCGCACAGAGGTATTCACACATTTACATCTTCTTTCATGTGATAATGTTGCTATGTATGCTCCAATGTTGTTTTTACACATGTCTCTATTAGTATATGTGTGTTTGTGTTGATCTATATACGTATGTGTTAGATCCTGTGCATTTTTCGTTGATCTATGTATGTTTCCATTAATATCTCTGTGTGCCAACTTTATGCTCTATGTGTTAACGTGCCAACATAAAATAGATTTGTGCTAGCATTTTGTGTGTTTTTGGCTCTAATTTCAAAATATCTACGAGAATCTGATTTTTGTGCTTCCTACTATTTTTACATGTTTTCTAAGTTCTAATTTGTGGGTTTTACTTTAAAAATCATTTTCTAACATTTAAATTCTTTTATAATTTTTTTTTCTATCTTACTTAGGTTAGATCAAATTTTGTGTATGCTCTTCTCTTGCACCTTTTAGAAATTTTGAGAATCAAAAGCAACTTTGGTCTTTATTTCTAACATTTTGGCCTGATTGGAAATTTCAGCATTTAAAGTTGTTTAAGGGAATCAATCTTTCAAAAATCACTTAATTATCATTGGTTAATGTTCTCCCTATTCTAACTAGTTATATCAAACGTCGTATATGTTCTTCTCTTGCACTTTTAAGCAATCTTGAGAATCAAAAGAGACCTTGATCCCTTTTCTCAAACATTGTGGGTCTCATGGAAAACTATTAAAATTTTGAGTGTAGGACCATACGCTTGTCAAAGAATCAAATCAAAACTAATACTAACAACATTATGTGTAGGTTGTCAATGGTGTACAAAACCACATTAATAATCAAAAGATAAAAAAATACTCCATTTATTCAAAACATTGTATTTGTAGGTTTGAACCCGTCTCGCTTTACAAAGTGGGAAGGGCCTTGAAATAAGCCATAAAACTCATTATGAGGATTACCACAAGAAACCCAAAGTAGTCAACACATTGAGGGAACTGGTTGACAAAACAGAAGTGCCCCACTACCTACTTGACTAGAAATTCTGTGAGGAGTGCTAAATGTTGTCTGTATGAGGCCTTGTTCATTAAATTGATTGTGGGGTAATGGTCCTTTGTCTAGGATTTATTCTATAAAATCATACCTCTCTTAGACAAGTTATTGATTTAGTATTGATAGTAAAAATCCTAGGGATCCATTTGGCATTGGGGCCAACTTGACCATTATCCAATCAAGTTTTAAAGATCCATTACAAAGAAAGACTTCCTCGAATCAAAACCTTGTTTTTCAAACAAGGTGAGAGTCCATTGAAGTTGCACCGCGTATCTTTCATCACAAATCTTACAACGTAAAACTTTGTCCTAGTTTCTACCTTGTTATCAAACAAGGTGAAACTCTTCCAAAGTTGTGCCGTGTATTTTTCATCACCAATCATAAATTCCCTTATTTTTTTGGCATTATTGGTCAAAAGAAAGCAACTCGAAGTGATGCCAAAATTATGTCCACCACTTTTGTACCCACTTAAATTCATTCCTCTTTGCGATCTTGATTTAAGTATTGAAAGTGTGTTGGTACGTCTTCATATTCTCGGTAGTTTATATTGAAACCAATATTTAGATGTTTCATTGTAGGAGGTATCTCAGCTTGATCTCATTTTGTGTCGTTACGTTGCTCGCATTGTATCGATCCATTTTTATACTTAAACCTTGTTTTTTTCAAACTTGAGTTGAGTGTTGAAAGTGTGTTGTTACATTACTCACCTTGTTTATATAAGTATTAAAATTGTTGAGTCTTAAACTTGATATAAGTATTGAAATTGTATTGTTATGCTACTCGCATTTGTATCAACCATTTTCGGGACTTAAAACTTGTTTGTATTAAACTTGATTTAAGTGTGAAATTTGTGTTGTTACGTTGTCAAAATCACTTCAACCCCTTTTTAATACTTAAATATTATTTTCTCAAAACTTGATTTAAATATTGAAATTGTGTTGTTACATTATCAAATAGCTTTTGAGACAATTCAAATAATAAGAAACAATTTCCTTTGCAGTCGTTCCTTTGTCCAGGACTTCATAGATTTTCCTTGGTGACCTTCATCATACATTTCACATCTAGGAAAATTTTCCTTTGCAGCCATTACGCTATCAAAAATTTATAAACCATTTTGACTTTTACACTTGTAACTTATTTTCCAAACCTTTCTTGATTGTCAAAATTGTGTCATTACAATGTTTGTTTTCCTTATATTCCTTTTGGGAAATCACACAAACATCCCCATATTTGTAAAATTCATAGTTGGCCTCCGTTACATTGTCCGAATCGAAATGGAACTTCCTTCCATTTGAAGGAGTTCAATCATACAATATAGGTCTAGGAATTTGGTCCCAACAATGCCAACCATGACTAACTATCACATGGTTTCTCACACTTATGATAATAGGGAGCCTAGGTTTTGGAATTCACATAAAAATATGCCCATCATGATTAAACCTCGATTGGTTCTTCACACGAGGTAACCCGTTATGTTACCCCTTTCCCCACCTTAATCTTATAGTCAATGGTATGATTAAGATTCCTTTAGTACATGGTATGATTCGTATTTTCCTAATCATTCGTATACTTTTAATCCTCTTCATCAGCCTTATTCTACTAATTATTCTAATCCATGCTATTCTTATGATTCCCCTTAGTCTCTTGAGCCTCATCCAATCAACTTTATTCTAAGGAATAATCAGTCACCTAAACGATGTTTTCCTCCTCTAAGGATTTATGTCACCACAAATTCTTCCAATCATTCATCTAATTTGACTCTTGAGTCGTGGTCCTCCCTTTCTCCACAGGACCCCTTTATCAGTTTACTCAACGATGTCTTTCTCATTTGAAGATCCATGTAACTCAAAATTTGTCTAACCAATCATCTAAGTCAACCCCTACATTATAATCCACCGAATTTATCCACAATCGTCTTTGTCTACTCCGCACAATGTCATCTTTTAGGTAAACCACTACCAACCTATTCCAAATACATGTCTAAATAAACTCTTGAGACATCTAAATCCAAATCTACTTTGTCTCTTGAGTCATCTTCTTCTATCAATCAAAATTCAATCCCTCTTTGGCCCCTAGGTCATTTTGATCATTCCTTATTCTATATTCATCAATCTTCTAAAAGTTTATGTTTACTTCCATGTCAAACAATAAATAAGAAACAATGTGCTAAGATATATTTTTGAAGCATTATCAAACTCCTTTGTGGGAGTAATAAGTTCAAACCTTCCACTCATCTACATCATCAAACATCTTCCTATCTTCAACACTTGTTAGACCCCTTTCTTCCAATCAACCTACTATGGTTGACCAACAATGACCCATACCGATTGATTTCTTTCGAATGAAGAAGAAATCATAGAATTCATAAGGCTACATGATAAAATTCCTATATAGGATCACGAGCAAGGATTATCTTTTGACCTAGATGTGTTCTTGTATTATTGGGAAGAGGTTGATTCCTTTGATAAGAAAACAAAGAAAGATCCTAAGATCATCAAACTTGATCCTCCTCTTGTTCTTTCTATCTTCTCATCACCCAAACATTCTTTATCTATCACACCTCCTCAATCCCCATCACTTATTAGGTCACCTCTAGGTAGCCCTTTATCTTTTTCTATTTGTGGGTCACCTCCTAGTAGCCCATTATCCCCATCACTTATTAGGTCACCTCTGTGTAGCCCTTCACCTTTCTCTATTTGTGGTTCACATCATGGTATCCCATTATCTTCTATAGTTGGGTCACCTCATGGTAGCCCATTATCCCCATATCTTAGTGAGTCACCTCTAGGTAGCACTTCATATTTTTCTATTTGCGGGTCACATCTTGGTAGCTCATTATCTTCTATACTTAGGTCACCTCCGGTGGCCCATTATCTTCTATCCTTGGGAAACATCTTAGTAGCCCCTCTTATTTTATCCATGTATCACCTCTTGATATCCCATTATCTTCTATTCTTGGGCCACCTTCTATTGACCTATTCTCTTCCATAGTTGGACCTTATCCTATTCATTAGTCATATCATCCCCCTATCAATAACGTGGGAAGCCCATCATCATTCCTAACATTCCTATCATCAATCCTAAACATCCACTTTCTTGTCCCACTTACAGGGATCAACAACATCACACATTAGCTTATGTGAAGAAAAAACAACTTCTTCATCAAGCCAAATCCAAAAATATGAAGAGCTCAAAAGATCCAAGCAAATCCAACACCCATAAATCTAAAAATCAAACATGATTTAAGAATGAACACCAACATGACATTCAAGTGTGGAAAAAATTAGAAAAATATATGGATAGGTAAATGTTGTCCATAAAATTTTCCCCGTGCAAATATTGGATCAACCACGATCCCACATAAGAGGAAACAAAATCAAAAGTAGATTGTCGGGGAAAAATTTAGTTCTTTTCCGCTTGTTATCTCAAAAGGAGTAAAAGTTACAAAATGACTCGCAACCCCGCCCAAGGAAAAAGTCAAGCATCTGGGCCGGAGTAGAAGCCAAACGGGAATTGGAAGAAAGGGGACCCATTTTTCGAGTTATTTTTCCGCCTCCCTACAGCCCGATAAAAACTTCAAGGGGCGTATATTTCAACTCAAGGCTCAAAATATTGTAAATCTGATGCCGTTGGAAAGATCTCAGCCTCACCCATGTCATGGAGGTCTGGAACTTTAATTTTGAAGAGGTTAGGTGAAGAAAAATGGAGGAAACGTCTTCAGGATTTCAATGCAGATCCATCTATCTCAACAACCAGATTGGATTCGATCTATTTCCGTTGTTTCCTCTTCCTTCAAGGTGCCGAACCAAGGATTGATGCAGTAAAGATGGATTTGGAGGAGATATTTCATCAGAGGCATTAACAGTGGTGGTTGAACTTCAACTTGGTTTTCCCACTTCTCTCTCTTTTCTTCTTTCAGGTTGAATCTATAAATACCGGGGCAAGGTTCATCGTAAAGGGTTGGACATTCTTTGTTTTGCGGCTCCCTCCTCCTAGTAGAGGATCTGCAGGGGTTCAAGCCTTCCATTAAAATTGTAATATGTTTCTCGCCTCTTGACTACTTTGTAACGAACTATATCAATCTAAAGAGCAATAAAAATGTCCGTGATCGATTTTAGATCCTCTCTTGTCTCTTTTGCTTTCATCTCGGTCTCCTATTACATATCCGGCTATCTATGCTTGTTTATTGTATGCATATTCTTGGTTTGTGTCTATTAGCAAAATAAGTGTTCATCATTCCTTCGGTGCATCACCTGGTAGTTTAGTTATTGTTTATTTCTTGTACCCCTTTCTTATCCTTGTCTCCTTGGTGAGTTTTAGATTAGGTTTAGAGATAAATCCTCTGCAAGCTCCCATGCATGCACCTAAATAGAGGAATAAGGAACCAACCTTTAATCTGGAGAGCTTTTCCATTTTGCAAGGTCCCACACCTTGGGGAAAGTTCAATGTTATACAATCACACCAAATGAGTCTGCCTTAGAAAAGTAGATTTTTAGAACTCATTTGGGGGTGCTTGTGATTTTGCATTAATAGTTTTGGCATACCCGGTGGGACTAAGAAGTCTCCATCTTATTACAGTAGGGATTGATGTACACTTGTTGTGATTCTGGCTTTTAAGAAGTCTTAAAATTGTACATATGGTGACTCCAAAAGAAACAAATCTACTAGTTTTAACAGCCCAAGCTTGGAAGATTCATGAGAAAAAGAGTCTAGAGCAAGGAAAGAAGGTATATTTGAATACTTGCATCTATCCCCAGGAAGAGAAAGGAGAGGAAGAAGAATTCAGAGGTCTCCATCTCCACCAAACAGAACCTTGTCAACACCTCCCCTTGCAAGGCCTTTCTTTCAGTCTGTAAGGGTTCTTAGGCCAATTAGAATGACACAACCAAATCCATATGTCAACTTCACTAGAAGTAGTCCACTCGCCTTGATTACACAAAACCTAGTTCCGATTGTAGCATTAAAAAGCATCCCACATTTCACTGGGGAAAATCAAACTTCTCCCGGTGACCATGTCCATAAAATTGCAAATGTTTGTACAATCCACAAGATCCATGAGATGGACATTGCAGTCAAGTTGCTCGCCTCTTCATTCAAAGGGAAAGCTTCATAATGGTTCAAGAGTCTTACAACAAAGCTCTATCCAGGCCCTGGAACCACCAGTGCACGGCTCTTCACAATTAGTTTGGGGAAAAAGGTGATAACTTATCTTTGTTGGAGAAACTAACAACAATCAAGAGAGCCCCAAACCGTGAATCGAGCTAGAACCAAGGATAGCCCCAAGTCATTAGACCTTTTAGGCCGTATGATCCTAACACAACTTCAACATCAAGGGCATTGGTTCCTGCACAAAATAATATGGCATAGGAATATGATTGGTGTTTTCCATGCAGACATCCACATAACCAATCAACGTGCTTTAATGGTGATCTAAATCAAGCCTTGATCTTTAAACCGGTATGGCGCCATGAGAATCTGACCAAGAGGAAGATCAATAACAAGGAGCTCAACAAAGTGGCCCCCCAAATGAGACTATGCTTGTCAACTGGTAGGCTGAAGACTTCTGTGGGATGAATCAGTTCCCTTCTCAAAGTGTAGTTGCCAATACACGGTCCAAAAAGAGAAATATTGGAGAGAACCAACCACTGAATTCAGGTGACCCTCAATCTTCCATCACTCCACAAGGTCCTGGTGCTCCAAGTATAACTCCCAACATGCTGAACCAATCCAGACCACCTCCCAAACCCAGTCAAGCACCGGTTGTAATAGCCCATGTGTAAGAAAGAAATGTGTCTGGGAAGGGGCAGCAAAAGGACAACACATTCAATATTATTGAGTAGATGAAAAGACAAGTGTGAACATTTCACTATGGGAGTCACTGGCCATTCTAGGGTAGAGGGATCTATTGCAGGCTACCATGCAAAGTTGGTCAAGTTCAAATCAACCCCCTAACCAGCAAGAAAGAGTGCTTGCCAATGTAGTTCAACTTGGGAGGAACCATGGAGAACAACAAGGTAAAAACCTGAGACCTCCTCCCTTCTATGTCTCATTAATTATTGGAGACAAATTAGTACACAATTGTATGATTGATTCTAGGGCTAGTAGTTTTGTGATGCCCAAACAAATAGCTGATCAGTTGGGTCTCCAATATGAGGTCATCTCTAGAGGAGTAGTCCAATTAGATGGGACAATAGTGACTACTGTGGGAATCATCAAGGATCTGAGTCTCACTCTACATGCTTGCCCTAATGTGACTGTTTTGCAAAATGTGTCAATCATAGACTTGCCACCACATTTCACTTTGTGTCTGTCTAGGGACTTCACTGCCAAAATTGGAGGCTACCTATCTACTGATTGGTCACATATGCTCTTTAGGACAAGGTATGGAGTGAAGGCCACAATCAGATCTGAACCTATTGCTGATTATCATATTGAATCCTATGTGCCTAGCCCAATCAACGCCAACTGCTCAACTTTTGATCAAGAGGACCTCCTAAGCACTTCTGAAGCAAATACCAAGGTGGGATGTATCCCAGACTTGACTCTTAATGATTGGGCCAACAAAAGTCATGCTTTTGACCCCTATAGGGAGATGGAAGAATCTAAGTTAGGTGTCTACTACCTATATGAAGAGAACCAACCTCTTCCCCGACCTAATTAAGCCGAATACAAGGATGAAAATGAGGTGTGGGAATTGTTCTTTGATGGTTCAAGGAATAGACAAGGAGTTGGAGGAGGAGCCATGATTGTGTCCCCCAGAGGTATGAGATATTATTCAGCCTTTAGATTCCAATTTTCTTACTCAAATAACATTGCTAAATATGAGGCTTTAGTCCAAGGTCTTCATTGGGCAAGGAAGATGGGAATTAAGAACTTGCAAGTATTCGGTGATAGTGAATTGGTTACCAATTAGGTCAGAGGACTTAATGTTGTCAAAAATGACCTGCTAAAAACTATAATAGTAGGGTATGGGACCTCATGGAGGATTTCAAGGCCTTCAAGATTGTGTCGATACGCAGGAAGGAGAATAGAGCTGCCGATAGACTTATATTAGTTGGAGCATTGTTTGATGTGGTTGACATCATCAATACGATAAAGAACAACCGCATATCCATGTGGTTGTGAGGCCAGTAGTGCTAGATAATAATACATGTTGGTAGGTGTTTGAGAATGATCAGCAGATCATTAACTTTCTATAAGAAGAAGTTGAATTCTCAGCTATAAACCGAGTAGACTAGAGTAGCAGTACGGGAATCAGATAGTACAACTGCATACAAACAAGCTTCCCAAAGGCTTAGTGACACTGGAATTTATTTTCAATCCTAATGATCAGTTCAGAAAAGAGAAGGCTAACATATAGATCAAAGGAGAAGATTCAGAGTCAATCCCAGTTGGAGAAGACAAAACACTTCAAATTGGCAAAGTGGCCACCAAACAAGAAAGGTATGAATTCATACAACTTTGCCAAGAATTCCCTGATGTGTTTGCTTGGAGTTATGAAGACCTAAGGGGTTCAATCCAAAGCTATCACAACACACAATAGAACTAGATCCGGCTACCCAGCCCATCAGGTAGAAACAGAGACTATTTAACCCACATATTGAGCCTCTAATGAAGAAGGAGCTGATAGAGGTAAGCATCATATTTCCAATCAAACACTCAAGCTAGGTTGCAAAAATCTGTCCCGATCGGAAGAAAATGGAGAAATCAGGTTGTGTGTTGACTTCAGGGATTTAAACAGAGCATCTCTCAAGGATCACTACCCACTCCCCTCGATGGAGCAGATTTTGCAAGTGGTGTCTGGATCAGAGAGGTTCTCTCTCCTAGATGGATATTTGGGATACAATCAGATAATGGTGAAAGAGGACGATCAATTCAAAACAACCTTCACTACCAAGTGGGGCACCTATGCCTACAGGAAAATGCCATTTGGGTTGTCTAATGCTGGAGCCACTTTCCAAAGGGCAATGGATATGGCATTCAAGGGATTAATTAACCAAATAGTGCTAATCTATTTGGATGACATCACTATTTTTTTGAGAATGCGTGAGATCATCTCTTCCATCCGAGGTAAGTTTTTAGAGATGTAGGAGATTAGGATGTCCTTGAATCCCAAAAAATACATATTCTTGGCCCATGAAGGTAAGATTCTAGGCCATATCGTATCAAAGGAAGGATTGGCAATTGACCCAGAAAGAGTTCAAGCAATAAGAGCATTATCATTGCCAAGTCATAAGAAGGCTCTTTAAAGCTTCTTGGGAAAAATCAATTTTGTCTGCAGGTTTGTTCCAAACTTTGTTACCCTTGTTAAGCCAATAACGTTGATGTTGAAGAAGATCTTAACATTCAGGTGGACAGCTGAAGGAAAAGAAATTTTGAGGCCATCAAAGAAGCCATATCACAAGCCCCAACTCTTGTGAACCCATATTTTTCCAAGGACTTCATATTGTATGCCTTTTGTGGCAGCAACACAATTTTTGCAATCTTGGTGCAACAGAACAAAGAAATTATAGAACATCCAATTGATTTCTTCAGCCAAAGTCTTGAAGATTATGAGGTAAGATACTCCTTCATTGAGAAGCAGGTCTTGACGGTAATCAGAGGACTAAATAAGTTTAAGCATTTGGTTTCAAACAACAAAATCCAACTATTGGTCTCCCATGCGGGAGTTAAAGAATTCCTTCTCAGCAAGGACCTAAATGAAAAGCATGCAAGATGGATCACCCATGTCATGGAATATGACATTGAGATCAAGGTCACCAAGCTGGTCCGTGGGAAGGGGTTATGTGAACAACTAGCCTTAGGTCAACAAGATGAAACAGATAATGAAAAGGAGGCTATTCTTGTTCTACAAGATGATCAAGAAGAAGGGAGAGATGATGTACCTGCTCCTTGTTGGACCCAAGACATGGGGCACTTCCTTCAAATAGGCATGTGTCCTCATGGGATGAGTAAATAAAAAAGAATACATTTCAGGCTACAAGCCATCCCATATGTTCTTATTGATAGTGTCTTGTTCAAGAGAGACATCAATGACAATCTGCTGAGATGCATTAGGGAAGATCAGGTGGAGAGAGTGCTGCAAGAATTCCATGTTGAAGCAGTTGGAGGCCATTTTGCTCTAAGAGTGATGGCACTAAAAATCATGAAAGCAGGATATTATTGGCCCAGAGTGTTTAGTGACTGCTACACATGGATCAAAAGGTGCAAGAATTGTGCATTCTTCAAAGGTAAGGAAAGGCTAGCAACACTTCAATTGCACCCAATCTCAGTCGTCAACCAACCTTTCATGCAATGGGGATTGGACTTCATTGAGTCATCAATCCAAACTCAAGCCAAGGTCACAAATGGATCCTGACAACGACAAATTATTTCACCAAATGGACCGAGGCGAACACTCAAGGAAGCAAATGAGTCTAGTATCTTGGATTTCTATGAAGGGATAGTGACTAGATTTGGAGTGCCACCACCATCATATCAAAAATTCATTAGCATTTATAGGCTCCAAGATCATAGGATGGGCCATTAAGGATGGGACTTATTTGAGTACTTCATCAAACTATTACCCTCAAGGTAATGGCTAAGGCGAGTCCACAAAAAAACTCGCTAAAGATAATCGAAGAACTCTTCATGAGAATCGAGAGGACTGACACACAAAGCTCAAAAATGACCTTATGGGTTGATAGAATAACACCCAAGGGATCCACATGTAGTTCTCCATTCAAGCTCATCTATGGGAAAGAGCTAGTGTTGCCTATATCACTTGAGTTGCCATCATTGGAGCTCGTGAAGCAACTAGAGATGTATAAATTTGGACCAATGGAGGCCAGGTATGCAGAGTTGATGGAATTAGAAGAAACTAGAGAGCATGCTCTCCAAGTGATAGAGAATAATCGGGATTCAATCAAGAAATGCTTTGACAAGAAGATAAAGGTAAGGACCTTCCAGAAGGGGACTGGTTTTGAAATGGGATGCAGATCGAGCAAACATAGGAAGGCATTCTAAATTTGACGTCATCTGGAGTGGCCCCTATGTGATCACAAGATGCAAAAGTAGCAATGCTTTCCAATTGTCTACATTGGAGGGTGAAGAGTTGTAGATTCCAGTAAATTGGGATATATCTTAAGCACTGCTACTAAAAAGGGAGTTCTCACCCTGTACATATTAGTTTAGTTTTCTCTTTCCTCTAAGTGCTTACACACATTTTCTTGCTGTAGTGTAGATTAATTTTCTCCTAAGTGCTTTGCACACTCTGCATGTTCCATTTGGAGCATGTATGATTTCAAATTTTGTATATAGTGTGGTGTTGTTTTGTTGCTCTCATGTAGTGTTTGGAATTGACATTTGGTCAAGATGAGTTTCGGTTCTAAAGAGTTTCCAGTGAGACATGGGTCAATTTTCAAAGTTCAAATCAGTAGCAGGCTATCACTCATGACTCCATGCCCAACGGATATGATAAGGCAATTGGTCTTTTCATCTAGCAGGCAGATACCCCTGTGAGTCACCAAATTGTTATCCATATTTCACCCCGTGCCAAATATTGGATCAACCATGATCCTGCATAAGAGGAAACATAATCAAAAGCGGACCGTCAGGGAAAAATTTGGTTCTTTTCCCCTTGTTATCTCAAAAGGAGTAAAAGTTACA
The DNA here is from genome assembly GCA_018340775.1 of Taxus wallichiana var. yunnanensis. Classification (NCBI taxonomy): domain Eukaryota; kingdom Viridiplantae; phylum Streptophyta; class Pinopsida; order Cupressales; family Taxaceae; genus Taxus; species Taxus wallichiana. The sequence continues at coordinate 979,109,968 of CM031242.1, read as the reverse complement.
AAATGGCCCGCAACTATACATAAGGAAAAAGTCAGTATCTAGGCCTAAGTTAAAACCAAGTGGGAATCAGAAGAAAGGGGACCCATTTTTCGAGCTATATTTTCCCGCCCTCCTGTATAGGCCTGATACAAACTTCAAGGGGCATATATTTCAACTCAAGGCTCGAAATATTGCAAATATGATGTCATTGGAAAGATCTCGGCCTCACCCATGTCATGGAGGTCTGGAACTTTAATTTTGAAGAGGTTAGGTGAAGAAAAATAGAGGAAACGTCTTCGAGCTTTCAATGCAGGATCCATCTGTCTCAACAACCAGATTGGATTTGATATGTTTCTATTGTTTCCTCTTCCTTCAAGGTGCCGAACTAAGGATTGATGCAGTAAATATGGATTTGGGGGAGAGATTTCATCAGAGGAATTAATAGCGGTGGTTGAACTTCAACCTATTTTTCCCGCTTCTCTCTCTTTTCTTCTTTCAGGTTGAATCTATAAATACCGAGGCATGATTCGTTGTAAAGGGTTAGACATTATTTATTTTTAGGTTCCCTCCTCCTTCTAGCAAAGGGATTTGTGGGGTTCGGGTGTTCCACTAAAATTGTAATACATTTCTACCTCTTGTCTATTTTGTAACAGACTGTATTAATCTACAGAGCAATAAAACACTTTTGTGATCGATTTTAGATCCTCTCTTGTCTCTTTTGCTTTCATCTGGTCTCCCATTACATATATGGCTATCTGTTCTTGTTTATTGTATGCATTTTGTTGGTTTGTGTTTATTAGCAAAATAAGTGTTCATCATTCCTTCGGTGCATCACCTGGTAGTTTAGTTATTGTTTATTTCTTGTACCCCTTTCTTATCCCTGTCTCCTTGGTAAGTTTTAGATTAGGTTTAGAGATAAATCCTCTACAATCTCCCATGCATGCACTTGAACATAGGAATAAGGAACCAACCTTTAATCTGGAGAGCTTTTCCATTTTTCAAGGTCCCACGCCTTGGGGAAAGTTCAATGTTATGCAATCACACCAAATGAGTCTGCCTTAGAAAAGTAGATTTTTATAACTCATTTGGGGTGCTTTGTGATTTTGCATTAACAAAGAAACTTAATCCCCCACATACAAAATCCATGTTGAAAGATAAGTTGTAGTCACTTATCATCATATCGAGTATGATCTCACCATGATCATCGAGATTGGAGATAATATCAATCTTGGTAAGAAACAACTCCTAATCTCCCTCATTAAATAAATCACAAACATCAGTCTAGATCCCTATCATCTTCATTATCTTCTCCCTTCACAGCTTTTCCCTTCGTAAAACCGTCTAAAATCGACAAAAATCTACAAAAATAAAAAATTTTAAAAAATGAGAAAACCTTACAAAAAAAAATCAAATATACAAAGATCAAACATTGCAATCAGGTATTGCATACACATGGATTTTCTTTATTTCCTTTCTTTTCATCTTCCTTTACAAATCTCCCACCATGTTCATCCCTTCAATGATATTTTGGTTAGTCTATTCACACTCATTGTGTGACATTTATCTCTATTGTATCCATTTGACATTGTTTTTTTATCACCTTAGTAAAATAAAGAACGACTGACCTCTTAGAGATCCTCTCACTATCTTCATTTATTAAACTTGTTGCAAAGACCTATGGGCATGTTTGTTGACACTATCCAATGTCATCATCACAATCACTTCCACATTCTTCCATCAAGACATATGTGGTTCTTAACACCTCATCAAAATAAATGAGAGAGTTGAAATAGTTTTTAGAAAGAAAAATTCAATAAAAAAGTAAAAAAATTCAATATATAAATTATCTCTAGGGGTATTTCCAGTATCTCTATTGGGACTATGGATTCTTGGCTGACACTAGAGAAATGTTATGACTAGAATTAGATACATCTTCATCGGGGCTATGGATGCCTGGCTGGCAGCGGAGCAATGTACGACTCTCCTTCCACCCTACATTCACAAATCACCTTTCAAAATAAATCATTCATACACATTGGCTAGTGTGTCTTCACTTATTGCCTCTTTAAATATTCCCTTCAAGAAGTAATTAATTTTCACATGCACATATTGGATCTCGATGGGAAACATGACTAGTATGTTACCAAGTGTTATTTGAACCTTATTGAAAATCTTGCTTTAGTCTCAGTGTCTCGTCTTACAACTTGTGCCTTTACCTCATCACTTTTTCATTGTGAATTTTCTAGCTACATTTTCCATATCCTTTCATAACATTCATTGCTATTTTACTTTGTTCTACACATCCATGTGAAAAATATGTCCTTTATACCATGTTTGAGGGAAACTTTTTCATCTTTCCAAAAAAAAATCTTCTACTTCTATCTATCATCTATTTCTTGGCTATCTTGCACTTGGGGCATGCTCACTCATTCTTAATTCTTCATTGTCTTGAGTTCATCATCATGTTGAATCTATCCTTCATGGCCTTGTCCAACTGACTTCTTCTTCTTGAATATATGCGAGGAGTTTTCACTTGTAATTTCTCACCTCTCGTTGGGGAATCTTTGCATCTTCGGTTTCTGTACATAGATTTGGAAAACACTCCAAAAAGCTTCAAAATCCAAAAACATTGGTAAAACATTCAAAAATCCAAAAACATAACATTCAAAATCCAAAAACATTGGTAAAACCTTCAAAAATAAAAAAACATTAGTAAAACCTTCAAAATCCAAAAACATTGGTAAAACCTTCAAAATCCGAAAAATTGGCGAATCTTCAAAATCCTAAAACATTGGTAAACCATTAAAAATCCACAAAAATGGTAAAACATTCAAAAACACTAATTTTTTTGGAAAAACATCAAAAATCCAAAACATTGGTAAAACTTCAAAAATCCAAAACATTGGTAAAACATCAAAATCCAAAACATTGGTAAAACAATCAAAAATCCAAAAAAATGGTAAAGCATCACAACATCTTAAACATTCATAGGACACAACATCCTCAAACATTGAAAATTATCCTACAAAACATCTTACTTTAGTGCTTTCTTGTTCTAGTGCATGACATGTGGATCATCTTGACCTTCCTCCATTAACAAAGTTGGTTTGCTTTCTATGTTTGTCTTCCCTTGCATATATCGTTGCTAGTGCATGTTGCTTTTTCATAAGACTTATATGTCCTTCATTTATTTTCCTTGCTTAGGGAACCATTTTCACCCTTTTCGTATAACTCGAACATTTGGGAACTGAAGTTGGATAATAAAAACATTGGTACAACTTTCTTGAACATTGTTTGTTTGAGTATGTTTGTTTGTGCTTGTTTGTTTATTGGTCTACTTGTTTACTTTCTCATACTACATTGCTTCCTGTATTTTGCTTTGAGTTATTCCCTTTAGCAATGAACAAAAATTAGTATTATGGCTCTTCATGTCATTCTACACTTTTGTTGTATGCTTATATCAAATAAATAGTTACTTCCAAGCCAGATGGTACGTTAACTACATCATGATCTTCCCATTCTCCATCTATCTTATCTTCCATTTTAATTCATTTTCTACCTATCCTTTTTCAATTCTTCCCCCTCATTTGCTTCTTCCACTTGAGGCATGAGCTTCTACTCAATCAATCAATTTAAACAATAGCCAACCAGCCCAGGTTCAAATCCTCATCATTAATGTCTTATTCTTATGCTGTGATCATTTTATTCTTCTTTTCGAGTGACAATCGACCTCTTATATCACCCGTTGACACTTAAGGGGGCATTGTCAATCCTACTAATTTTTCTTCTACTTCAAATTTTTCTAAAATTGTCTATTATCTTTGAAGTGGCGTTGCTTGTGCTACACCACATCAAAGAGGGGAAAATTTAGACACCTAAATCTGACTACGCAATTTTAATACTAAAATTACACTAATTATCCTCTTTCTTGTCATTTCATTATAATTAGTGATTTCCCGCTAATTAGCTAACATTCCCCTTCATTTTGGTCAATTAATGACACTTCGTTAATTAACTAGCCTTCCCCATCTTGGATGCCAATTAACGACACTTTGTTAGTTATAATCCTATTTTAATTAATTAATTAACAATTATTAATTAATTAATCCTTTCAATCTTGTATTTAACTAATAAACCTTCTTATTAGTTAAATCCCTCTTTCAAACCCTTCAAATTCTACTAATTTCCTTCTAAATCATCTCCAAATGGATTTTTAAGCTTATCTTGGTTTATTAATTAATCCTAGTTGATTAATTAAAGCATAGCCAACTCCCATGAGTTTATAATCCTTTATTAATCTCTTCTAATCATGTTTATCCCTTTCTAATTCTACTTTACCTTTATCCCACATTCACTAGGTTGCAAGCTTCTCCCAAATTGGAAAGCTATATAAACAACCTAGTACCTTCCTTCCAATCTTACACCATTTTACACTATTCATACCAGTGTTACTATATGCATATGATAAGAGCAATTCAACTTTGAAAATATATTGATCAAGCATCCCCTTCTATCCTCTACTTGCAAAGAGTAGTAAGAGAAGAACCATACATGACAATCAAGCCATATTGGTGAGATCTCTTCCTCTTCATGGAGATAACATCCTTTGATCGCACGTAGTCATGTTCAGCTCAACAAAAGGAGTACCTACAATCAAAAATCCCATCAAAAACATCAAAGGATGGCTTAGTATTTCATGTTTAATTGATGCATTAGTTAGCTTTTCCTTTTCTATGGCTTTATCATGATGCTTTGTTAGATTATATTTGTTATTGAGACTACTTGGTGTTAGTTTCTATTGATTAACTTAGCTTGGTTTAATCACATGCATACACTAAATACCAAATACTAAGATAATAAAGAAAGGGTATTATCTTCATATTGCATATCACAACAAAAAGGGCATAAATCTATTTTACACATATGCATACAAGGGCTTTTATGGTAGTAGATTAGTATAACATGCTAGCGATGTGGAGCACAAGGCAAAAGATAGGTCAAGGGTTTTAGTTACATGCACACTCATGAAACACATTATGATAACTACATTGAGTGTGAAATGTTTTGTAGTGGTCATTGACTTGAAAATGGGGTGATCGTTGAGGTTAGTTTGACTCAAGCATTGACATCTTTTATTTTTAATCTAATGAGTGTTTGAGGTTCTTACAGAATCTATGTTTTTTTGCATGTATAGGTGTGAAAATTATGGTTACATGTGAATTTAAAGATATAAAAGTGTGATAAAAGTGACAACAAAGCAACATAGGAAAAATAAATAATTTGTCATCTACCTATCCAAGATATTAGAGTATGGTCGGTTTGTGGAATCTAGTCCTAACCTTCTATGCATTCCTACCCCTACATGGTATGAGAAATAACTATTTGATATGGGTTCACTCATAATTCTTCATACTTTCTAGATTTGACAATGACATAATCAAAGATTGATTTGAATCATCTAGTCACCTTTCAAACCCTGGTTGTACTTCTAATTGCTTTTTCGGTTTGACATGCTTACAAATAGCATAGTTTTTTTATCATATATCAATAAATGATTGTATTATTCTTGACCCTGTAACATATAGTATTCAATTATAATTAAATTAATGAGAATCATCTCCTGTAATTAAATTAGGGTTGATACATTATGGCATACCTATTATTCTTTGAACCCTTAATCTATCTTAGTTTTTATATTGTCATGGTTCATTAGCTAGGCTTTATGATCTCCAACCCCTACTAACTTTAGGGTTTCTTATTTGAGTTGGAATATATGTGTCGTGTAATTGTTTTTGCAAAATCGGAGGGATACCATCCCTCTAACCATTTCAAGCAACTTTTGAGTTTAAAAATAAGGTTTTGTTCACACGATACCCTAATGTTTATGCTTCCACTACTTATTTTATAGTTGATTTGGCTAATGTCTATGATGATACAACACCTTAAATTTCTCCTAAGTTACATCATCCACCTCTATTTTCCACTCCTTGTGTGATATTGGTTGTTAGCATACCTTCTACCAAATTCTCCATAACTAGCTCTCTACTTGTCTTAGAATCACCTCATAAGACCATTTATATGGAGGACCCATTTGAATGGGGAAACACTACTAGCTTAATGGAGCCATATTCGAATGATGTCCTTAGTTTTGAATATTTATCTAGTGATTTGGTGATGATTGAGCTCTAACCATTTGTATTCCTTCCAAGTTTCCTAAGTATCATTCTCGTGTACTACCTCCTAACATAGAGTCCACTAAGGGTATAGATGAATCTATTTTTATGATGATGTCTTCTTTTGTGTATGGACATATCCCACCCAACTTCTTAAACTAATATTGTTACTTTCCTTTCTGATATTGACATAGACAATGACAATGATTATGAACATTCTTCTACTTCTCTAGATGGTGATGCCCATAGTTATTGTGATATTCCATGGGATGATGAGGTTCCTAGCTTGGATGATGAGGTTCCTAGCTTAGATGATGTTTTTATTTATGATGATTAATTTGTTCATAATGAAGTTGTTATTCCTAATAATATTTCTATTCTTAATGATATTGTTATTTATAATGATGTTTCTACACATTATGATGCTTTTTTATTTTTTTCTCTTCTTATTCTCGTAAAAATTCTAATTTTAGTACATGTGTCTCTAATCTCTCTCATGAATGCACAAATCATATTATTACAAGTGTCTCTTTTATTCCTCTTGTACAAAAAAACTAATGTGAGTGATAGTGTACCTTTTATATGTCATAATGATTGTAACCATGACCCTTCCTCGTGTGGTAATACTAGTGTCATTAATTTTACTAAGATTATTATAGATAACTTGGATGTACCTAGTGCGAAGGGACCTTTAGATCATACAAACCAAAGAAAATATTTAGTTATTAATATGAATATACATGATGACACATCTTTCAAACTAAATAGTGTTCCTATGGATATTATAAATGGTAAAATATAACCCTTAAATGATCCTCTTAGTTTTTATATGATACATCTGCAAGAGGCACTTTCTCTCATGCATGTGGTGGGTGATTTAAAACTTCAAGTACATACTTTGACTCTAGAAAGTAAGGCTTATTATGGTACAATATATATATATATATATATATATATATATATATATATATATATATATATATATATATATATATATATATGTAACCCTATATGGCATAAAATATTTCAATCATCCTTCCCTCATAATTTTTTCATGCCTAATTTTTGAGTGTTTGATGAGACTTCTTACCCTTATCTACATCTTAAGTACTATGTATCTATTATAGATTGTTATAACAATGATAGGTTGTTTTTAAAGGATTTCCCACTTAAGTTAACTAGATATGAAATGTATTAGTTTACCCACCTTCCTAGTGGATCTAAGAGCGCATTTTTAGAAATTTACCCTCTTTATATCATGGTAAAACTAAGTAAGTTACTTATTATATCTTACACTTTAAAGCTAATATGCAACAACTGATAAACAAGCCCATGGATTTAGAAATGTATTACATCTATTTTCAAGGTCTCGCATTCCCACTTAAGGATAAGTTTTTATATGACATATGTGACTCATTTACCGATCTTTTTAATGTGTTATAGATCACTTGAGCTTGTTCTTATACACAAGGTTTTCACATAGTCCCATGATGTTGTTTTTACTTCATCTAGACAACCCGTGTATACCACTCCACTTGATTCATCTTCTCTTTGAGAGATAGTTAAGGTGTTACACCATGGAAATACGTCTTATTATGTTACAACTAAGCCTACAACTAATATGAATCCTCCTTCACTTCTTAAATGAAAACCATTATGCTTTAACAAATCAATTGATCATGTGCATGATATTTTTATTATTATACTTAATAAATGATTGATTCAAATACCCTCCTCCATTGTACATCATCCTCCATGTTAGTTGGAACATGAAAAATTCCAACCTTTTTGTAACTTCCATTATATTAATAGGCACCATGATGATGATTGTTATGCGCTAGATCATAAAATCAAGTGTCTTAAAGACAAAGGAATTATATCTTTTGATATTAACTTACAATTAGATATCTTTCCCCTACTTTGTGACATATTCCTTCAAATACTTTGATACTTAATGATGGTCCCTACATGGATAATATAGTTTCTTAACCTCTATAAAATTGTTCCATTTGAACAAAGCTTTATAAAAGATCTTAATAATCAACTAGTACATAGAGCTAAAATAAAATGGGTTATAAAGGAACAATGATTTGTAATACAATATATTCAAGTCAATCATGTATCTCCTTTAGTAATGACAAGATACCCAACTATTCAACCAACTAGTACATCATGTGTAATCCTTGACAATGCATCTTGGTGATATAGAGTGATCGACATCCTTTATTTGTTTATACTATTGTGACTTCTCAACTTGTATCTCATCATGACTATTTTTTCTATCTCCTAAACATGGTGTCCCTTCTTGACTGATTGAGGGAATATGTGGATTACCCTTCCTTCTTTATTAATAACATGTTTCCTCGCTCTCAATTTTATCATGTGTGATTTTGTGTCGAGACTTCTTTCACTTCCTTTACCTATGCTACAAACATTAGTATACATTATTATATTCGTTCATCATAATACATTTCACACTATTCAATAAACCATTTTTACTCAAAATAACTCTCCTTGTTCAAAATCTTATCTCATCATAATCTACATTACTCAAACACATCAAGATAACACATGCAACATTTAAACCTAATCATAAGATCATCACACAAATCTACCATATGTACTAACCATATAAGGTCGTGTGTGTATGTATATGTACATATATATATATATATATATATATATATATATATATATATATATCTCTCTGTGTGTGTGTGTGTGTGTGTGTGTGTGTGTGTGTGTGTCTATATATATATATATATTGTATGTTCAATAATGACAATATAATGAAGGTCATGTTGGTGCCATTTTTGAGCTTGCACCATTTTGCCATAAATTTTTCATTCATTCTCGCATGCTCTAAAATGTTTTTCTCTCAAATTGGTGGTCTGCAACTTTTCCCTCCAGTCGAATGCCTTGAAATGCTCACAAACTTGTTGTTTTGCCCCAATTTGAAAGAAATCTGCATGTGTGCCCTATTTTGTGCCCTAATTTTTCCAAAATCTGCGGGCTCTGTCATTTTCCTTTTTGCTTGATTGTGGAAGTTTAAAATTGATTGATTTGCACTTGTATGCCATTGAAAATCCAATTCCATGATAAAAATGCTTTGAAAACATGTTTCAGTTGGTTCAATTTTGAGAAATTTGTCGTCCTTAGCGAAAAAATTGAATTCTAAGGCATCCTGGCATTTTTGTGTTTTGACGGTCAGACAGGCATCATTTTCCCATCAATTTCTTCTTCAGAATTCATCGGCAACGTGGCTTGTTCTAATTGGCCGAGGGACAATGGAATTTTTTTAACTTATTGCTTTTTGCTTTTTTGGCAAAAGGGCGAATTTGGTCCCATGGCTCCGCTTTACTCTGATTGGTTCTAATGTTGCTTACGTGGCGTGTTTTGATTGGAGGAGGAGCGGCGGGTCATTTTGAGAACTTGTTCTTTTTTAGCTACTTTGGCTAAAAGTTTCAAATTGCCCCGTGGCCCACCAAGTGCTAATCTGCCTGAATTCAAGTGGCGGAGAAAATTTCTAAATTTGCCTCGAAAATTTCTAAATTTTTCTCGAAAATGATGATGTGTCCTCTTTTGATTGGATGAGAAGCAACGGGTCTTTTTGTGCCTTAAGGCATTTTGGAAAAAGAGTTAAAGTGCAAAGAAAATGCCTAGGGCCCACAACGAATCAGAATGGAACACGTGGTGGCTTCAGAGCCAGGGGACGAATCGGAGGTGTGGGTCTGTGGGGATAATTTGGAAAAATTTCCTTTTTCCAAAAAAGGTGGAAATGTGTAGAATCGGTTCACGATTCCAATGGGGCCCACTTTGGGACACGTGTCAGGCCCGTTTTCATGAGGCGGAGGTGCGGGGAAAAATATCAAATTTTTCCAATTTTTCTCGAAAAGTTTAAAAGGTAAAATGAAGCTCCTAGGTCCGCATCCAATGGAATGGTGCCACGTGGCCACTCAGAATAAAAAGGTCAAAAGGGTAAAAATGTGAAACCCGTGCCCATGCCGAATCAAATCTTGCCACCACGATGCCATTTCTTTTTAAAAATGTAAAGTGGAAAAAGGTGCCTCCAAAGCCCATCTCCAATGGTTTTTCTCCACGTGGAGGGCTAGATTAAAAGTTGAATGTCGAATCAATGGTAGTTGTGCATCGTTTTTGCTCTGCCACCATTTTTGCCCTATAACACTCCAGGAAGTTTGGAGATGCATTTTTGCATCAATTTCCATCAAATTTTTGACAAATTTGTCGTTTGTGCTTGCAAGGACCAATGTAATTGGTTTTGAGGATCAATTTGAAGATCAGAGATGTTTTTGAAATGAATTTTTGCCCTAACCCATCCAAAAATGTGAAATATCAGATCCAAAAGTTGCAGAGTCAAATTTTGGAGGGATAAGGATGAAATAATGAAAGGAAGGGGGTCTGCATGCTTTGAAGATGAAAAATGTGCCTCCACAATGGATAATGATGTGAATTTTGCAATGATTCATCTCTTTTTGAGACAACTGGCAACTTTTTGGACGTGTTCTTGTTAAACATCCCTGTCTGCGAATCATGAGAAATTTTTGTAACAAATTTGATCCTTTGGCATATTCTTTTCTTGGGAAAGAAGGTTCAAGGAGATTAAAGCTATATATTGCATGAATTTGTCATGCAAAGGGTTAGAAGAGTTTTAAAAAGCCTGAAAACTAAAAATTTCACGGGAAAATCTAGGAAGAAGCCCATTCTTTGAGTGACCACTTGAGAAACTCATGTAACTCTCTCTATATCAGATTTCAAATCATGTTAAGTTGGTTGCACATGTATAGCCATTAACAAGCTCTGAGATTGTTTTTCAAAACATTCCCCTACTGATAAATCTGATCATTTTTGAGTTATTCTGTGTTGTCTTTGGGAAAAATCTGTGAATGCTTACATTTCAAAATGCATTTCAAATTTGTGTTTCTTGTTTCTTGTTGCAGTCTTGTGTTTAAAATATCTCTTGATCATACATGGTCTCATTTCTTGTGATAGTTTAGTGGCATTTGCAATCTCACATTCAAAGAGATTTCATCTGATAAAGAGATAAACAAATTTAAAATCACTTTACCTTCCTTGATTTCGAGATTATTTGTAAACCTTTGGGTGCACCTTAGGTCATGATTAAATAGTGATTGCTAAATGCTTCATTGGTTCATTCTAACTCAAGATTTTGTGATAGATGATCAAATATTGTGTGGAAAAGTATAGATCTGGGCCTCCATTTGATGCACATATCCTGGTTGAAGGGATGATTAACCATTTTGATACTTTTTGTTGTTAAGTTTCTCCATATTTTGCTAAAATCCTCAAAGAGTCTGGTAGATCTTGGTTTGTCTTATCTAAACTCCCACCCAAAATCATTCAAAACAACTAATCCTACCCTATTTTACCCCTATTTTTCCCTGTATACCCACAGAAGATCAAAATCCATTTGCTAAAGTATGCAAAATAGATCAGGATTTCAAAATGTCTTTAGTAACCCTTGCCTTGCATTGAAAGTATCTCCATAATCTGGAAGTGACAACTTGTGAAAGTCGATTTGGAGTGTTGATCATATTTTCCCAATGCCCTTTTCATACTATTTACACAAATTGAGGGATATCTTCATCTCCTTCACCATTTGAGGGTTACAAAATAGGTTCTCTTACCTTGGTTGAAAGGCATAACCTAAAACAGTTAGGACAAGATCAAGTCCTATTTGAGTGCTATCCATCTCTCCATAAAATCTGAGTGCCAGTTAGATCATATCCCCAGCTATAAAATGAAACACACCATGATCCATCTGTCTTCAAGCTTCATGCCATATCTTTGATGCTACTTAGACTGAAAAGGAGAACAAATTTGGGTACCAACACCAATGGCGCCATTGTCGGGGACTTAGTTCAATCTGATCCATGTGCATACATATTTGAAATATTTGAATGCATATCAAACCCTAGTAATGTCTCTTGCAAGTTTTGTCTACAAATATATTGTTAAAGCATCATTCTATACTTAGATTTGCAAGGTGTATGCAAATGTTTCAAGTTCTGTCTATAATTTTATCAAGTTTCAGCAGTAGTTGCACTTCATTTTCATTTGTGGTTGATAGATTCAAGAAAAGGAAGATCTGATCTATAAATTTTGGCAAGATTTTTAGTGTTGATAGGTATTTGACAGAGTATTTTAGTGCATTTGCACAACTAGGGTGAAAGTCCTTAGTGGCGACTCCATGTTGTTTTGATCTTGATAAATACGTAGTCTTAGCTTTCTGTCATTTGTTTTTTTTGTGTTGCTAATCTCTGCAAAACTGGAAGGAAGAATATCTCTCTTCATTAGAGACTCTACTAAGAAGTTGTTTTCAGATTCAAGGAACTTAGAGTTAGAAGGGAGAAGAGTTTGGAAGGTGGTTGAGAGCGAGAGCTCAAGGAAGGAGGTTACCTTTGTTGAACTTGAGATTAATCAGCTTGTCATTGAGGACTGTAGTTCTTCTTCAGGTAATTTGAATCAGATATTCCTCTTGAAAATTTGCATTCTCCATCTGGAGAGGGACCTTCATTTGTCTTTGAAAATATTGCTCCTCATTCTGCCCCTGTTTTTTCCAAATCTGCTAGAGTTTATCAAGAAGTTGATCCTATAGGGGATATCCATTTTGAAGATTACATTTCTATTCCCCAAAGACCTCTCACTCCTCATCATTTTGTTTCTCCTCCAAGATCACCACCTCAAAATAATATGGCTTAGCCCCCCTAGACCTCCATTTGTTGTTAACACCTTTGGTCCTATAAACTTTAGAGGAATGAATGGTTATCCAAATGTTGTCCCTCAAGATGTCAGAAATAGATTGCCAAAATTCCAAGGTAACAATGCAATAACTGGTGATCAACATCTCAAACTTTTTGTTAACATGATGGAGGATTTTGAAATAGAATTTGAAGATGTGTATGTCAAATTTTTCATTCATACACTAGAAGAGGATGCAAGGGATTGGTACAAGGATCTTCCTGATAATTCTATTGATTCTTGGACTGAAATGAAGAATGCATTTAGGTTGTAATATGGTGATAAGACTGATCCTAGATTTCTCTTGTCTGAATTTGAGAATATCAAGAAGAACCCCAATGAATCAGTGCATGACTTTAATACAAGATTTAACAAGACATTGAGGAGGCTTCCTGTTAATTTGAGGCCCTGTGATGAGTCTTGTTTAATCAAATATGTAGATGCATTTGATAAGAAGGTAGCCTACTACTTAAGAGATAAAAACCCTACTAATTTGAGGTAGGCCTTCACCATGGCACTGTAGATTGAAAAAAATATCAAAGTAATTGGGAAAACCTCTCAAGAGAGATGGTGTAAAGCTAATAAACCCTAAAAACCTCAAGCTAGCAAGGGTGCTGATTTGGAGGAGGTTGTGAAAACTTTGGCAGGGGCTGTCAAAGAAATCTCATACAAGCTAGCTCAGGAGAGAAGGGAATTGGGTAGAGCACACAAGGTCAACAAAAAACACAAAACCATGACAGATTTTCCAATCATCCTAGAGGTGATCAAAGATTTGATGATAGAGGGAAAGGACCCATGGGGTCTACAAATAGACATCCTCAAGCACGTGAAGGAAGAGTGTTACCTGATCCCCTAACTGCTAGGGTTGTTGTTGTTGAGGAAGTTGTTGATATTGATTGGTGTGATAAGTGTTTTCTACCCCATCCTCCATGTGAAGTGGACCAACAAGATGGTGAAGCTAATAATGATGATGGTACTGATGATGATATCTGCATGGTGGGTTGTTCTTCAGCTCACAAGAAGGAGAAACATCAACTGAGGTAATAAGTGCAAGGACAGCTGCAACCTTTTGGGATTGCATCAAATGGGTACAAGTCCTTCTTCCCTCTCATACTCTTGAGGTAGATGTAGTGCAAGCTTTTGAGATTCCTAACAATGACTTTGAATACTTAAGAGCTTTGATGATTAAGAAGTATGATGGTGGTATCCCTTCGAGGAAGATAGACAATTGTTAATGAATGTTGTTGTGGCTCAAGAGAAAGAGTATAACTAGGAGCATGGTTGTTAAGGGAGTTAGGCCTCAAGCCAAACCTAAAACACCCTTGCTTACAAGTATTCCCAAAGAAGCTCCTAGAAGAGAAACACCTACCAAAAGCTCTATTGTCCCAAGAAAAAATTACAGTCCTCCTCATGCCCAAACTACCAAGAATCCCATGCCATCTAATGAATCTTCTTGTTTCCCTTCCAATGTTGTCCTTGCCAAAGAATGTTCCTATGACATAGCCCAAGTATTGAGCCAAATCAAAGTGAGTGTTCCAATCATTGAGTTGCTTAGGATTCCTGAGCACAAGAAGAGAGAATTTGAGTACTTGGGATTGAAAGAGGAGAAGAGTACCCCAAGTAGAAATGTAAACGTTGTTGAAACCTCCTCAAATCATTGCAGACCTTGAAACACCACCAACATTAGAGGATCTTGGAGAAACACCTAAGGTATACTTGGGGACATCCTTGGTTGATTCCCAATTGAATGTTGATCCATTCTTTACAACTTTGATCATAAAGGATAGACTACTTCACAATTGTATGTTTGATTCCGATGCATCATGCAATGTCATGCCTCTAGAAGTCATGAATGAGTTGGATATCAAAGTGACAACAGCCTATGGAAAGTGTACTGCCATGGAATCAAGAGAAGTGTCGGTAGTTGGTTGTGTGAAGGGTTTGGTGGTACAACTTGCAACCTATCCGGGTAAGAATTTGAAACTTGATGTTGTGATTGTTGATTGCCTTGCCAAATGGGGTATGCTTTTGTCAAGAAAGTGGGTTGCAAGTGTTGGTGGGATTGTTCAAATGGACATGTATTTTTCCACTATTCCCATTGAAGGTAGCCTTGTCAAGCTCTATGGAGAAAAGAAGATGTTACACCTTATTGAAGATCCCAACAATGCTTCCTATGAGGTGTTGTTTGCTGATGTTGATGTTGATAACTTTGTTGGGTTTGCTGATGGCAAAGAGAACAAGATGGATCAGTCAAAGTGCCTTGAATAGGTAGGTTCTCCTTGGACCTTGCTATTTGATGGAGCTTGCTCCAAATTTGGAAATGGTGCTGGTATAATTTTGATTTCTCCTAGCTTGGAAGAGTTTGTTTTTTCCTTCAAGCTTAATTTTGAATGTACTAACAACATTGCTGAATATGAAGCCTTGTTGTTGGGTCTAAGAATTACATGGAAGTATGGTGTCAAGGACATCATTGCAAAAGGAGATTCAGAGCTAGTTGTCAAACAAATAAGAAAACTATATGCTACAAAAAATCAGCGGATGAAACAATACAAACATGCAGTTTGGGATCTAATTGAGATGTTTGATTCCTTCAACATTGTGCATCATGACAAGAGTTTCAATGCTTCTTTGACAAGTTGGTAGTGTTGGGGTCAAGATTTGGAAATTACACCATTTCACCTTATTGTGAGTACAATATTGAAGTGTTAACTAGGCCATTGTCCCTGACAACATCAAGCATTGGCAAGTGTTTAATGATGATGCTCAAGTGCAAAGGTTCTTACAAAATCAAGGTGAGTTTGCATATCAGAATATTGATTGGGAACCAATGGTGTGTGTGACTGAAGGAAGAGAGACTTTGTTTGGAAAGTATATTATCCAATTGAAAACTAACACCATTCCTAGAGGTCTTGTTGCACTTGAGTCAAATTTTGACAATGTTTATTGCATCATCAATAGAAACATGTCTGCCTCAAGGGATGTGGAAGAGCATAACTTGGGCACTAATGATAAACCAAGAAAAGTTTGGTTGGGCAGCAATCTAAACAAAGAAGAAAAATAGTCCTATGTTCAACTATTGAAGAAATATCAGGACTGTTTGGCTTGGTCTTATTTAAAGTTGAAAGCATACAGAGAGGACTTGTTTCAGCATGAGATTCCTCTTGAAACAAATTTCAAACCCTTCAGAAAAAATTAGAGGCCAATTAATCCACTCCTCTCAATGAAGATGCAAGATGAATTAAAGAAACTAAAGGTGGGAGGGATCATTCAGCCCATAAGGTATTCATCTTGGGTTGCAAACCTTGTGCTAGTCAAAAAGAAAAATGGAGATATCAGACTTTGTGTAGACTTCAGAAATTTAAATAGAGCTTCATTGAAAGACAATTATCCTTTTCCAAACATGGAAAACATGCTATAGTTAGTGATTGGATCTGAATTGTTATCCACCTTGGATGGTTTCTCTGGCTACAATCAAGTTGTTGTCAAGGAATCAGAAAGATTTAAAACTGCCTTTACCACTCCTTGGGGAACATATGTCTATGTAAGAATGAATTTTGGTCTCATGAATGTTGGAGCTGCCTTCCAAAGAGCAATGGATGTTGCTTTTTCTAGCTACATAAATGACTTCATTGCAGTTTATCAGGATGATGTGACTATGTTTTCAAGGAGCAGAAAAGATCACTTACAACACTTGGAAAGAATGTTGATCAGATGTAGAGAATTTGGAATTTCTCTCAATCCAAGGAAGTGTCATTTTGGAGTGCAAAGGCCCAATTTGATTGGTCATACTGTTTCGAAGGTTGGTGTCATGATTGACCCTGAGAGAGTAAAAGCAATTAGCAAGGTTCCAATTCTAAGAACAAAGAAGGGCATCCAATCCTTCTTTGGGTAGATCAATTTCATTAGAAGGTTTGTGTCTAATTTTGTTGAATTGACTCTTCCTATTACATGCATGTTAAAGAAAGACCAAGTTATCAAATGGGAGGAGGCTACTATTCAAGATTTTGAAGGAATCAAAGAAGCATTGAAACATGCACCTGTCTTGGCAGCTCCGAATTACAAGAAGCCTTTCCAAATCTTCTCCTTTACTTCTGAAAAATATCATTGCATATGTTTTACTGCAGAAGGATGAAGATGGGGCTGAGAGGCCTATTTCATCTTTTAGAAAGGCTTTGCACTGAGTTGCTTTGAGTTAAAATACACAATCATGGAAAAACAAACATTTGCCTTGGTGAAAGCAACAAAGGTTTTCAGGCATTATATCTTAAGTTCAAAGTTGTTGCTTATGTTCCCCACACCATGGTAAAATACATATTATTAGAGATGGAGATCTCAAGCAAAATATGTAGATGGGTAAACAAACTATAGGAATATGACATGGATATCCAAACCACAAATTTGGTGAGAGGTTTGGGTCTTGCTAAGCTCATGGCTGAGAGCAACTTGCAGACTGTGGAAGTGAATGAAGTAGAGGAAGAAAGGGCAGATGTTCTTGAGAAGTTGGTAAGTTCTAAGTGGTACAAGGATGTAATATTTTACCTCAGACACCTATGATGCCCTGATCATTTAAATAAAAATCAGAAAAGAGCCCTCAAATTGGCTTCTAAAAAGTACATCATTACTGACTTAGGGCTGGTTTGGAAGAACCCTGAAGGTTTCCTCTTGAAATGTATAACTAAAGATGAAACTCCCAAAATAGTTGTTGATTTCCATGGGGAAGTTTATGGAGGACACTTTGCTAGAAGGGTTACAACACACAAAATTTTGAGATCTGGTTATTGGTGGCCTACTCTCTTCAAAGATACAACCTTTCTGGTTAGAAAATGTGAAAGTTGTCAGCGTTTCTCTAGAAGAATGAAAGCTTCAGGCTCCCTTCCTTTGTAGCATGTATCAATTGAAGCTCCTTTTAAAAAATGGGGAATAGACTTCATTGGTGAGATTTCAGACCCTTCTAGTTCTAGCCACAAGTGGATTCTTGTAGCCACATATTACTTCACCAAGTGGATAGAAGCAATTCCCACCAATAAATCAACACATCAAGTTGTTATGAACTTCTTGTTGAATCACATCATATGCAAATTTGGTGTGCCAAGAAAGATTGTTGTTGATAATGTCATGTGTTTTAGAGCTAAACCCTTGATGACAATGTGCAAGGAGTGTGGAACCAATCGACTTATGCTTCAAACTATAACCCTCAAGGGAATGGACAAGCTGAGTCCAACAATAAGAACTTGTTGAAGATCATTAAGAGAACCTTAGAGTTGAACAGAAAATGGGGTGAACAATGAAATTTGCAGTTTGGGGTGATAGAATCACTTCCAAAAGAGCTATTGGTAAGAGCCCATTTGAGTTGATGTATGAAACTCAAGCTTTTCTGCCCTTACATCTGCAATTATCTTCATTTCAGTTTGTTCAACAACTTGAAGATCAAGAGGTCAGTCCATATGAAGCAAGGATTAATCAGATTGTTGAGTTGGATGAAGAAAGAAGAGCATCCCACCAAAGGCATGTCAGATTTAGAGAGAAGTTGAAGAGGTTTTTTGACAAGAAGGTCACTCCTAGGGCTTTTAATGTTGGAGATATGGTTTTGTTGTGGGATAGTAGGCATGAAGATAAGGGAAAACATGGTAAATTTGATGCATTGTGGATGGGCCCTTACTCCATTGATATCAGAATTGGTGAAAATACCTTTTTTCTCAAGGACTTAGATGGGGAATTGCTTGAACTTCCTGTTAATGGTAGGAATCTGAAGCATTTCTTGGATTAATCCTCAAATTTGAGGTATGCACCACTTGTATAGTGTATAGTTTTTGTTTTTGGTTCTGTTTTTGCTGTTTTTGTTGGTTTGTGGTTTGCCCTGTTCTTGACAGCCATTTTTTGTCGATTGGGTCTGGTTTTTCTTCCCGCACTTTTGACTCCACCCCAATGGTTGTTTTTGGCACTTGGTATTCTTCTTTTCTTCTTGTGGCACTCGCCGAAAGTGCCCATCCACGAGCAGAGCCGATGTGTGGTGCCATTTTTGAGCTCGCACCATTTGCCCTAAATTTTTCCTTCATTCTACGTTCTTCGAAACATTTTTCTCAAATTGGTGATCTCAACTTTTTCCTCTAGTCGAATGCCTTTAAATGTTCACAAACTTGTTGTTTTGCCCTAATTTAAAAGAAATCTGCACGTGTGCCTTGTTTTGTGCCCTAATTTTTCCAAAATCTGTGGGCTCTGTCATTTTTCCTTTTTCCCGATCATGGAAGTTTAAAATTGATTGATTTGCACTTATATGCCATTGAAAATCCAATTCCATGATCAAAAATGCTTTGAAAACATGTTTCAGTTGGTTCAATTTCGAGAAATTTGTCATCCTTAGCAAAAAAATTGAATTCTAAGGCATCCCTGGCATTTTTGTGTTTTGACGGTCAGACAGGCGTCATTTTCCCATCAATTTCTTCTTCAGAATTCATCGACAACGTGGCTTGTTCTAATTGGCCGAGGGACGATGGAAATTTTTTTAACTTATCACTTTTTGCTTTTTTGGCAAAAGGGTGAATTTGGTCCCATGGCTCCGCTTTACTCTGATTGGTTCTAATGTTGCTTATGTGGCGTGTTTTAATTAGAGGAGGAGCGACAGTCGTTTTGAGAACTTGTTCTTTTTTAGCTACTTTGGCTAAAAGTTTCAAATTACCCCATGGCCCCGCCAAGTGCTAATCTTCCTGAATTCAAGCGGCGGAGAAAATTTCTAAATTTTGCCCGAAAATGATGGTGTGTCCTCTTTTGATTGGATGATGTGAATGCTTACATTTCAGAATGCATTTTAAATTTGTGTTTCTTGTTTCCTGTTGCAGTCTTGTGTTTAAAATCTCTCTTGATCATACATGGTCTCATTTCTTGTGATAGTTTAGTGGCATTTGCAATCTCACATTCAGAAGAGCTTTCATTTGATAAAGAGATAAACAAATTTAAAATCACTTTACCTTCCTTGATTTCAGAGATTATTTGTAAACCTTTGGGTGCACCTTAGGTCATGATTAAATAGTGATTGCTAAATGCTTCATTGGTTCATTCTAACTCAATATTTTGTGATAGATGATCAAGGATTGTGTGGAAAAGTGCATATCTGGGCCTCCATTTGATGCACATATCCTGTTGAAGGGATGATTAACCATTTTGATACTTTCTGCTGTTAAGTTTCTCCATATTTTGCTGAAATCCTCAAAGAGTTTGGCGAGATCTTGGTTTGTCTTGTCTAAACTCCCTCCCAAGAATCATTCAAAAAACTAATCCTACCTTGTTTTACCCCTTTTTTTCCTTGTATACCCATAGAAGATCAAAATCCATTTGCTAAAGTATGCAAAACATATCAGGATTTCAAAATTTCTTCAGTAACCCTTGCCTTGCATTGAAAGTATCTCCATAATCTGGAAGTGACAACTTGTGAAAGTCAGATTTAGAGTGTTGATCATATTTTCCCAAGGCCTTTTTCATACTATTTTCAAAAATTGAGGGATATCTTCATCTCCTTCACCATTTGAGGGTTATAAAATAGGTTCTCTTACCTTGGTTGAAAGGCACAACCTAAAATAGTTAGGACAAGATCAAGTCCTATTTGAGTGCTATCCATCTCTCCACAAATATGAGTTCTAGTTAGATCATATCCCCAGCTACAAAATGACACACACCATGATCCATCTATCTTCAAGCTTCATGTCATATCTTTGATGCTACTCGACTTGAAAAGGAGAACAAATTTGGGTACCAACAGGTCATATCCTTCTCATAAATATGTGTACATAATCACTATCATCATCATCCTCCCTTAAAACCTCAACATGATCTCAATAACATGACACCTCCCCTACATCTCTACAACCATACAAATGTTACCTTGATCTATAGTATTGCACCCACTCTTGTAAGGTCCCTATATATCCCTTAGTCTTTACATATTTTGCTTGTCAGGCAATAATCAACTTTGACACTATATCCTACACAAGATTTGTATTCGGTTGAGGTTGGGGCCTTCGTCTAAATCTTCTTAGATCTTATTCCACTCGTTTTTTGTAGTACAATACAGTGGCAGCTCCCATGGACACCGGATGAAACAAAAATTGAACTCCCGTGTGACATCATCAACTTGCTTTAACATCCCATTAACTACAACATCACTCGAGATGTTCCTAGTTAATTCCATATGTTCAGTATCAATTATTATCATCCAATATGCATATCCTATACATACTAGACACTACTCCCTCAATATTTCATAAATCTATCAAATAAATTTGTTAAAGCTACCGTATACAAATCCCATTACTACATATATGTGGACATATCCTATTCATTCACAATCTCCTCCTGTAGCTGCGGGGGTAATCTTTGATCCATCTCCTTCTTCGTAGTGTTCCACCAAGGGCTACCTACAATTGTTGAGTTGTGGATTTTAATTGCTTCACTAGCATGATTTTACTGACTTCTTTGGAATACATAAGTAACCGGTGCCGATTGATAAACGCCACTAGTCACCCATGGACCGGTATCGGTCAGGAAAGGAGGAACCAACATCGGTTAGGGCTAACCAACATCGGTTAAGGCTAACCGGCAACAATTTCCTATGCGTGAATATTATAATTAAGTTGTGGGAATTATATTTATCTTTAGTTGTAAAGTGAATCTAATGGTTGTAATTACATAGCTAAAGTGCCCTAAGATTATAGATGAGTATATAAGCATAAAGCTAGGGTTTAGAAGGTGGAATTTAATTGAGATTAGAGAGAAGTTTCCTTTTGAGAGAAAAGAGAAATTTGTAGAGAAGAAAGTATAGGACATCCAAGAAGGTGTGGAATATTGCAAATATTCATTGTATTTCCTCTGTGATAATAAATTGGTTGTTTCTTGGTGGACGTAGCCCACATTGGGTGAACCACGTTAAATCTTGTGTATTGTTTCTTCTTGTTTATTTCCATATTGATTGTTTTTATGCTTAGATCTAATTAATATATTTGTACAACCGGTGTGTTAACCCCAACAACTTGTATCAGAGCATCTTTGTTTGAGGGTTGTGTGTGTTGACAGATTTACTCACATAGGGATTTATGATTAAGTGGGAGAAAAACAATGGGAGAAGAAGGTAAATCCAGAGTAGATAAATTTGATGGCTATGGATATATATTATGGAAGATGTAGGCGGAGGATTATTTGTATCAGAAATATTTATACTTACCGTTGGATGAGAAGGAAATACTTGTAAAAATGACTAATGAAGAATGGAAAATTCTTGATATAAAGGCTCTGGGATCTATAAGATTGAGTCTGGTAGCATCTGTGGCTTCAAATATTACCAAAGCAGGATCTATGGTAGAGTTGATGAAATCTTTAGCAAATCTATATGAAAAACCTAGTGCTTCAAATAAAGTTTATTTGATGAAAAAATTGTTTAATTTAAAGATGCAAGAAGGTGGATCTACATCAAGTCATTTGAATTATTTCTCGGTCTATTGTAAATCAATTAAAATCAGTTAGTATTCCATTTGAGGATGAATTGAAAGCACTTTTATTATTATGCTATTTATGATAGTTGGGATAACTTGGTAATGGTTGTTAGTAATACAATGTCTGCTACTAATGTTTTAAAGTTTGATGATGTGGTTAGTATAATCCTAAATGAAGAAATACAGAGGAAAAGTACAGGAGAATCATCATCTGGGAATTATTTGAATGTAGAAATTAGGGGAAGGAAGAAGGAGAGATCCAAGAGCAAGAATGATGAGAAATCAAAGTCTAAGAATGACATATCTAAATCCAGAGGTAGAGGTATAATCTATTGGAATCGTAGAAAGAAAGGTCATGCAAAGAAGGATGTTGGTTCAAGAAAAACAAAGAGAATGTACAAGAGAAAATTAAAGAGGAAAATGTTGCTATAAAATAGGTAATAAAAGATTCCCTAATTCTTTCCTTGGATAGTAAAATTGAGTCATGGGTTTTAGATTCAGGAGCTTCTTTCTATGCAACCCCTAATAAGGGCTATTTTAGAAATTATGTCCAGGGTATTTTTGGGCGTATTTATTTAGGAGATGATGAACCATGCAATATTACTGGTAGAGGTGAAGTTCATCTTAAATTGCATAATGGAAATACATGTATATTTAAATATGTGAGGCATGTTCCAAGCCTTAAAAGAAATCTAATTTCTGCAGGAAAATTGTGTGAAACTGGTTGCATGGTTACACTCACAACTGAATCTTGGAAAGTTACCAAGGGATCTCTTGTTGTAGCAAGAGGCAAGAAGGTAGGATCATTGTATTTTTCTACCTATATTACTTATTCTTTTTCTATTCTATCTACTTCAAATTCAGATACAAGCATGTGGCACAATTGGCTAGGCCATATGAGTGAAAAGGGAATGCAGATCTTAAAGGAAAAGGGTAAGTTATCATATCTGAAACATGTAGATCTTGATTTTTGTGAGCATTGTATTTTTGGAAAGCAGAAGAGAGTGATATTTCTCAAAGTTGGGGAAATAAATAAGAATCATAAATTGGAGCTTGTACACTCATATGTGTGGGGACCAGCCCAGGTAGCTTCTCATAGAGGATCCCAATATTATGTTACTTTCATTGATGATGCCACAAGAAAGGTATGGGTTTATTGTATTAATCGTAAATATGATGTTTTTGAAACTTTTAAAATATGGAAATCCCTTGTTGAAAATAAATCGAATTCAAAGTTAAAGTGCCTTAGATCTGACAATGGTGGTGAGTACTTTGCAGCAAGGCTTTCAATGATTATTGTTCGAAAATGAAATACACGGAGAGAGGATAGTTCCTAGAACACCACAGGAGAATGGTGTTGCAGAGAGAATGAACAGGACAATCATGGAACGTGTTTAGAAGCATGAGGATACATGTTGGATTTCCCTTATAGTTTTGGGCGGAAGTAGTAGACATGACGTTTATTTGATTAATTGTGGACCTTCAAGTGCACTAAATGGTGGAATACCAGAAGAAGCTTGGACTGGAAAAGAGGTAGATCTTTCTTTTCTTAGAGTATTTGGCTCGAATATTTTGTGCATATTGATAAGGAAAATAAAAAGAAATTGGATGCTAAATCCAAAAGATGTACTTTCATTGGTTATGGCTCTGGTGATTTCAGATTCTGGTTTTGGGATTTAGAAGGTTCTAAGATAATTAGGAGTCGTGACATTGATTAGAATGAAAATATAATGTACGGGATTAAGTATTGGTACCCAAAGGTGAACCGGTGGAGAAGTTTGTGGATGAAAATAAACTTTTGGATTCAAAATTAACACCTACATGTTTACATAATAATCAATATCGGTTTACCCTTGACCAACATCGGTCCTTGTGCACCGGCATCGATAGAAGGTGACCAACGTCGATCCACCGTCGAAGTAGATACAAATCTACAGGATGAGAAGATTGAGCCTCTAGCACCCCAAATCTCAATGAGAAGGTCACAAAGGGTAAGTAGACCTCCATAAATATTTTCACCTTGCTTGTCTTATTTATTATTGACCGAGAGTGGTAAATCGAAAGCTTTGAAGAAACTGTTGTCGCCAAATCACTGCACCCTCCGAATGGCCAGGATGTGAATAGGACGTTCGGTGTGATTGGGACACATGGGATCACCTCTCAAGCTGTGGGACTTGGGCTCGAGGTGAACCTCCAGAGAAGGCCGACTTCCTCTTCCTAAACTAAGTGTTGTCTTGCTCCTAGTGTAACAAAAATGATTATCTAATCCTATGCTAACATTTTCATGGGGTTTTAGGGAAAGAGATTTACAGAAATGAAACTATACTAGGGATGGTGATGCACCAAATAAAGGGTGTTTCCAAACTCAGGAAGGGTTAATTTGAAGAGGGTGTGTGCACCACAGGTCAACTTCACCTACTGCAACTTAGAGAGGGTATAGGATACCACAAACTAAGAGACACGCGTTCCCTTTGTTAAAATTTATCAGACCGAGAAATATAACAGTTTCCCAATGAAGAAGGATGAACTCAAGAAGGGTGAACAGACACCACAACTCAACTGCATGCAATACTTCACCACTCGATAAGCATAGAACTCCAAGAACCTGCAATAGAACTTAAACTTGCACAGTGTACCTGCAAGTATGAGAAAGGCACAAAGAAGCACGAAGGATGAAAGGACCAAGATTAGTCACAAAACA
Organism: Taxus wallichiana var. yunnanensis; assembly: GCA_018340775.1. Lineage (NCBI taxonomy): Eukaryota > Viridiplantae > Streptophyta > Pinopsida > Cupressales > Taxaceae > Taxus > Taxus wallichiana. The sequence continues at coordinate 979,084,856 of CM031242.1, read as the reverse complement.
CACACTTTTATTTCTTCAATAACATGCACAATGCATCATACATTCAGAAGAGGCAATAGTTGCCATTACGGTCTTGAAGAGGAGGCTTGAAAGTTCTTCAACACACAAGAACAACTTGCAAGAGAGAGGATTCTTGAAAAGTATACACTCGCCTGAGATATCTAACTGTCCAACTTGTTTGAACTGTTGGAACCCCTTGAAATGAGCTTCCAACTTACATTTATAGAAGAATATGTGAGAAAGAAGAGGAAATGGTCATAATTACATTCCTAAAATGAAGGCCCATGATGTATTTATTACAGTTAGTTGAACCACTTGAGAAGGTTCCATCATGGGTCATTAATTGCCTGATGACCTAGTCTTCTTAATTAATTAAAAGAATATTTAAATAAAATATTTAAATAATAATAATAAATATTATTATTAAAATATTTAAATAAAAATATTAATTTAATTAACATAATGTCGGGACCCCCCCGTTGACCCGTTTGACTTGAAGAGGAGGGGGGTCCATGTGGATAGAGTCTGCACAAATCTCAACTCGGTGAGTTTCGAATCCTCTAACTCGGTGTTGCAATCAATTTTGAACCCCACACTAACTCTTTCCTCGCTTTGGCAATCGGATTCTTTTGCATTGAGTCCTTCGGTATTTTGGCAGTGCACTCTGCAATCTCGGCTCCAATCAACAATTATGCCACTATTGGGATCTTAGTATGGCATAGGTAGCTGTGAGCTACACAATATACTCATTTTTCCAGAAACTAAAAAGATCCTTTATGTTACAATTTGCAACACATAAAATAAGCCCTTCAAAAAATATATTGAACAACTGGGGCAACCAAGAGGACCTTGGAAAAATGTATAGGTAACAACCATATGAATTCTTCCTTAGTCATGGATCAAAGCTAATAGAAATAAGCTAGCTAAAATTAGCTAGAAACTACAGTATAATCGTCCATTTGTTAAAAACAAGTTTCTCTGAACCTGGTAAAGGAATACTTTTTATTGTCTGATTGGACGTACATAATGGAAGGGTATAAATATTTCCTACTGCCCATAGAGTTTCTCAAAGAGACCATTTACAAGTGACAAGGATGTGGCATACAAAACGGCCGACCAGGTATTTCAGAGTTGACCTTCACATTCAATTCATTTCTAGGAGAAGAAATGCTGAGCAATATGAATCGTTTCATTCTGCACCGTAATAAACCTTCATCTCCTGATTCAGGCAAATTTTATGAAGCCTTGAATGGCGTGACTCCAATCCATCATACACGGTAGTGAATATTTGTTTCCTGCAGCTGTTATTCGATCTGAGTTCAGAATAAGGATAAGCATGCATTCGATACTGAACAGATAACAACACAGTTGGACAACCTGCTTGCTGGAAGTGCTCAAAAGAAAGGCCTCTACTATCTGCAACATCCTGCTTTGCTGTGCATGGGAGCTTGTCTCGCATGACCACATCAAGTTCAGAATTGTACAGAGGACGAGGAGAAGGTCGTGGCAGCTATTAAAGCCGATTCAAAGTCTGAACAGTTCAGTGGAATCCTAACAAGGGCGGATCTGTATGAAAGGAGACACTTTCTTCGTATGATCTATGGAACCCAATCCACAGTCCATGCAACACGCATCCTTTCCATCTGGACGAGTTTTCAGCATTGCTTTCCGTCAAACTCTTCGCATATGAGCCACGACTGAGCCATTAACGCATCGCCTTCGTTGGGTGAGATACGAAGCCACTTTCTTTCCTCACAGTGGTGAACCGAGTGATTCTTCAGGCTAAATTCCGAAATGTTCTCCTTTTCCCATGCATTCGAACTGCAAGCGCTGACCCCCACTCACCATGTTACTCGGTATCATTTGACAAATATCTGCATAATGAGACGAGCAGCCTATAGCCTCCGCTGAAATTGGTATCACATCGTGTTGTTTTCTCCATGACCCACTCCAATTCACAACTGTCTTATTAATCCTCCTGGTGACTCGCACAAAGACTCGGATCCTGTTTACACGGCCCATGCGGAAGTATCATGTTGGATAGCCATCGTAATATTTCCACGCTTGGCAGTTTGATCAGATTTCTCCCATTCACGGAAGTTTGATCATGGTTTACCAAACCAATATTTCCACTTGGCGGTGCTTTCCCTGAGTTCCCCTATTCATACCTCAACGTGGGATTAACAGCTTGGATTGCCATCGTCAAATCTCCGACCTCGGCATACTAGCTCCAAATCCCCGTGTAACGGCTTGGACACATTAATCCACGGGCCTCAGCCTCGGCAAGCGCAAACTTGGCAAGTTCATTCCTTATCTCCACAATTCCCACCAGCGCGTGGAATCCCCATGATTTTTTCTCCTGCCGAGTCTTCCTTCATCAGATTTGAGGATAACATCAAACTCTCGGTGTAAACATTTCAGCTATAGCTTGTAAGGTGTGATAATCCCAACAGAAGCCTTTATGCCTGCCAACTTAGTGACTCGTTGAAGATGCTCATATAATTGCAAAGCAAATTGTGCCTCATGAATATTCTGATATGAAACAGTTCCACCTCTATGAGATTCGCTTCCATGAGTTACATCGTAAAACAAGTAAGGTCTCGATAGAGAATCTTTGTAATAAATTTCATCAGGTCTCCTGGTAACACTCTCACTATCACTTAATCGATTTTCATAAAAATATCTTGAAGGAAAATCCCGAATTTGAGGATGCATTCGATGCTGATCAGATAAAAACATAGTTGGACAACCTGCTTGTTGGAAGTGCTCAAAAGAACTCTTACTATACTGCAACATCCCTACTGCCTATGCACCGAATACTCGGTCGAGGAAGGTCTGAACACCATTATAATTCACAGCTCTTTTTAAGATGTCGGTTTGACTCAATTTTACATTGGTATTCTATGGTGCTTATACTATCTTCCTGGGTCGATAGAAGTCCTTCCATTATGTAATTACAAACCCGAGATTCAATGATGTTGAACCTCCCATATCTGCATAATTTCATATCATCTCAGTCAAACAAGATAATTCTCCCAAGTGGTTGGTCAAGCACTGTCTTAATGGATTAAACCTAGCATCATGTTAACTTTGACTCTCCCTGACTTGGCCTTTAGATCTTTTGCATCGATCTCCACTAAGATCCTTGTACGAGTTCCTTTCATTCGTCAATTTTCAACGAGCTATATTTTGCATTAACAAGACCATCGTCTAGCTCTTACAACTGAGAGTCTCTACTGAGATGATTATCAATTTGACACCGGGTTCTTTATCAACTCGACCCTGAACTCTTCACTGAGTTGAGATCAACTGGGTGCCTTTCGATGCTAGGTGATCTCTTCATATGCAATTTAGGAATTATTTTTAATTATTGCATCTCGTTAATAACCGAAGGTGGGTTCCTGGGACTATTATTTCATTTTGAACGTGATAGGACCCCGTTGTCCAATCTTGCCATGTGTGCAAAATTGGATAACGAAACAATGTAGGATAAAGCCCACAAGCAAAGGGGAGTATGGCATGAATGAGGAGATGGACTCCTTAGAGAAGAACTAGACATGAAGTTTGGTTAAGTTGCACAAATAGTAAAAGAGCATTGCAAAACAAGTGGATTTACGAGGATTAAGGAAGAAGAGGGTGGATAGAAGAGATACAAAGCAAGGCTTGTAGTAAAGGGATTTACACAAAAACTTAGTATAGACTTTGGTAAAACAAAATTCTCATATTATTAAGATGACTTCTATTTGTATTGTATTGAGTTTAGTTGGAGTAGAGGATTTGCATTTAGAGAAACTTGATGTCAAGACGACATTTCTTCATGGTGATTTAGAGGAAGATATTTATATGAATCGATCGCTTAGGTATGAATTCAAGGGTAAGGAGAAACTTGTGTGCAAATTGAAAAAGAGCCTATATGGGCTCAAGTAAGCTCCAAGGTAATGACATATGAGGTTTGATAGTTTCATGCAAGAGCATGGTTATTTGAGATGTGAATCGACCATTGTGTTTATTTCAAAATGCTTGAAAATGGGATCTATATTATTTTGTTATTATATGTGGATGTTATGCTTATTGCAGGACCTATTATGTAGGAAATTGGTGAGCTTAAAGAAAAGCTAGCTCACAATTTTATAATGAAGGATTTGGGAAATGCAAAGAGAATCCTTGACATGCAAATTCACAAAGACAGGAAAAACAAGAAGTTATATTTATCTTAGGAGCATTATATCAATAAGGTGTTAGAAAGGTTTAATTTGTAAAATTCAAAACCTGTAAGTACACCTATGGCTGGAAACTTCAAATTGAGAAAATATCAGTGTCCTACATCACACAAGGAGGTTGAGTACATAGCACGAGTTCTGTATGCTTCAGTAGTTGGGAGCTTGATGTATGTTATGGTTTGTACTAGACTAGTCATTACAAAGGTAGTGGGAGTTATGAGCAGATTTATGGCTAATCCAAGTAAAGAGCTTTAGAAAGCATTCCAATGGATTCTCAAAAATTTGAGAGGGACATTTAGCATGTAGTTATGTTATGGAGGGTCAGATAATTATTTACGTGGCTATGTGGATTCAGACATGGCTGATGATTTGGATGGCGTAAGGAAAACCATTCGATATGTTTTCACGATGTAGGTGGCATGAAAGTTAGCTACATTTCTAGATTGTAGAAGGTTATGGCCCTATCTACTACATATGTTGATTATGTTATAACTACGAAGCTAGCAAGGAGATGTTATGGATAAATAGGTTCATGGAAGAGATGGGAAAAGAGCAAAGGATTGCATATTGTATGCATGTGATAGTCGAATGTAATTCATCCGGAAAAGAACTCAGCGTTTCATTCTAGAATGAAACACATTCAGTTGATATATCACTTCATACGATAGGTATTGGAGGATGGGAAATTGAAGTTGGAGAAAATTCATACAAAGGAAAATCTTGCAGATATGCTAACAAAGTTGTTGGCAAAGAAGAAGTTGGAATTACACTCCACTTTTATTGGTCTTCGAGTTTGAGACTTGAAGAGAGAGAAATAGGCCAAAGGAAAGGATTAGAGGATGGAGTTGTACAATATAATGTAACAATTTATCTCCAAGTGGGATATTGTTGAGTTGTGTAGCTTAATCAATTCACTAGCATGCTTTTGCACACTTCTGGAATACATAAGTAATCGACGTTAGTTAATGAACCATCGTCGGTCACCCATGGACCGGTATCGGTTAGGAAAGGAGGAATCTGGCGTTGATTAGGACTAACCAACATCGGTTGCCTGTGCATGACTATTATAATTAAGTTATAGGAATTAGATCTATCTTTAGTTGTAAAGTAAATCTAATGTTTGTAATTACATAGCTAAAGTTCCCTAAGATTGTAGATGCATATATAAGCATAAAGCTAGGGTTTAGAAGGTGGAATTCAATTGAGATTAGAGAGAAGTTTCCTTTTGAGAGAAAAGAGAAATTTGTAGAGAAGAAAGTACAAGACATCCAAGAAGGTGTGGAAGATTACAAATCTTCATTGTATTTCCTTTGTGATGATAAATTGGTTATTTCTTGGTGGATGTAGACCACATGAAAGTGAACCGCGTTAAATCTTGTGTATTGTTTCTTCTTGTTTATTTCTGTATTGATTACTTTTATGCTTAGATATAATTAATATATATGTACAACTGGTGTGCTAACCCCAACACCAATAACGAGAAACAATAAAACCCATCAATAATTTATCCACCACTAACTATAAGTTGTGATACATCGTGCATCATCCATAACATCACAACCACTACTGGATCCAAATAATTTGTTATTGGGGTAAATAGATCAGTTGGTGTCATTCCTAGCCAACTCCCATATCTCAATGTTGTGTGTGTAAATCTCCTCCACACATATAGTGTTGGAGGAACATCATGTACTAAGAAAAGTGGTGCACCATGTGCTCACACTAATAAATATCCCCTACTTAAGGTTTTCAATCCTCTAACCACATCATCTATCACACTCACCAAAGCTCTATGATATTATTTTCCCATCTCTGTAATTATTTGTAAGGTCTCTATACAATCACACTAGGGGTCAACTTATCTAATATAGCACAATACGATGTGGTGTCCATGTGTCGCCTCCGAGGTATCACCCACAATGTTGTAAATGCCTTTGGATGGGCCTAATTGGCCCTCAAATCTCCAACCATCATTACTATAAAGATTTTCTCATAGCCATGTATGTGCAATAACTTCATTTCTTCCACATCACCTTTGTGTCTCTCCAAAGTAAACACGTGAAAAATTAGAAATTTGTTATCTATCGATGAAGATAGTAGAATAGGGTCGGTTTGTGGAATCTAGTCCCGACCTTTTATATGGTCCTAGCCCTCCATGATCTAAGCAAGAAATATTTGATCTAAGTTCACTCACCATTCTTCATACTTTCCAAATATGGAAATGGCACATTCGTGAGGTCGATCTCAATCATCTAAGTCGCCTTTAAAACCTTATTTTTACTTCTAATTACTTTTTCATTTTGACATGATTACAAATAGCATAGCTTCCATTGTATAACTATACATTATTTTATTGTTATTTCCTTGTAACATCATATTTAATCCTAATTAAATTAATTAGATTCATCTCTTGTAATTGAATCAAAGTTGATACAACCACTAAAAGTGGGTTAGTTATATATTCAATATTTTGATACTTTCCATTTATATTCAAGTAATTCTATTACAAGTGTTATCAAAGCTTTTATTTGGGTAGCAATGTGAGTGAAATACTAGTTTTTAAAGAATCTCATATATTTTTAAAAATAGTGTTCTTTTTTGTAATTTTCTACACAAGTTATAAATTATTTGAAAGCTACCCTCCAAATTTCAGCTTGTTATGATTAGTTTTTAGAGAGTTATTGCCATTTTATTATTTTTCTTAAATTCACTTTACAAGCTGCAAATTTGAAATTTTTTCAATTTTTTTATATTTTCGAAAGGTCACAAAAAATTAGCAATGATTTGTTATTTATGTTTTTTTTTTTTTTTGTAAAACCGATATAACTTCAAAAGTTTCAATTAAAATTTTGGTCAATGGTGAAAATATTGTGAGAAGTTTCGGGATACAACTACATGAAATTTATTTTGTCCAATGTTTTGGTTATCCCATCATTAGGGAGTTTGAATCCAATGCTTGACCAAAGAGATAAATTATGTTATCCATAAATTTTTTTGTCAAATTGCTAAATGTTCATGGATAGGTTCGGCTTCTTCTAATTAATTATCCATTTAGTTGCCTTATATGACCAATAATAACAACTATTGTTATATTATTTAAAATAATTAATTAATTTGAAGTAAGGGTATGGTCTTTATTAGGGTTTATATTGTTAAACAAGGTTTAGAACCAAATGTGTAAATTGGTTTATTAGAGGCTTCCATTATTGGATTAGCTTCCACCCATCATCCCTATATTAATTATTGAGATGATTTTCAATTTCTATTATTTCTCTTGTTATCCTTGTCTTCCAATGGCTCTCAATCGCTAAGATTTTGGAATCACCAATTTGAATCAAATGTCTAGATTTTGTTTTGTGTTCAACAAGGGAATATTATTTTACCCTACTCATAGATGTCCACCAATTTTTTTAATTCTAGTATGGAAGGATCGGTTGGTTTGACCCACGAATGGGATAACACACCATCACACGAGATTTTAGATACACCTTTTCTCATAATAAGTTCTTAGTGGTATTTATAATTTCTAAGACTATTTCTCAAGGTCTTAAATTACTTCAAACTCATTTTATTCTCTTTTTATTCAGTATTATAGATATTTTTCTATGATTCCTTGTATGTATGGTAGGAATGATTTCTTTCTCGTATCCCAATCATATTTATTCTTGCATTTATTTTTCCTCTTTTGCCTTCATCTCAGGTTCTCTTAATTTTTCAATTGTGATAAAAAATAATTAAGGCCTTATTTAGATTCCTCTCTTCCTTTTTCTTGTGAGTTGGGTTTGGTATTCTAATATCCATGGTGAATAAAGTTTTCATCATACCTATTTTTGTGATGGATGATAGTGAGAGTTTGCTCAAATATATGCATCAATGTGCGTGTCTTTTTCAAGTAAACTTATGTAACCAAAGAGGCATTGTCTTTTTAGTGACTATAACATCTAAGAAAGTGAGGGCCCTATTTTCTCCTATTTCCATAATTATTTTAATGTGTAATGATTTTACATTGAGGTTCTCACGGAAATCCCCGAGATATTTATACCCATGTGGCCACTCCATATTAATTTCATCATCATAGCGATACCACCACTCAGGTTTCAACCTAACTGATTTTAATGCATTCTTTTTAAAATGTTCCATGAAAAGGTTAACTACAATAGGTGATAGATGGGAGCTCATGGCTAAACATTCCATCTCTTCAAAAATATCCCTCAAGAAACTAAAGAAAGTCAATCTTAATCAAAACTCCACCATCTCCACATCCTCCTAATTTGTGACCCCTCTAATCACATTGACCACCTCCTATAATGGGATTTTTGTGAAGAGAGAAACCACATAAAAAATTACTAGTATGGAATAGTTATCAATTTTAAACTTGTTAAGGGTTTCAACAAATGATGTAAAGTTTTTAATGAAAGATGATGTGTTCTGCACTACCGGTTCTAACTTCTTAGCTAGATAATTGACTAGGTCATACATGAGCGGGTCAATAGAGTCCGTGATGAGTCTAAGAGGATCCTCTGGTTTTTGTATTTTTGGCACTTTGTAGATATTTGACATCATAGAGTCTTTAAGTATCAACTTTTGTTTCCCTTCTTCCCTTCCATGCATGGCGAGGATTTGTTAATGATTTGTGTCACCTCCTTATGCAACCTTTATAAGTGTTCCTTTATCAACACATTGATAATTACCACTATTTTTCAAGTGGTTGCACATCTTTTCATGTGATCCTTCATGTTTAAAATTATTGTTGCATTACCCTTATCGGTTTTGAGTATGATTATCTCTTTGTTACTATTTAATTGTTTGAGTGGTTGAATTTATTATTTAGAAATGTTACTCTTAGGGGGTATCTTTATGTAATGTAATGGAACAATCATGTCAATTCTAATCTACCATATGATTTGGTAACCCCTCAATAAAACTTTTAATTCTCATTAGATATTTCTCAAATGGTATTGTACTCGGAGAAATAACAAATCCTAGACCCTTGTGAAGAAGGTTTCTCACATGGGCATTAATAGAAAGGAAGAAATATTGGCCACATTACTAACTTGATTATACTTATATTCATCCAATTTGATTTCTCATGTTTTAGTTTCCAAGCTCCTGGCATTAATCTTTTCCCTAGTATTAAGTGACCCACATTCTAGGTTTGAGATATTTTCATTCTATTAGATGTGTTTCTCACATCCTCCTCGTAAAATTCATATGCCCCATCATTCATAACTATCCCAATATAAGAGTGTTCAAAATATGTGTTAAATTGAGTTTAGGTGGAGGCATAATCAGATTGAGAAATTCATGTCATCCCTAGAGTCTCCACATTATTGTCATCATCCACATCTTACTTGATGTTTGAGATGCATATTGGTGATGTAGCTTCATGTGGTGATATAGAAATGTTAGCAGATGGATTGTATGGTGAAAACATTATCGTTCACTATCAATTTTTTGTAGGATTAAAGGCAAGGTAAAATATCCTCTCACCTGACACAAACTCTTCACAAATAGGATATGGATTTAGACATATGAATATCTTAATTCAATAGATCATCAATCCAGTTAGCTTGAGTATAATCTACATAACATGTGATCAAAATGGTGACAAAATACTCTCTATATGCATTTGGTATTAAAATCAATGATAGTTTAAACACAATGAAAATGGAACTCATAGTTGCCTTTTCTAATCTACAATTGCATCTACCATCCAATAATTCTTAGCTTGGTTAGGTAGGGTTTCCATGTGAGAATGTGGTCTAATTTTAGTTCACTTGACAAGAAACAGTCTTAGGCTTGCATGGATCACTTTCGACATGTTTTGTCTCTTGTGCATGACACTTGGACAAAACAAGATCAGAATTGCTTGAGGGCAAGCAATTTTGGGAAGGGAGGATTGTAATATCCCCTTCCCATTCGAAGACCTTTGGCCTATTTTGTCAACCCGACGGCCAAAGGAAAAATATAAGGGTGGCTTAAGTTATATTTAATTATTATAAAGTGCCATTAATAAAAGAAAAGAAAAAAATATAAAGCACTTATAATAATTTATATGACTTAATAATTATTAAATCAAGGATGGAAAAGGCCCAAATATAAATTGTTATCCATCCTAGGTGAAAAGGCGACTTGCCTTAGAAGGGGGAATGGGAACATAGAAAGGATAAATGCCCATTTTACTATGTATTTCCCCTAGAAAAATGTGACTTGCATTAGGAGGAAAAAAGTTGTTGGAAAAAGCATTTAATATGGGAAAATATTAAATGTTTGCATAGGGAAAATCCTTGGGAACTAATTGGATATTGTAGAGGTTGTTTTGGGTCTCTTCTTCCTTTATAAGGAGAAGTCAACTTGAAGGGAAACATATTCCATACCATTTGATATTTTCTAATTTGTGTCTTAAGCTTGTAGCTTATGCATATTCTTTCATGTGCAACTGTTGTTTGCAAATATCCAGCTTGTGGAGTAAGATCCCACGGAACCCTAGCTTCGGTGGTGAGAGATCCATCCCTAGCTAGCAGGGCATTCTTTGGTAGTGAGAGATCTACCCTAGCTTGTCAATTTTGGAGCTGAATTGATGCCCTAAATGTGTTGGGTGACCTACTTTTTAGGGAAAAATTAGGGTTTCATGTTTGCTTTGTGTAAAAACTATTTTTGGAATATTATTTTTCATATTTTTGTGGCCCAAGATCCAAAGTTTCAGCTCATTTGGACTTCTCTAGTAAAAGATATTAATTTTAGAAGTTTTCAATTGTTTAGGGCACGCTTTGTAAATTTACGGCATCATTCTCGTTATTCGAAAAATTCCAAAAATAGTTCTAGGATGTCTGTTATTGTATTAGCAAGCTCCATTTAAAATTTCAAGAGATTTGAGCAAGTATTTTTGGAGTTATCCATTTTTTTCTGCACATTTCTTTACCCTAGATTTAATTTTCTCGCAAAATCGATTTTTGTTTGGCTGCAATTTGTCTCGTATTTTGCATATTTAAAGTTGGGATTGCCTAAAATCCATTTAGGGGTAAAATTTATATGATGAATTTGATATTGCTGATTTGAATTTGGTCATATCATCTACACATGAAAATAAATAAGAGTTGCGACCAAGGGAAGAAGAAGAAGAGACCCAAAACAACCTTTACAATATCCAATTAGTTCCCAAGGATTTTCCCTATGCAAGCATTTAATATTTTCCCATATTAAATGTTTTTTCCAACAACTTTTTCTCTCTTAATGCAAGTCACATTTTTCTAGGGGAAATACATAGTAAAATGGGCATTTATCCTTTCTATGTTCCCATTCCCCCTTCTAAGGCAAGTCACCTTTTCACCTAGGATGGATAACAATTTATATTTGGGCCTTTTCCATCCTTGATTTAATAATTATTAAGTCATATAAATTATTATAAGTGCTTTATTTTATTTTTTTCTTTTATTAATGGCACTTTATAATAATTAAATATAACTTAAGCCACCCTTATATTTTTCCTTTGGCCGTCGGGTTGACAAAATAGGCCAAAGGTCTTCGAATGGGAAGGGGATATTACAATCCTCCCTTCCCAAAATTGCTTGCCCTCAAGCAATTCTGATCTTGTTTTGTCCAAGTGTCATGCACAAGAGACAAAACATGCTGAAGTGATCCGCAAGCCTGGCACCTGTTCCTGTCAAGTGAACTAAAACTTGCCACCATATATCATCCACAAGATGCTCACATACATATACTTGGAGCAATGGTTCATCAAACTCCATAATGTAAACTTTGGCATGCATCTCATGATGAAAATAAATAGGCAACAATAAATAAGACACATTAGTATGCTCTTTATACCTTGGAATATCACCAACATCCTCGCCAATCTTGGTCTTCAAAATGTCTTGACTTTGCTGCCCCAAAATCTGAGTATTCGTGTCTACAATGGGCTGAAATTCTTCATAAATCAGCTGCTGCAATAAATGAGATGGCATACTTTCTTCCACACCATCTTTAATCTGTGCAATCAGCCCTCCTTTGAAAGGTATTTCCATGCTCCCGGCTGCCCTCTCTTGAGAAATGACATTCCTCATACCCTGCTGCCCACTAAGTGAAGACATCTTTTCCTTGAACTCTTGTAGGTGTTGTCTTGCTTGAGTGGCTATCAATTTAGCAGCTCTAGCTCTGCTATTCCACTCCTCACACCTTTTTAGAGTTTCCATTACATCCTCCTTACTTGCATATACAAATTTCTTCTCTTGAGCTGGAATAATTTCTCTAACAAGCAAAGTTTCATTAATGCAATTATTTTTCTCAATGGAAATCATACCTTTTTCTCTATAAGCTTCTTCTTCTTCAAATGAGTTCTTTTGTAATTCAGGTACCGGCATATGATGACCTCGCTTGGGCTTGCTACCAATCTTCATCATGCAATAATCTAGAAATGGCATATTATCTCTGAAACCCTTACTCAAAGATTGGTATTTCCTCCAACAAGAATCCTCATCAATCACCTCTATTGGCCGCCCTTTATCATTGTTCTCACCTTTTTCCTGATTGTCCCAAGACCTGATTTTATTTAAATTACCGAGTGAGTGGCTCAAATAAAGGTTAGTGGTTTCTGTTGTTTCACCATGTTGGTGAACATTTCCTTCATAAAACCCATATTGAAATCTTTCCAATTTGCCATATTTAACCCACACAGGCTGGAGGAACAACAGCTCTGATACCATTTGTAATGTCCCCAATGGACATTATTTTACCCCTAAACAGATTTTAGGCAATCCCAACTTTAAATATGCAAAATACGAGACAAATTGCAGCCAAACGAAACAGAAAACCGATTTTTGCGAGAAAATTACAATTAGGGCAATGACAGGTAAAATATGAATAACTCCCAAAATATCTGCTCAAATCACTTGAAATTTTAAATAGAGCTTGCTAATACAATAACAGATATTATAGAACTGTTTTTTGGAATTTTTCGAATAATATAATCTGCCGAAATTTACAGCGTGCCTAAACAATCAAAACTTCTAAAATTAATATCTTTTGCTAGAGAAGTCCAAATGAGCTGAAACTTTGGATCTTGGGCCACAAAAATATGAAGAATAATATTCCAAAAATATTTTTCACACAACAAACACGAAACCCTAATTTTTCCCTAAAAAGTAGGTCGCCCAACACATTTAGGGTATCAATTCAGCTCCAAACTTGACAAGCTAGGGTAGATCTCTCACTACCAAAGAATGCCCCTTAGGCTAGGGATGGATCTCTCACCACCGAAGCTAGGGTTCCTGTGGGATCTTACTCCACAAGCTGGATATTTGCAAACAGCAGTTGCACATGAAAGAATATGCATAAGCTACAAGCTTAAGACACAAATTAGAAAATATCAAATGGTATGGAATATCTTTCCCTTCAAGTCGACTTCTCCTTATAAAGGAAGAAGAGACCCAAAACAACCTTTACAATATCCAATTAGTTCCCAAGGATTTTCCCTATGCAAGCATTTAATATTTTCCCATATTAAATGTTTTTTCCAACAACTTTTTCTCTCTTAATGCAAGTCACATTTTTCTAGGGGAAATACATAGTAAAATGGGCATTTATCCTTTCTATGTTCCCATTCCCCCTTCTAACATGTTGAAGTGATCTGCAAACTGGCTTTGTTCGTTCTGTCAAGCGAACTAAAATTGCAAGAGAGAGGAATGAAACATGATAAAAAAATTAACTTGTATATTGAATACATGAGAAAATAACATTATAAGAGGTGTATAAATAGGAAGTGGGAAAGTGTAACCACCACCTAAAAGGTAGAGAACTATAACTCCCATCTATCATGTCGACACCTAAGTAGGCTAAATACATGGGTAGGAAAAATAATGTAATGGAATAAAAACCTACACCAACATCCCCTCTAAGCATAACTTATGTGAGTAAATGAAATGAGTCTCATGAAAAGGTTTGATGAGGTGCCTAAGTATAGATAAAAACCCTCATAACATGGAGAAAGGGATAAAAATTGTAGGAAAAAATCCTCCCCAAAAGACATAAAAGAGAAGTATAAATAAAATATCCTGTAATAGTAAATCCTCCCGTAATAACATAGAGAACCCCGAGAAATAGAAAGAGAAAGAAAGATAAGAAGAGAGGATTAGGCACCCCCAAAGAAGATGATGCCTCACGAACTCCCAATAGACCACAGTAGATGCGTAATCCTAATGTCGAAAAGGAATTGGTGAAGATTGAATTTCAATCAAGAATGTTAGATGTTGCATGAAAATATTTTGGATCAGAGGAAGAGGCAAAATAAACATGTGGAACATCTTGGAAGTATGATTGTTTATGACTTTGTCATCTAATAGACCACAAACCAAATAATTTTTCATGTAGTGTCTCCCGTTCTAAAAAGGTCTAGAAGTCAAAAATTCATAACGAGATTAATCCAAAAGTTTGTGAGATAGGAGGAAGTGGGCTTGAATATGAAGAATCTAGAGGAGATTCATCAAAATTTGATTCATGACTAGGAGAGAAGTGAGGAATGTTAGAATGTGTGTAATCATACTCTTAAACATGACTAGGATAGAAAGGATTTGGTTGCTTATCGCTTCTCTCATCATCTAGACTGAAATATAAATCCTCGTCATCAATACTCTCATCATCTACATTAGAAGAATAATCAACATGAGTCTTCCCAGGTGAATCCAAATCCTCATAACTATCATCAATACCTAGTGAGTACAATGTGAATGGAAGTGATGTATCGTATCAAACTCAAAGGTACCTCATCATCCAAAGAAAAGTGTGAGAAGATATAATCTCAAAAATTGTGATCTTATCTCCCCACTACCACTATAGAATTACTATGCAACTCCCTGATAAATACCAAATTTGGAGTGAACTCTACTCACTTGCTTGAACCATGGTGTGTGATCTAATATACTAATAAGATATTAGTTGTCAATGAAGGTACAAAAATAAAATCCAAAAAATTCCCATCACCTATGTCAACATACCCTCTCATTAAACCTCAGTAGAAGTGTGATCACCCATAAAATTAGTCAACATAGAACATGGATTTAAGGGAGTGAAGGTAACTCATGGTGAATCCATGTGGTGTGAATCACCTAAGTAAAGAACCCATGTGGTAGGATGAGATGCAAATGTTAAAAGTTTTTTTCCTTTATCTTCCCCTTATTTTTGTCTTTTTCCTTTGTAAACTCTATAGCTATTGAAATTTGTATGTTTGAAACATGAACCCTAATATTATTCTTCTCTAGAATGTGTGTCAGGTGATCAATCTATTTTTGCATACACTTATGTTCATCATGTACATGTTTTTATAATAGGCACATTTGACCCTCTCTTTCTTGGATCCAAAGGAGGAGGTCTCGATTGTAGGTTTGAGATCCTTCTTTTTCTCATTATCTTATTTGTTTTATTTCTTATCCTTGTTGTTTGAAGCCTTATGCTTTTCTCGATCTAACAAATAGTGCGGGTTCCTTAGAATAATTCATATTACCCATATATATAAGCTTATATTTCTTCTTAGTCAAGGACGAAGCAAAATCATCTAAGGAAGGAATTTTCTATGTGGCTCCAAGGGCAATCCTAGTGGCATGGAAAGTGGAAACAAAAATTGAATAGTCAAGACCCAACTTGGAAAGAATAGAAAGAATCAATTGCTCATCCTTTTTATCTATTACACATTGTGTCAACTCTAATATAATATATTCAAATTTGTGAAGAGTTCATGTATGGTGTCAAAAATTTTGGACTCAAACTAATGAGCTTGTTATCCAATTCATGATCCCTCATTGCATCATGCTTCCCAAAGAGTCCTAATATAGTCCAGGATGTCGGTAGGTGTACTATCATATTCTATGTGAATGAGTAAATTAGGAGATATATATAGACATAATATATCATAGGCCTCATCACATCAGTTAAAACAAGTAACTTCATTTGCATCTTATGTTGCTTCGGTTTGAAGACACGTTGTGGTCCGGTGTAAACCCTTTCTCCTCAACAAGATTTACATTTTGATTTTCCACTCATGATAGTTAAATGGTGTGAGAACCACATTTTTATCCATAATTTAGGAAAAAAATTAGAAATGAAAGTGCATAGGATAGGCCCCTAATTTTATCAACAATAAACCACCAAGGTTGGCACTTTATAATTTAGTGTGTTTACATTTATTCAAGGCCAAAAAAGTCGATATAGGTTGAACAAGAAAATTAAAGTAGTATTGATGTAGATAGATTTAAAAATACACAATTAAAAAAAAAAAAAGATGCCTCAAAAGGTGTTGCAATAAAAATTTATGCCTCCTACAAGTTTCCTTTACTTTCAAAATTTAATACTTGCTCATGAGACTTCATAGAAAAAATCGCTCTTTGAGATCTTACAATTTTCAACACTTGTTTGACCACCTTATAAACAAAAATCACCTTTCATGAGTTAAGCCCCTTGGGTTGGGACGACAAAGGCTAAGGGTAGGAAAAGTGATTGGGTGCACTTCTCCAAATTTGTAAACTTGCATGCACACTATGTGCGTAGACATATAGATTTGCAAATGAAAATAAGATAACAATATTGTTCTATATTCTATTTGGCAACATGCATACATTTAAATAGGAAGGTCTTCTCCTATTTTTTAGGAGGCTAACAACTAATCGGATATTAGTTGTTTTATAAACAACTAATTTACAATAGTAATAATCTAGTTTTAAATATAGTGAAACACTAATTTCCTAACATTCTCCCCTTAGTGTGAACATGGGGAAAACCTACTTTGTACTACAACGTGCCTCTTTGATGCTTGCTCATGATCTAGATGATTTTGTTTTCAGGATAGCCAACAACCTCCATGATGGTTTTAAAGTGGTAAACCAACAACCACAAAAGATGGTTTTGTTTTCAAGATAACCAAAATCATAATTTGCGGTATTTTCCGATCAACTCTTATCACATTCTTCCATTAGGGGATTACATAGGAATTGTGCTCGCATATTACAAACTAAAAAAATTGAATGGAAATGGAACATTGGTGTCATGTCCCCCACTACAATGTGAAATTTCCACTTATTCACACCACACATGAATAATAGAACACCGAATCTAAAGCACGCTAAAAATTTTGAAAAAATATTTCACTAAAACTTCATGTCGCCACATCGTTGGCAACTAACAAGAGGTCATTGATCAACCTCCAACCTAATGTTCCTCCGTCCTCCGGTTTTCCGCTACTTAACTCAGATGAATATGAATTTGAGGATCATTTGAAAATCCCCCTTATTTTTATTTGGATTTCATGTACAAGTGATAATACATCTAGTATTTGAAATACGAGTAATTTTTTTAGTTTTTAGACTTTTACAATGACCCCTTTTTTTACGACAACTACAAATAGATCAACTTGATGATTTACATGAATTTATTTTGACACTACGAGTAAAATGAGTGACATAAATACTTTTAACTATAATTTTTTTCTCGAGGATATCGGACACCTTCTAGTGTCTTTGTGAAAATATTCTGAGGATATCAGACACCTTCTAGTGCACTATGAATATGCCACTAAAATCTGGAATATTGCCTTTTCTAATTTCAAAGTTCTCTGGGCTGTGCCGAAGGACTTTATCCAGTTTTGGACCCAATGGAATCCCCCTTTTAAGCATTGTATTGTGAGAAGACTCTGGAAATTGGTTATGCCCCATATCATTTGGAGAATATGGAAGGACGAAATGACATCATTTTCAGAAACATTAAGCAACATCACAAGATCAGCTTTATGAAGATCACTAATGTTGTCAAAGAGAACATTGCCAGATTCAAACCCCCCAAGAACAAGAACTATCCTGAAAATGAAGAGCATATCTTGTCCAACTAGAAAATTGGAGTTGACAATATTCAGAATAGCACACGCCCTAATATTGATAGGTCTCTGATACATTGGCATCCTCCTGATCTTAACTGGCACAAATTGAACTTTGATGGGGCTTCTAAGGGTAATCCCGGGATTTCTGCAGGGGGAGGAGTGATTCGTGACCATAGAGGCAATCTGATTGCTGCCTATGCTGGTAAAATGGGGGTCCAAACTAACCATTATGCTGAAGCCTTGGCTGCTTGTTATCCCGTAAAATTGGCAAGGGCAATTTTACTGATAACCATAAAGGGATTTTGTTCCGATCCCTCATTAGGGATCCCTTGTGTTCGGAACGTTGCAAAATCCTTTTCCGGGAAATATAGTTTTCCGAACTTAGCCGTTTTTGGTCTTTTTGGCCGGCGCATATAATGACTATGCAACATCAAAAGTTGATGCGCCCCCTTTAAGCCTTTGGCGCATGCTTTCATGTGTCAACAGGCATTTTGGTGCGCCTCTCTATGTTGAGGCTTCCCTGCGTGTGCCAAGCGCATGCGCCTTCCTGTCAACATATCTTTTGTTGCGCCACTTTTTGGTGCGCCAAAGGCGCACATAATCTTATGTCGACACCCCTCTCGGTGCGCCAAAGGCGCGCATAACTCCGTGTTTGCATGGATTTTGGTGCGCCAAGGGCGCATGCTTTCATATGTCGACACTGCTTTTCATGTGCCACTTAAAAGGTTGGTGGCGCATTTATTGCCCTCTCGCTTTATATATAGGCGCGTTTGTATTGTCATTATCACTGAACAATCACGTGATATTTTCTCGAGCTCGTCAGCCTCACTCTTTGCCCGTCATTTTCAAATCACTTGGTGGACCCGTTTGCACTTTTTCATCGTTATATATCCCGTAAGAGGTCCTCACTCCTTTTGTGTGTTTTGTGCTTTTGTTTTTATCTCATTGACTGGTCATTTGGGTTTAATATAAACCGTGAAATCATGTTTTTATCCCCTTCTTTGCTATCTTTTCTTTCCTTCACCATGTCCTTCCCCCCTCTTTCTAGATCTGCTGGGAAGGGGACTCTGTCCTGAAGTAATGACTCAAAAAATCTTGGTTTAAGCCTCTTCATCACCCAAATGACCCCTTAAAAGAAGCTTAAACCATATGCAAACACCTTGGTGAAGAAGTCATGGCTTGGAAGGAGACTGTATTTTTTCTCTCCTTTGGCGCATCTGTCACCCCTGCAACATGATCAACAGTCGCGCCATTGGCGCACCCACCGTGCCTGTTACAAAAAGAGCATTGTGCCCTCATGGCACACTTCCCTCGCTTGCTGCAAACGCTTACCATGCGCCCTCTTGGCGCATCAAACTTAAGTGCAACATCACAAATTCCTGCGCCCTTTGGCACACCCAGCATCCATGTATCAGCCTTTTTCTATGCGCCAAGTGCAAAACCATAAAAGGCGCAGGCGCATCCTTCATCGCAACAACATCGTGTTGTGCAGACTTTCCATGCACCGCGCCAAGTTCCCCTTCGGCGCATGAACATATGATGTTACACGCATTTTTCCGTGCCCTTTGGCGCACCCTGTACCTGTGTAACATGAAAATAATCTGTGCCCTTTATAAAATGAATACATGGCGCAGGCGCACTTGTGCTTACAGCAACAAAGAATGCACCCTACAGAATCTATGCGCCATGCGCCCTTTGTGCTGATTTAACCCTTGCAACACCCTTTTCCTGTGCGCCTTGTCTATTTAGCTCTGCAATCTGCAATATCCATGCGCCATGCACCCCGAGACCTCAAAATTACTAACTCTTTCTTCTGTCAAGCATTTCAATGGAAAATCAAGTGCCTGACATGGCTTTCTTCAATTGGGTTTCACATCTTATTCTTGCAGATCAGCAATT
The DNA here is from genome assembly GCA_018340775.1 of Taxus wallichiana var. yunnanensis. Lineage (NCBI taxonomy): Eukaryota > Viridiplantae > Streptophyta > Pinopsida > Cupressales > Taxaceae > Taxus > Taxus wallichiana. Next base: position 979,064,882 of record CM031242.1, on the reverse strand, counting down.
AAGCTCAGAAGAACATATGTCAACATCAAGCAAGAGACCTACCAAATCCAAAGGCAAGGCCAAGCTTACAGAGGAAGAAATGAAATATAAGTATCAGAGGGTCAGAATGCCCGACTCCCAGGCCGAATGTGACCTGGACATCAGAGACTCAGAGTTGGGTCATATTGATATGGAGGAATTCTGGGTCAGGACTCAGAAGGTCACAAGAAGTCCGTGGATGGACAAGCTAATAGGCAGTGCCCTGCACTTTGTTGGGGGAATCCCAGTCAGTGCCGTTAACAATGAATTCATGATGGTGGTTGCCCGGTGCTATAATAAAGACACAAGGTGTGTCGTAAATGAGAAGGGCGAGGTCGTAATCAACCTCACTGCCCGCCACTTCGAGATAATACTCGGCATTCCTCATCACCGGCACTTTGTGGCCGTCAGCCGAGAGGATTGTATCAAAGCCTGGGACGACCATGAAGATCAGTGCATGTAACTGATGAATGAAGTCTATCTGAAGAACAAGAAAGTAGTGACCCGTTGGCCACAAATCATTCACCGCAGTGATTTTTCGGAGGAGCTCAGTGACACCATCACGTTCCTGAGCAAGGTCTTTGGGCTTCCTGACGCCCACTATTTCCACAAATGGATGCTGCGATATTTAGAAACCATGAACAAAAATGTGCCTGATCAACGCTTCGAATGGGTAGAAATTATAAGCAGCACGATATCAGAACAGCTGCAACAATTCCCCACAACGGGGAGATTCTACATGAATTCCTATGTTGTTTATGCTGCAGCTTCTGAAAGGGACTATCCAGCTTTGATGCGGAGTGGGGTTTGGCCCCAAGTTAGAATCTATGAATACTATCCAGAATTGAAACTGGAAAATAGCATCCCTCAATTTACAAAGATCAACGATGCATTTTTCTACTTCATCATCTGCCTGTTAAGGCCAAATATGACTTACGGTCGCACGACCAAGAGCATCGTGGCAGCCACTGAAAAATGGGGGGCCCTGTTCACCCAATTTCCCACATTCACTTATCTGAGGGCAGCTAACTTCTTGGGAGAGCCAACTAGACTGCCAAGGTATGCTTGGGCCCAAATTGATTCTGCTAGAGCTGTCAAGACAGCTAATCACTTATCACGAAAAGTGCCTAAAAAGAAAGAAGGGTGGAACTCCTTTCCCCCTCACAGTGGGTAGATATACATGTCTTACTCATCACAAGGCAAAAGACATGTTTGCAGAGCTGGAGCTGCTCAATTTGAAACATGACTTCCCAGCAAGACCCACCTTCGACCCGAGGAATTGTCTGCCGAGGGCTAAGCTCGATCCAATCCACATCCCTCAGATCGAGGATATCTACATCGACCTATATCATGAGGTGGAACTCAGGAGGAAGGACCATTCTCGTTTGGCATTGGCAGAAATCATCCAATATGGGGTAGCCATCATCCCCAAAGGCTTCCAAACTACTGAGGAGGAAGTAGATCAAGTATATCTTAACACAGGTGGGGACGATTGGCCTTTTGCAGCGATTGATAGAAACAAAGCACCTCAGACAATTGAGGAAAGGGTCAAAGAAACTCTGCGCAGAACAGAGCATTGGTGCCGAATGAACGGGCTCATCTACCTCGGAGTCGATTTCACAACCTCTCCATTGGGTAACGCACCTCCTAGATCAAAACAGCAGCCTAAAGGCAAAGGAAAAGGCAAAGAGGGTGAATCCAACACCACTCAAGAGGAAGCTCCTGAAAGTCCTCCTTCCGCTGCACCCGAACAAGTCATAACTCTGGCTTCTCCAGAGAAAGGAATGGAAGAAGATGTTCCAATAGGCCCATCCACTCAGGGTGTCGCCACTGCTGCATCAACCGAGGTCCCTTCTGTCCCTTCTTCTTCTCCTCCTTCCCCTCCTCGAGTGACTCAAGCGACCATTCCTTTGGTTGTGTCCTCTCCCCCTTCTTCTACTGTTCCTCCCGCTTCTTCGTCCATCTTCTCTTCTCTCGCGGACCTGTCCCCCTCCATTTCTTCCCTCATCTCTGAGCTCCCTTCCCTTCCCATGTCTTCCTCTCCTGCAGTATCTCTTCCTCCCATGAGCACTTCTTCGGCCTCCCTCTCGATGCCACCTCCAAGTGTCTCCACGTTCTTCCCTTCTACTACTGCAGCTGCCCCCTTCTCTGTTTCCGGCCCTTCTCCCATAAGTCCAGCCTGGATCTCCCAGCACTTAAGTCAGCAGAAAAGGAAAGTTCCCATCGCTCCGATGGACTTTTCCGTAATCCCGTCCAAAGGGGCAAAGAAGCAGAAGCCTGTCACGCGCTTCTCTCAGAGTGCTTCGGGAGAGAGGGTAATGGAGATCACATACCCCAATCCCCTCAAGGATAAAAAGGATCTGTCTCCGACAGATTATACAGTGACCCAAGTCATAATGTAGACGTCTTAAAAAGCCTTCGGGAGAGGCCCTATCTGCAGCTGGTTGACGCCCTCTGCGCAAGAAGCTTCAAGAAACAAAAGAAGAGAAAAGGCTATTGAAAGAGAAAATAAACATCTGCTCCAAGCCTTACAGAAGATGGGTAGTGCACCTCCCACAACTGCCGCCGAGACTCCTGAGCCTCGAGCCGGATAAAATTAATGAATATGCAAAGATCGGCGAGCAGGGCATGGCAATTTCAGCTTGGAGAAGCCAAATCCTCAAGGACAGTGGAAGAGTGATCGCCAAATTCTCTGATTTATATTTGAACATCAACAAGGCGAATAAGGAGCTCCAAGCGTTAGCAGGACCCATATCGGAAGAGCTGGACCATGCTAGGCTGCAGCATGAGACCTTTCAACAAATGTTTGACTGTTCAGTCAAATATCTGGTCAAGTTCGGCGTCTTTGGCCATCCCAGGGCCCTCAATAAAGTCATTTCCACCCTGGACTACCGGGTGGATCAACTGGAATTTGTCCTTGAAAAGATCGATAAGGTGAAGGAAGAAGCCCTGGACGCGATGCACCAAATGGAACAAATCGTTCTCAACATGTCACCAGGGTTGCTTACTCCTTCCTTCGCCTTAAGAAAAGTTGAGGAAACCATCCAGATCTTCAAGGAGATCGTTTCACAAGGGCTGGGGCCAGAGGTCACTTTTGACGCGGAGTCCATCAATAACCTGCTGGCCTGTCGGGACTTCATCGGGTTCCTCATAGAAGCGGAGAAAGAATATTCCAAACTCCCAGAGAAGCTCATAGACGAGCGGGAGACTTGCGAGGTGATCAGTGAGTGACACAAAGATCCTTCCCAGGATCAACTAGGGCCCATGATCAGCAAGTTCATGGAATACCGTGCTCAATTCCACATCTCGTCTCCTGAGCAGCAGCAAAAGCAGGCTACCCCCTTTCGGTGCAGGATGATGACGATGAATAGCTTCTCTTTCTTCTTCTTCTCTCTCTTCTTCGACTTTCTTTTGGTAAATATCTGGAGTATGTTGGCACAAATGATGACATCATCCATGTTGCACCATGGGATGATGTCATCCATCAAGTTGTCAAAAGTCAACATGACTTTGAGATATTTTGTATATCCTTGTAGATATTTTGTAAATATCTTTGTAAATAGGTGGTTGGCTCCTTTTTGCCTTCTTTTCTTTCCTTCTTCTATAAATACCCCAATGCTTGTTGTATTGGGCATGAGTGGATATCTTTCAGATGAAAAATAGAAGTGAGGAGAAAAGACTTTGAGCTTTTTGTAACGAAAGAATTATTAATACAATATTTAGACTTTGTCTTTGAATAGTCATGTTATATGCATTAGATCTTTCTTATGTCAGATCTGTGTGTTTATTCTGTTGGATCTGCGTCATTTTATTGTCATTTATTCATCAGTATTGCTTTGTTTGTTTATGCAAATAGGTTTGGCTCTGTTTACTACCAATCCCAAAACATAAACCCTCCGACCTTTTTGCTTTGGAATTCATTTCTTTTCTTTCTTCGATCTAATATTTCTTCATCATCTCTTCCATTCCTTTCTTTCCACAGTCGGAAACACCCTACTGGGATGAGATCCCAAACCCCCGAAGGTGGAATATTGTGAGACTTGCACAGATTCCTACTGGTAGAATAGCAATAAACCAATTTCACTTTGCTGACTCAAAGAGGGGCTACGCCCTGCACACTGTTGGCTCATCTATCCATAGATCTACCCAAAAACTTATATTTTCAGACCAACACTTTGCTCTATGGGGGCTTAGAATAGCCCAGACTCAGAACATACAGAATATTATCCTGGAAGGAGACTCACTTAATATTATTAATCATCTTAATCAATCCTCGCCCCCTAGCTAGAATATCAAGGATTTCATCATGGAATCCATAAGCATCTGCCAAACCTTCAAAAATAGCCGTATTAGGCACACTTACAGGGAAGGTAACAAGGTTGCTGATGAATTGGCCAATTATGGCATAAATAATAATTTAACTATTTGGAATGATGCTATTTACATCCCTGAGAAGGTACAAATCAGCATTCAAGTGGAAATTTATGGGCACTCAAGTGTGGAGTAAGGATAATGATGACTTGGAGTGGGCTTTAGTGAAGCTCAAAGATCGCACATGCGGGAACTACTCTCATCACTCCCAAAATGTGTGCGGGATTCTAAATAATCGGGATAGACAGAAGCGCAATGACATTCCATACGAAATTCAAACAAGGGTTTAGAAGGCAAGAAGGGAAAACACTACAGAGAGGTAAAAATGGGAGGAGCCCCGTGTCAGATTGAACCTTGCAGTGATCCAGATTGGAAGGAAAATGCAGAGCTCTGGAATCTCCTTAAGCAGGGCGGGATTACAAATTTCATCGATCGCATTCAAGGTCATGACCAAAGCATTTCAATTCAATTCGCCATGGATTGGAAGGACCGCAGAGTTGAGTATGGCGGACATAAAATTACAGTGAATGAAGAGCTTATTGCTGAAGCTACTAGTTTGGAGATGGAAGGCCTCCGTTTCTTCAGCAAGAGAGTCGACAAAAAGGCGAAGAGAAGAAATTTGTTGCTGAGGACGAGGTGTTGATGTTTGTTACAGTGGGGTTGCGGGTTAGTTCAATTCCACCACCCTTTGATGAGATAACCCACATGATGGTCTGTTACATATCTTTGGAAGGGAGGTATGTCACTGTCCCCACTAAGCATTTGGTTTTTCTAAACCACTTCTATAGACAAATCACAGTCTGTTTCCCTCACTATCTCCTGAACTCTCTTGAACGCTCCATCTGGGAGTTCCAGAAGCATACACGGGCTACCCCTTTGCATCAAGGGCTTATTCTCTTGTTGCACAAGCTTTGCATTTCCAAATACCCTAGCCTCCCGAGAAAATAGAAGAAGCTGTTGAAACCCCAATTTCGAGCAGAATCCTTCGCAGTAGCAAGGATATGGAAGTTGCACAAAACCTGCTACACATAAGCAGTGTTGGCCATGAAGAGGCCTCACAAAACGAAGCAAATAGCACTATACAAAGACTGAATGACCTTGAAAAGGAGATGATGAAGCTGAAGGAGGAAGTGACGCAACTTACCAAGCAAAAAGGGAAAAGGAAGATTGATGAGGGTACTGAGATAGATAACCAGCAAGTGGAGGACATCTATAAAAATTTGAATTCCTTGGACAATCGAGTGGGAAGAGCCAAGGATCGCCATGAGCATAGTATGGCAATTTTTAATGCTATCAGTGATTTTCTGGAACAGCATGTTCGCAGCATCACTGTGTTGAGTGGGATTCCAGAGACTTTGTGGGGAATGGCCAAGGAGAGCAGCCAAACCTTGGCTAAGCTTGATACTAAGGACCCCACCCATATGACTACGGTGGCCCTCTTCACTTCTCTACAAACCATAAAATCTAAAATCACCAGAGCAGCTAAGAAGTAAGGTTGTTTTTCGCTGCAGGCACCAATCTTTTCCGTCGTTTTGCTATTTTTTATCTTGTTTTCTGGCTGCATGGTTGCAACACTTGTTCTATTTTGCTCCTGATGTAACTTTTTGGTTACGGTTGATTTCAAACACCTATTCTGGATGTTGATCCTTTTTTGCTAATACTTTGATTGCTATATCTAGCTTTTTGGCCTTCTTTGTAAACAGGGTATAGTCCCTTCAAAACTATTTGCCATCAATAAAAAAACTATAATTTTTTTCTTCTACTTATACAAAATGAATCGATTTAAACATCACTAAACTAAAATTTGACAAAATATCTAATAATACACTTATAGATTGAACTATTATAATAAATAATTGAATAAAACTAAACACTAAATAAACAAGGCCATGGAATGTCATATCATGTCGTTTGGGATGGCATTGGTTGCTACATGTGTTCTATTTTGCTAAAAAAGAGGGTAACATTTAGAGAGTGGAGCCATGGAATTTCACCTTTGGTATTGCATAGAATGATTTATTGTTGGTTTGACAGCTTTTTTCAAGCTTTTCGATTCTATATTCACATAATGTATGGAGTATGTTTTATTGTTAGATGTTTGGAATATTTATAAGTTGATTTTGGATTCCTTCTATCATATGTTTTGTCACCTAAGGAAAGTAATAAAATCATTGGTTCCTCACATGCGGTAGATTCAAGTTGAAAAAGGATCAACACTTTGAAATTGGCATTGCTTTACACTTGATTCACCATCTTCAAAAAAAAGATGGAAACAGGCGGATGAATGCATCGATGTGAATACCTTGGAGGAGGGGGAGGATGAAAGTAATGCAAATAAATGTATTGATGTGGATTTAGAAAAGTTTTTATTTATTTGTACTAGATTTTTGTCTAAAAGGAAGCTTACTCTTTTTAAAAGACTTCTTTTTAATCCTGCCTCATATATTGGACATATTCATACTTTGTATATATGTAAACAATTTTAAGTTTTATTTGATGTATTTGTTCTCTCCATTTCCTCCGAACCCTAACCGCATAAATTAAACGGAGGGAAATGAGTGGATGTCTTTGAGAATAGTAGATTTTGTTTCCCTGCATTCATGGTTTCTTTCTCTTCCTTCAATTGATTAATTTGAAGCTGTTAAGTGATATCAATAGAGCGGAAGGTAAGAGCGATGACTGAATTTTGAATGAGTGAGGGAAGGTTTTTCAATCTCTCCATCATGCTTTTAGTATGACTATGTCAAAAAAATTATTTAGATAGAAGGATATGTTGTGAGAAGGATATTTAGGTAGGTGAGAAAGAGAGATAGAAAGAAGATTTGGAGTTTCTTACTTATTCTGCAATGATGGTGTCTTTTAGCTAAGGAAAATGTATCATTTGTGACGATCATTGCCACAATGATTTGAATCTAATTAGTACCGAGAATATATCGACCAAAAACTTTCTCATAGAAGGATAAGGGGGAGAGCAGGGCTAAAAGAAAAATGTGAAAATTCCTCATTACGGTGTCTCCATTGTTTGCATCATTCGAACTAAATTTGATTTCATGATGTTGTGATTCTTGTTGGTAATCTTCATGTAAATGAAGAATTTTTTTTTGTAATTTCATCTCCCTAATATTTAGGTATTCGAAGCAAAAATACAATTTTTTATGTAGTATTTTATTTACATACACAAAATTAGAAAGAGAAAGTGTTTTTACATGTGTTTTCTCGAGATTGTCCATTTGCGAGCCAATTTGTTTGCTTGGTTTCATTTTTGTGTTTTTTTTATGTAGGTGCATACAAAAAGTGTCAATTTGTGATTCGAATGTCTTTATAGAGTCGTGATAAAGTGAAAGTCAAGCACTATTATGTCAAGGCACTTTGCATAGACTACTCACGGGAAAGAAACCACAGTGAATAAGTTGTAGGAACATCGTTCGTTGTCAAAAAAATCATGGAGAGACACAAATTTCTACCATTACAAGGCTATGATAACGTGAGAATGAATGACCTGGTTCAAAGCACGGGTGAAGACAAAAGATGAATGACATGATAATGCATGATGTGTATTTGTCTTACGGAGATAACAACGTATGTTTTTTTTGGAGTAATATTTACGCGAACTAATATTCAATTGTGATAGTTAATAGAAAACTAATATGCAAATCTTAGTTTGTTGTTAATAGCAAACTAATATGCAAAATAATGTTTGTGATAGTTAACAACAAACTAATATGTGTGTGAGATGAAATGTAACAATGTTATAAATGCAAATCCATGACCTTGTGAAGCAATGTAGTATGCGTGATAGTTAACAAGAAACTAATATGCAATAGAACATGTGAAAATTGGAATCAAAAGAGGGGTCCAGAGATGCAAGCTGAGAATGCAACACACATAGGAAAGATGTGAAAAATTTAAGTTCAAATGTCAAAAAGTCAAGACTATATATAATGTTGACATTGTTGTTTATATTTGGGAGAGGATAAAGAGTAGCATTTTCAAAAATTACAAAATGTGGTCACCAAAACACTATATTGATATTTGTGATATTTCGTCTATGACATGAAGAGTAAAATACAAGCTGGAAAAAGTTTCGATAATGTGCTTGTTAATGTACCTACGAATCCAAAACAAACAGAGATGTTACCGACAAAGGATATTTTGTAAATGAATAAAATGTGGCAGTATAAATGTGGATAGGTATAAACCTTATGGGCGGATATCGGTGTTGACATTGACAATGGTGTTAGTTTGATCAAGCGTAAAAGTTCCTTGTAGTGTGAAATTTTGAAGGAGACATAGAATGGAGATTTTGTTCTACACATACTTTTCATGAGTTGTTTCAGTTAGTGAAGGCAGCCATCTGGGCAACAAAGGACTAACAAGACTGTATTTGACAATCAAAGTTGATGTTGCTATATCACAGATCAATTGGTGGGTATGTTGAAGTGTGCTCTCTTGGTTCTTATTTACATGTGTTATTGTCGTTTGTTGCAATGAAAGAAGGTTGTCAACTTTGAATTTGCATTTTCTACATACGATTTGAAATGACATGGAGTACACATTGGAGGATGTCAATGCACCTTGCACCTGAGCATTGTAGAGAAGAAAGAAAAAGATAACAATCAAGATTGTGAAAAAGAAATAATGTAAGGGCAGTTTGTTGCAATCTTCATTTTCTTACCTCTATTGTTGCATTCAATATTGTGTGCATATCTTAGAGTGCTTGTTTAGTCTTTAGCGGGGTGATAAATGTTAATTGACATGTCCTTAGTGCCTTGTTGGGGCTTTTTCACTTGACTATGTTCTTGAACAGATAAATTGGAACTTTTTTTTGCGGAGTTGTTCTTCAATTGTGTCGAACAAGGATGCAAATGTCTCGAATGGCAATGACAATGACACAACGCAACCTATATGTAATCCTATGCACAAATTAAATAATAGGATCTTTTAAGTTCTATGGCACCATTGGAAGGTCTGAAGAGCAACATACAAGGAAATTCAAGGGCTCTTATTTTGATGCTATAGAATTTGTTTTTCTGAGTACCAATAAAATTCGTACTAGTTTTCCATTGTTGTGAATAGTTCAATGCTTGACAATGATATTTTCTTGGGCTGTAACGCGAGATGACTCGGTTGTGGGAAGACAAAGAATGGCATTTACCTATAGCAACTTAAGTAGCAGGAAGAGCTAAACAAGTTCATTGTGTTCATTTAAGAAATGTAATGTTGTCAACAAGCTAAACGCCTCCCTATATGTCGGATGAAAATGTTAAAACGTGAAGCAATTTTACCCATTCTTCATGAGTTTGGTATACAATCCAAATATTGCCAAGTACAGAAAACTCTAATAAACAAATCATTTATGTCACCATTTGTGTGCGGAATGGTAATGATTCTCGTTTACTCTTAATTAAAAATGTTTCTACCCAAGTTGAAAAAATGAAAATGATTGCACAAGCACAAGTACATGTTAAGTATGTTGCGGTTAAAAATTACAGAGACAAGAGATCACAACGCATCTCATTTAATAGAAAGATAATTCACCGAGAAACAAGGTGGGTATGCAGATTGTGGTCATATAAGTAGTAAGTGCTTTTAAAGACCCTTTTACGCTCACAAATTAACTACACTTGATTGCTTCTGAAACCAACATTTATTCATATATGTATAAAAATCCTCCTTGAGAATAATCATTTGTGACAAGGGCAAGTGGAGCATGTGCATCCGGACCGCATTTGCAAACATTTTATTCTGCTTCAACACTCTTGTACTCGAATGACCGCAAAACAAATTAAAAATTAGAAATCTTTTCCCCAATGACAATGGTTCGAACCTCAAGAGAGACACACAAAAAGCAATAAGTATTTATGAGAGATAAAACAATAGATGATACCTCATGTTGAAGCTCGTCTTAACTTGGAAGCAGTTGGGCTTTTGTTATGCCAACATACATGCATTGGCTTTTTTCAAGATCGCGTGCTTTCCACATGTGGAAGACATATTTGCACCAATTACAATAGAAAAGAAGAAGAAGAAGCTGAATATTGTATTCACCAAATACTTACTCTTCAAACAAACACAAAATGCTTTGAAATGTTTCTTCTACCAAGATTTGTATTTATAGGAAGAAGATAGTGGAGTGTGGACCGCTGTAAATGGTGTGGCCCTTTCTCTCTGTTGCTCAGTTGAGAATCAAATTGTGCATTATTAACTCATTTCATGACCATGACATTGACAAGCGTGCAAATGGACACAGGATTTCACAGCCAAACAAAAATAGGCTTAAATATTTGGGTGTTTGTTTAAATGATGTCACCAATAATCTACACAAGAACATAGACCATTTTTAAAATGATAGAAAAGGTTTGCATCCATGGTGCATTAATCTTGGAATTGACTTTGAAGGCAGTATGTTAAGAATTACAAACCTGAAAGTTTAGCTTCCCAAGAAGGTGAGTTCACCCAAAAGCAAGGGCAGATTTTTCACAATGGTGAGAAAGGGTGTCTTCCTTTTGTTCCTCCTCTACATCATGAAGCAAAGAAAAACTTGTATCCAACACATACCCTGCCTCCTTCATCCTTAGAGCTAGTATTTCCAAAGTTGCATAGATCTCTTTCGTTTGTGGGTGTGATCTGTCTTCTACAACAATAGCATACACTTTCTTATTTATCTCATTCCAACTACATTCAGGCTTCTTCTTGATTCCCATTTCTTTCATCATTCTTCAGACTGTGACTACATCATTCCATCTATTAGCAGAGTATAGATATTTTCCAACATCACATATGATGCCACATTTTCTCGTTGAATGTAAATTGTTGCATGACTCCCAATCTCTACATTTCCATGGTTTTTGCAAGCACCGAGCAATGCTACCCATCCAATCGCACCATGTTCGAATGGCATGTTTCTAATTAAATTTCTGCCTCTTCCAAATGCCCGACACAACGAAGAAGCTCAATCATGCAGTTATAATGGTCTGCAGTGGGAGTCATGCAATGATGTTGGTTCATAGATTTAAAATGGTGCCTACCTTCATCCACTAGTCTGCGCATGACTACGGCAAAGAGCACAACAATGAAGGTGAAATGAGTCGACTTGATGCTGCATCTCGCATTCATTCAAAGACTTTGAAAGTTTCCTTGCCACAACCATGTAAGGGTTATAGAATTCTAAGGGTTTCGAGATCGTAGATCTGCAGATCCGCTCTCAACCAAACCAGAACCAAAGGTCCAGAAAAACACATAAGTAACAAGACGAAAAATAAAAAACAAGGATAGAAAAACACAGAAATGGATTCTTACTAGAGAAAATAGCCACCTATCTATCCCTTGCAGCCTTCAAAATGCAGACGAGAGGCTAGGGAAAGGAGCCAGTTATCGTGAATCATAATGTGGGAGGTTGTTAGAGCCACTTAACAATCATAAAAAAATTAAAAAAAAAACCTTTTAAAGAGCATGATTTTTTTAATATACAGATTTTCTTTCAAAAATTTGAGTATGTGGAGAATATATTTTTAAGGGATTTAAAATAAGTACTTTTGAATACAAAGGAATTTAAGGCAACCCATTAGTTGAGAATAAAATCACCTTTTATGGGTTGTTTATGTGTCATCATTTCATTGGTTCATTTATTGATGTGACTTGATGTGACTTACTTTATTGGCTAGTTTTTATTTCATTTTTAACTTTAATTCAAACAACTATTGGTACTTTGTTTCGCATAACTACTCACGTCATTGGGCCATTCGAGATAACTGGCTCCTTTCCCTAATTCAACGCTTAGTTTTTTCAAAACAATTCAAATGCCATTAATGGAAGCTGCATGCATTAATCCACAAAGAAGAGTGCAAAAGATCATTAAAACAACTAGTACCCACTTCACATGCCAAATAAATGACATAATTATGATATTCATGATCAATGTCAGAGCACTTGAATTCATTAATTACTAAATTTATTCATTGTATAATACTAATATTTTTCAATGTTTAAACTATAGGAAAGCAATAATTTTGAAAAATCTATATATTTTAAAGTGAAAAAGTTAAAATGACTATAAAATTATATCAGCCAATGAAAAAATAAGTTAAATGTTTTAAAATAAATAAATAAATACATATTTATAACAAATTATATAATAAACATGTAAAATGCCACATGGAATTTTGTGATTGGCTTCACAAAATAAAGAAATTGTTTTCGTGATTCCTATATAACCTGCCTATGACAAGATAATAAAAGACTCGAGACTTAAAAATATATACACTTATATATACAAAATAATAACTAAGATCTTGGTGAGATTATCCATAGAAATAAGACCAAATTCGTGTGATCTTCTTCGTCGTTTCAACCTCTGATCTCTAATAGGTTCGGCCAGTCAATTATTGTTATGCCTTCTCTATTCGCACAATCAATTAATCTCCCACTTACAATCTTTTATGACCGCCAAATGACGATGGCAGAAGGATAATATACTTGGGTCATAGCCCACATAATGATACAAAACTTAACTTTGATTATATACATTGGCTTTCTTCAAAGCGTAGCAGAAATGAACACGATACTACTTGTTGAATATGATGAGAGCACGGATGTGTGATAAGATCTTATTTTTTCAATACACATCAGTTACGTTTGAAAGTTTTTCAAGAAAGCAAAACTCTCACAGAAAGCAAAACTCCATCTACAGGAACAGATCAACAAGATTATCCCTAACAATTAATTAAATTTCCATAAGAGGTTGTTGACATCCTTGCTCTGATACCAAATGCAGAGCAGCCCTACCTCATAGTGTTACCATGTCTATGCTTATGTACACTTCTATTCCTGCATCTCCTCTATGCACCCATAGCGGTTCTCATGATTCTTCTTCTAGCACATAATCTCTTGAAACCCTTGTTCGTAGTTTGCAAGTTCAAATCTTTTAATTATGACAAGGTACCCTAATTATTCTCATGTTATGGATTCTACTCAATTTCTTCATAACCCACTTTGTGCTTGAATTGGCTTCTTATCCCTTTCCTACGGGTTTTATTACTCCTAAGCTTCCTTTTTTGATGGCAAGAGTGATCGTAAAGAGTAACTTTGTGCTTTACATGTTTCTTGTTTGGATTACTCTTACAATGACATGTTATATATAAAGTTATTTCCTAGAAATTTCAAGGAATTTGCATTGCAATGGTTCTATGATCTTCCCACTCATTCATTTTAGGCTTTACCCATTTGGCTAAACAATTCCTCTCTCAATTCACTATCAATATTAGGGACATTATTTCTTATAATCATTTATGTCTAAGATATGACTAGTATATCTATCGTAAATAAATCTATGTGAAGGATGCCGAGAGGTATCATCCTCAATGATTCTTATTAACTATAAATAAATAAAAAATTGTACCTAAATTATCTTAAATTTAATATAAATTTAATTTACTATTTCTAATCAATTATATTTTGTTATAATTTAATTATACATATTAAATATCTAGATTTACCTCAATTTTATCTACATCTAAATTTGATTATATAGGGTTATCATTAAATAAATTATATATCTAATTTCGTAACTCTAATAAATTATATACATTATATTTTCTTATATTTTAAGCATATACGTTAAATGTCTAGGTTTACATAAACTTTACCTACATCTATATAGCGTTATAATGGGTTATTATGAATAATAATTAAATATTGAGTTCTTCATTAAATAATAATAATAACTAGCAATCCCATGTGTACAATGCAATGTGAACGCTTGAATGGTATATGTTATTTTATTTAGAGGATAGTTATTACTTTTGTAGTTGAAGTTGATGAAGCATTACATTTAAAGGTTCCATCTCTACATTTCAAACTTGTTACAAATTTGTACATATACATTTGCAAATCTTATATCATGAGTGGTAGTGTTTTGTGGAGTAGTTTCTTTAAACTAAACATGAATACATGAAGACATGTGGGGTGTTTTGTTGGAGTGGATGGGGGATTGCAAGGTGGAAAGTAGTTAGAAGGAGAGGAGGAACTGGTGTACATGTATGAGGAACCGAAACAAGGTTGGTATGTGAGAGTGTTGCAGATTTCAGAAAATGGAAAGTAGAGTGTTGCAAAATTTCGAGGATTTGCTAGAGAAATTGTTATGAAACATGAAAACATTTCCATTATTTCAAACATAACCTATATTCTTATGGTGCTTGTTGGTGTTTGACAAAATGCCTCGGTGAATTGTGTTTCATGGACTGTAATAATTCATAGCTTGTTCATGAGCATTTTTATGCAATAAACTGGTGTAAAGAGAGAAGCCTTTCCTAATATGATCCTAGCTGGTGCCAAATTTGAAGCCTTGCTAAAAGAACAAAAAAGGAGTAAAAAACAAGGCTTATTGTTCTGTGTATATTTGAGCAGTTTTGAGTGCATGTAATTGCACTTCCGTTCGAGTACTAACAAATTTACAAAATTGGTTACAAATTTCACTTCAATCCCATACACACGATGCTCTCCATCTAATGTAGCAAAAATTATATCAATACGAGCTTACTTGATGTTAATTCAAGATAGTTGGACAACATGTGAACATAGATTCTATCAAAAGTAGACAACAACGCAGTCTTGGGATTGTAAGAAAAATCTTCCAGTTGGCCTTGCTTTGCACCAAGAAACGACCCTCGATCGATCCATCCACCATGCATGAAGTTGCCAGAGTTCTAAAGTTGATGTTGCCAATGCCTGCTCCAAAGCAAGTTCCTAGTATCCAAACAAACCAAATGACCCCTAGTAATAATTACATGAGGTATTTGGATGAATATGCAAAGCACAAAGATGTTACAGGGATATGCAGATGGTAAGCACAAAGATGTTACAGGGAGCACAAGCAACACTTCTAATGGGCATTTGTTTGTGTGACTTGGTGAGGTGATTTCACAAAACATTGTTTGACTGGAATGAGACTGGGACGGTGTTGTGATTTAATTTTGGCACAATACATGATTGGGATTGAAAAGGATTTTAACTTCTTAAACATTTGATTTAAATGTTGATTCCTTATTCGTTATGATGCAGTTGCAACCCTTTCCTTCTTTGTAGAGCCATTGTTCCTTCTCTGACATCTCTGCAAATGAAAGATACATATGAGAATGCATATAATTTTCCATCTGAGGGGACGATCGAGCCCCTGTTTAGGCCGTATAAATATCAAAATATGTAAAAAAAAATTAGTGTTGAGTGTGTGAGTGTTGAGTGTTGTATATTCTCACACACACATTTTCTATCTAAGAAGCAATCAAAAGTTTCATTTTCTATATCCCAAAGATAGTGAACTGATCAGAACATGAATAGCAAAAAATAAACTTGAAAGCATCAAAAATTTCTTTCTTACTTCAACCAATCTACTTTGAGTTTTAGTTCTGAACCACTTTGCAGGATATGAACAGATGTTCCCAAATTCTTCGAGAGTGCACGCATTGGCCCATCTTAAAGTGAATAAAGTTGTAAATGCAAGTTGTTTATTTATAATAGTATTGCATTAGTTTTCATTTCCTCTGGACAAGAATAGATTCAAATTCATTTCAGCAAATAAAGAACTATCATATAATCAAATTTATTTGCAGGCTTCAAGCAGCCAGGTAACCAACCAACAAATGTCCTTACAATCTTTTACCTACCTACCCGACACCATGCAATCCAACCCAAACTGCTAGAATTAGCTTACAATGTTAAAAGGAAGAAACAAATATTTGATCTTCAAATCAAATTACCAGTCCTTCCTGATCTCAAAGGTGTAATTGATTTCAACATGGCATCTCTCATCATCATCTACAAACTGAAACACACAAAAAAAGAAACATTGCAACCATTAAGCATTTATATCCCACCGAAAAATACACATCACAGAATAATGATGCCCACAAATGACCAAAATAGGTTAATGGAATTCACAACACAGCTATTGAAGAGCAACAAACAAAAAATGATTCCAAAGCAAAGAATGATGATTATGAAGAATACCGTGGGCTAAGAGGCATGCACGAGGAGGAGGAGGAGATTCAGCTGATGCAAAGCACAACAACATTGGACCAGGGAATGGCAACACCGCTTCCTCTTTTAATGGTGTTCAACAAGGTCCAACTGTAGTGGCATCAAAGGAATCATCAAAGGATTTTCCTATCCCAATAGTTATTTTGGAGTTCTCTGCAGACCAAAGGTATCTACAGTTTTTACCACCAATGTAGTTGAAAATAAGGCAGATAATATTGCCAGATCTCATGAGGTTATTGGGAAAACCAACACAGATGGGAATGCTTCAATGACTGGAAAAGGTGGAAGTTTGTCACTTGATGCTTTAGCCAAGGCAAAGAAGGCATTACAAATACAGAAAGAGCTTTTGGAAAAATTGAAGAAACTGCCTCAGTTGAATAAATTTGCTGGTACAAGTTCTATTGCAACATCATCTTCAATAACTTCTCGGCGATTGCTTGGCGTGTCTCTGAAGTCTCTAGCATCGATATCCGGTTTTGTGCACATGTAGCGAAAGACAAATTTAGATACGGTTCAATCTAAAGCATTTGTGTCAGCTAGTATGCCAACATCTATGCCAGTATCTATAGGAAATATGAATTTTGCACCTGGAATGACTGGAGTAGGAGGTCATGCAAATATTTCTAATTATGAAGCAGTAAAAAGAGCACAAGAACTTGTAGCAAGAATGGGGTTCCACCAAGATCCTGAATCGATGTCATTTTTTATTACGTTTCCTGGACAAATGTCTGATGAATTTGATCTGCTTTGCCAAAGAAAAACCTAACAAGGCTCCTGTACTGTCTTGATGCACAGGTCGTGAAATAGATGAGAATGGGAATGTCATCAACAAACCAAAGATCACAAACTTAAGCACCATAGTTTTAATCCCCTACTCTCAAAAAAATCCTGACAATAAGGGCAACAACATTGTGAGTTCTACTTTAATTTCCCTATTCTGTAATGTATAAATCATATACAAACTTTTTTACCTCTTCAAACTTAATTTGGGAAGTTTGTTCCATATTCGTTGCCGATTATAACAAGATAGGACTCTAAGAACAGAAAAAATGAGTGTGTGCATGAGAAAAATCTAAATTGAATTGGGTTGCGAAAATGAGTGTGTGCATGCGAAAAATCTAAATTGAATTGGGTTGCGGAAGATGCATGTTGCGTGTGGATTGTTCTAGTTTATTATGGTCATAAGTTATAATGGAATTGCGGTCACTTTGATATAATTTTAATTTTTTATTTTTGGGACGGCAACTTATTTTTAATCTTTTATTTTTGGGCCGCATTCGAATGCAACTGCCAAAACATGCAAATTAGGAAAAGTCAAAAATGTCCAGGGCAGTAGTCAAAATTTGACATAGTCTCATGAATGTATGCAAAGCCCTTTCCCATAGGGGGGACGCCTTTAGCATAATAATTAAATGTTTAGGTTTACATAAACTTTACCTACATATATATAGAGCTATATTGGGTCATTGTAAATAATAATTAAAGATTAAGTTTTTCATCCAACGATAATGCTTGAAAAGTCATGTTAAAAATTATAAGATAAAATTACTAAATTTCATGATAATATTAAATTTACAATAACACTAAAATAAAATCATATATAATTACATGGTGCAATTAAATTACATTTGTATTTATTTTTTCTTATGTAATTTAAGTGCAACAAGTAAAATTAAATTTGTATTTGTTTTTATTTTGTGAGTGGGTCCTAGTTTTTATTTCACGTGCACAAAATGTTTTCACGGGCACAACATCAGACTCTTTCACTCCATATACACAATTGTAGATGTCTCTCGGCATAACAAGGTTCTAATGAACATGATGATTATGTTCTATGTTACAATACCCTATATAAAAAGATGAATAATTTTTCTAGCTGATAGTTATTGGTGTGAGTTATCCTATGTGTCCTCCACTCACATATGGAGGGTCATCTCACATGGGTTAGGTTTAGGGTTTGCTATTGAGTCGTGCACTAGGGTTACTTAGCACCCTATATGTATCCCGTCATTTGACATTTATGAGCATGTTAAGACACTCTGTTGTCTTTTCTCTACATGTGTAAGATTTGTTCTGTTATACAAGTTATTCAATTGTTGATCAATTATTCCTTGTGATTGCATTGGAGCCATTACGATTCAACTAGAGTGCAACTTAATCATGGTGCACAATTTCTGATATGATTCATTAACTCTTTCATGGTATCAGAGCTAAGATTGGGTAAACGTGCACTCATTTTTTTGAGTTGTGATTACTCTTGTTTTCGTTTTTTTAAATCCTCGTGCAATGTTTTCGATCTTTAGATTGGAATTTTTATTGCTAACGTATTTAACAAGTTGCTCTTGGAAAGTTTTCAGTTTTGCTATGTTCTTCGTGCATGTGTGGATTTCCTCGAATTTTTCAAGGGTTTTACAGCTATATTTAGCTAACTGCAGCTAAATCTAGCAAATCAATAAAATAGAGTATTTTTCTACTTTAAAAAAATTAAAAACTGAAAATTTTCTTTAAATCTCTGCTTTTTTTTTGGTTTGCTGTGTTTTTTTTGCATGTTTTGTAGAATACGAGTTCAAATATCAGGTTGAAGAGGTGTTTTCTCTTTCATGGTCTTATGGGCTCTTCATTTGGCGGTTTAGTGTTTTTCGTGGGTTTGGATCTCAAGTGCGGTCGAGCTCATTCATTTGTTGTAACTATTTGTTGTTTACAACCGAGCTCATTCATTTTCTCGGCTAGGGCAAGCCCTCCTCGATCCCCTGGTTCCCCATTGTCGTGCCCCACTTCCTCTGTCTCGAGCTCCTTCCCCCCTGTCGCGGTCGTGTCTCCTCCCAATTGTTTTACCCCCGTAGTGGTGGCCTTCTCCCCGTGGCTTCTCCCTATGGCTCCTCCCAATGCCACCAACCTGCACACCCCCCACGGCCATTCCAATGCAAAACAACAAATAGAAAAGAAATAAAACAAAAAAACACACAGTTTTGAAAATCTGTAAACGTAAGCGTGTGTTTTTTTTTCCTTTATTCCACCGTGTTTTTTAAAGTTTCTAAATTTTTAAAAAGTTTCAAAGTTTCTAAATTTTAAAAGATTCTTTCAAACCGTAGTTTTTTTGTAAAGTTTCTAAAACTTAGTATTTCATTTATTAAGTTTTTTAAATTTGTTTTTTTTTTAAAGTGGAATTTTTTTAAAAAGGGGGAGTATTTTTTTAATTTTAATTAGGATTTAATTTTATTATTAGATCTTAATTAGTTTTTAAAATTAATTAGGATTTTATTATTAGATCTTAATTAGTTTTTTTAATTAATTAGGATTTTAGATCTTAATTAGTTTTTTGTAATTAATTAGATTTAATTAAATCTATTTGTATTAATTACAATTTCTCCAAAACGATTAGTCTTTTTTTAAAAATTGTCTTTATAGTAACGTTTTTTAACTCCAAAAGCTCTTAAATTAGCTAAATCGGACGTTTCAAAATGGTAACTTTTTTAAAAGTGTTATTGTCGATTTTTTTACTAATCGTGCGCTCAAGTGTGCAATATCACTCTAAGCACCTCTTTGTCTTCCGCGTGCCTTTTTGGCATTCTAAAGATCATCCTAGACTCATCTTGAGTTCAAAACATTGT
Organism: Taxus wallichiana var. yunnanensis; assembly: GCA_018340775.1. Lineage (NCBI taxonomy): Eukaryota > Viridiplantae > Streptophyta > Pinopsida > Cupressales > Taxaceae > Taxus > Taxus wallichiana. The sequence continues at coordinate 979,044,849 of CM031242.1, read as the reverse complement.
ATTTTACCCTTATTATTGCTTGTGACTAGTGAGCGCATCCACCACAGTTTGCAGCAAGGGGGTATCCTTCGCGACATGAGATGCTTTTTCTCACAACCAGGATTTGATTTCACCTCCTTCCTAGTTTTTGTAATTGTGCTTGTGTACGGTGTCACTTTGTTGTGCTTCCCAAAACACGATTGTGGTCTCCTCTCTTGCACGTTATTACGCTGATTGCAAGGTGAGTTACCAAGTGTTTCTAGACGCACACTTGGACCCGATTGTATTCAATGCACTAAACTATAAAATACCGAAAGTAAGGGAGTTATTATATTGTCCTGGGTGGTTTTGTTTCTTTTCTACATTTCCTCTCTCTCTTTTCACTATGGATGTACTTTTAATTCCTTTGCTCACGCCGTTTAACTTTTTCGAATGGAGATCAAAAATAATTATGAAACTAAGGGGTAAAGGGTTATCCCGCATCACCATGGGAACTGAGACTAAACCAGATGACGACCCTAAAAATCTAAGTGGTTAAACCGTAGTGATGAAGCTTTAGGTCTTCTTTGCATGTTTGTTTCTCCCGACTTGCTCTTCCACATTGAGTCGTCTGAAACACCTAAGTTTGTGTGGACAACGTTAGATGAAATGTTTGGACAACACAATGACATGAGAGCGCATGAGTTGGAAAATGAACTACTAGGGTTAAATCCTAGTGATTTTGAAAACCTACAAGCATTCTTCTCAAAGTTTGTCCACACTAGATCATTGTTAAAGGAATGTCAAGTAGAGAAGAAAGATTCTCAATTGATCTTGTCGATTCTCTCTAAGTTAGGTCCTGAATATTCTATCTTTGTGTCAAATTTTTATGCTACAAAAGTTGCCTTAGGAAAGGATTGGAATATGCCCTCCTTTGACTATTTTTCGTCCCAACTCATTCGAGAACAGGACAAACTCATTCAAATGGGGTCTCTCAAGTCCAAGTCACATGCCCTTGTAGCAAGTACTAGTAAGGAAAAGAAGACTGAAAAGAAGAAAGAAAAAAGGATCAACCTAAGAAGGAAACCAAGACCAAAACTAAAATTGACACGAACACTTCGACTTCTGAGCCTAGAGCACAGAAAGAAAAGTATTTGTGTTCCTATTGCAAGAAGCCTGGTCATAAAGAGCATACGTGTATGAGAAAACAAATTGATCACCTTACTCATTTACTTGAGAAAAATAAAATTGGTGTTCTTGAGTCTATCAAACAAAATGCTCTGAAGGCCGAGTCTTCCACTGCAAAAGGTTCTAAATCTGATAAGAAGAAAGGAAAGGCCCTTGTAGCTAGAGTTGCTCCTTCATTGATGTGGATTATAGATTTTGGTGCCTCACACCACATGGGTTCTTCGCATGTTGAGTTCTCCAACATCGAGCCTTGTGGAATGTCCCAAATCATGATGGGTAATGACACGACAGTGTCGGTTTCTAGTAGTGGATCGGTAGAGATGGATGGGGAACATTCAACCAAGTGTTGAGTTTTCCTAATCTCTCTACCAATATCCTATTGGTTTACCAAATTAATCACCTTGGTGAAGGAATGTGAGTGGAATTTGGTCCTAACTCGGTGATTATTCGTGAGCCTAACGATGACACTACATTGGCTGAGGGAAAGGTGGATCACCATTCAAAGTTGTATACCTTTTTCCACTTTACTTCTGATTCTATGCCCATTGCTTTGCTCACTCATGCAAATGAGTTTAGTAAGCTATGGCATGAGCGAATCAGACATCTAAATTATCGCTACCTTGAACAATTGAGCCAAAACGAAATGGTCAACAGGTTACCCCGCGTCAAGTTTTCTAAGGGTCTTTGTGAGGGTTGTACCCTTGGAAAGCATCCTGAAAAGAACTTTGACAAAGGAAAAGCCTGGAGAGCTACTCGTCCTTTGGATCTTGTTCATAGCGACATTTCTAGTCCATTTCTGTCTCCTTCGTTTACTAGAGCTCTTTATGTGCTGACCTTCATTGATGACTATTCGCGATATACTTGGGTATATTTTCTTAAGCTTAAATCTGAAGTCTTTGAACATTTTCGGACTTTAAGGCTCTTCTTTGAGCCGAGAAACAAAGGAACGGTCTATCAAGGTTCTTCAAACCGACAATGGAGGTGAATCATAAACAATAGGTTCATGGATTTTTGTACTTCTGAAGGGATCTCCTTGCAGCATACATTTGCATACATCTGACTCTTCACGAATGGAGTAGCGAAAAGAAAGAACCGTACTCTTAAAGATATGGCCACTTGTATGATTCACTCAAATCTCTTCCTCCGTAGTATTGGGTTGAAGCGGTGAATTGTGCTAATTACATTCGTAACCATGTTCCACGTAAGGCGATAAGAGGGATGACACCCTTTGAAGCTTGGTTTAGATGCAAGCCTGATGTTGAGCACTTTCATTCTTTAGAGCCAAGGCTATGGCTCGATTCCCAAGAAGAAATGCAAGGCTTTGGAACCATAATCTAAACCTTGTATCTTTGTAGGGTATCCTAATGGCGTGAAGAGATATTGATTGATGAATCCTACTTCTCATGAGCTATATATTGAGATAAGTGTTGAATTCGATGAGTCTTCTTTGCCTTCTACTTCTCCACCTATTAAGGTTCTTCAGCTCACTAACTCAGATTTTGACTCATCAGATGATGATACTATTGAGCGTGCTCCTCTTCCTGATCCTCCCGACCATCGGACCTCTGAGTCTTCAAATTCTGACAGTAGTGATGATGAGGACTATGTCCCTTCTCACTCAAGTCAAGAATCTTTCGACTCGAGCCTCGATCCTCCTGGTCCTCTTTGGGCTAGGAAAACTTTGTAAAGTCTTTGGAGATTTAGTTGGAGATACTTCGGATATGATACGTACTCACTCGATTTAATTGGACCCCACTCTTTCTTCACCTTTGCTTATGATCCTCGGTCTTTCCGAGAGGCTTCTAGTATTTCGATTAGGATTCTGCCATGGATGAGGAGTATTCCTCTCTCATGAAGAATGATACTTGGGATCTCACCCCTCTTCCAAAAGGAAGAAAAATCATTCGATATAAGTGGGTGTTCCGAACAAAGTATGGAGTAGATGGAGATGTCAAAAATTTTAAAGCACGATTAGTAGCTAAGGGTTTCTCCCAGATAGCTAGGGTTGATTATCTTGAAACCTTTGCTCGGTTGTGAAGATGAATTCTATTCGACTGACCCTAGCCATTGCAGCAACAAACAGATGGAAATTCCATCAAATGGATGTTAAGAGTGCCTTCCTTCATGGTGACCTAGAGGAAGAGATATACATGGAACAACCTCCGGTTATGTCCATGATCCCTCCCTCATTTATAAGTTAAAGAAGTCTCTTTATGGCCTTAAACAAGCCCCTTGGGCTTGGTATGCCAAGATGGACTCCTTTTTACTTACATCAGGGTTTACTAGGTGTCACTCTGATCCAAATGTTTATATTCTATGGCAATATTACTCCATACTCATTCTTGTTCTCTATGTTGATGACTTGTTGATCACCGAAGCTCTCCCTCTATCATTGATTATGTGAAGACCACCTTGGCCAACACGTTTTCCATGACTGACTTAGGTCTGCTTCATTACTTTCTTGGGATCCAGATTTCACAATCTGACTCAAGAATTTTGATTTCGCAACCTAAGTATACTCTTGATTTGCTAGCTTGTTTTCAGATGTCTGATTGCAAGTCTTCTCCTACTCCTTTTCTTTTCGGGGTTAAGTTGGTTTTTGATTGCTCTACTCCCTTGGTTGATGGTACCCTTTATCAACAATTGGTGGGGATCTTGATTTACTTGACTCACACTCGACTAGATTTATCGTATGCTATTGGGATCATGTCCAGATTCATGTAGGAGCCATATGAGCTACATGGAAAGCGATTAAACGGATCCTTCATTATGTTTTTGGAACTTATACTTGATGGCATTCACTATCACGGAGGGGTAGATATTGACTTGATTGGGTTCACAGATTCGATTGGGGTGGTGACTTAGATCATTGGATATATACTTCGCCTACAGCTTCTCTCTTGGTTTGGGTCCTATTATTTGGTCCAGAAGAAGCGAGAATGTAATTGCGATATCATCTATAGAGGCGGCAATACGAGGAATAGTTAACGATGCCACGAAGCTATTTGGCTATATGGTATATTGGGTCATCTACTTTACCTACATTAAATGTCTAGGTTTACATAAAATTTACCTACATCTATATAGAGCTATATTGGGTCATTGTAAATAATAATTAAAGATTAAGTTTTTCATCCAACGATAATGCTTGAAAAGTCATGGTAAAAATTATAAGATAAAATTACTAAATTTCATGATAATATTAAATTTACAATAACACTAAAATAATAATCATAGGTAATTACATGGTAAAATTAAATTACATTTGTATTTGTGTAATTCAAGTGCAACAAGTAAAATTAAATTTGTATTTGTTTTTATTTTGTGAGTGGGCCCTAGTTTTTATTTCACGTGCACAAAATGTTTTCACGGGCACGACATCAAACTCTTTCACTCCATATATAAAATTGTAGATGTCTCTCACCATAACAAGGTTCTAATGAACATGATGATTATGTTCTATGTTACAATACCCTATATACAAAGATGAATAATTTTTCTAGGCGATAGTGAGCTTCAAGCTTTATTCATACAAAGCCTTCTTACACCTTTGCAAGAATCAATTATCTTTGACAAATTCCACTCATTAAATAATTTACGTCATACACTAAAATAACATAAAATTAATATCCTCATCATGAATAAGTTCAAATCTATCACCAATTCTCCCAACATATCCAATTCTAAGTTTTAAGGCAAACTTAATTTCAAAGGAAAATCCAACAACAATATGACCGATGTTAAAACAATTGCTAATACTTTATCTCATCCCACATAGCTTAAGTTACAATATCCTTGATGATGATTCACATCATTTCCTTATACACCTCACCTAGTTCTTAAACAATTGATTAAGTGTAACCTTATATATCTCCCTTCTCTACTTAAGTTCAATGCAAACAAGCCTCATGGTAAGAGTTTTGATGTTAATGCCTACTACGATTATCATAGATGTGTTGATAATTTTACTAATCAATGTGTTAAATTTCATCATGTTATATAATATATTATTGATGTTGATATTATTGAATATGACATGCCCATTGAATAATCTAAGCCTATTAAATATAATGCAAAGCTAAAAATCTTCAATGACCCACTTCCTAATCACAACACTACTACATCTAAATCGAAGTGCACCATGTTCGGTATGTCGTGGATCACCCTCCTTATGATCATCCATCGGATGATATGATTGGTATTGTACTACTACGTCAATTTCTTAGTTGGTCATTACTTTTGATGATAATGATATGGCTCATAATCTTGATTCTAATGTATTATACATTTTTGCTTCTATCATTCAATATGTTATGCACAATGTTTTAATTCATGTTACTTTTAAACATAATATTTGCACTTTTAAATTGTTTAATTATTTGGGTATACTGAAAAACAAGTCACATTTGATACTAAAACAAACCTTTTAAATTTCATTATCCCTCTTATAATTGGTGCTACTACTATGGCTATTCCATTTTTGGTTACAAATTCTCTAGGTTCATGTGATATGCAACTTTATTCCCATTGGTTGCAAACTTTTAAGGTTATACTATCTATCTATCATGCATCAATGTGTGAAGTTAATTCACAATCAACAAGTTATTACTGATCACGGGTATCCTATATGAGGCCCTAATACCTAAGTTACTTGGTCAACAAGTTGCAATTGTTGTTTGTATGTTTATTGTTTCCACCCATGCTTCTTCTAGTGGGTTTATCCCTCCTCGGCCTCCTACTAGGTATTTTACTATACACACATTTACTAATGTCTCTTTATCTCCTATACCTCCTAGGCCTCCTATTTCTCATGCTTTTTCTAATTTTTTTACCCCTCTTAGGCCTCATGTTATATCCTTTATCACACATTCTAGTGGGTCTTTCCAATCCAGGAGTGTCTTCTAAAACACTTATTATATAGTTTATACACAAGTTATAAAGGATCATCCTAATTTTACTATTACATATTTGAGGATTGATCCTCCTTCACCTTATGGGTCAACCCATCCTCCTCATGAGGGCCCTCATTAGGTAGCTTTGGTGCTACCCTTTTCCATGTACATAACTAATTTCAAAAATACAAAAATATTCAAATAATCACATAATACAAAAACATTCAAATATTTGTAAAAATACAAAATCATGACCTATATATAACTGGATTTTCTAGCTCTTTACTTTACATATGTTATTTTTCATATTGGTTTGATGGATAACATATTTTTCTATATACTCTTTATACATATGCATTCACGAGGTATGTTGAGCTTGATGTAGGACACACATAAATTGATACATGAAGAAACATCTCAACCTAGTCCTTTTTCAATAACACTAATCATTTGGGGCATCTCCTAAAATATCAAAGTGATTATTTCATTTTAGTTACATTTCACTTACTCATTGTGCTCAATTATTTATATTGTGTATAAGTTACCTATAGGGCTAACACATGTGTCTTGTGCGGTTCTAACATGTCTTGATTTATGTATTTCTTTACTACCTTGCTTTCTTATTTGATTACTTGACTACCCGACTATTTATTATATGTGACATGAGTTCCTTAATTGTCTTGTGACATCCTAGTTGTTTCGTGTTTTGTGGCATTGTTTTGTTTGTATATGGCTTATATGCCTCTCTTATTATTATCTTTTGGTATCATGGGTGTCACATGTTTGTAGATTTATGCCTTAATGTGAATCTTAAACATTTTATTGCTTATGTTTACTTAATTAACCATTTCTTTTCCCCTACACTTATTTTATTCTCTTGCACATGATTATTATTGCTACTCTTTTCTTGTTTCATGATGTGTGTTTATTTCTTTGTGCACAACAGCCTCTCCACCATGTGTGACCCTCTTGTAAGAATAGGTTCCTAATGGTGGCCACCACTATAGCCTTCCATGTGATCTAATGCGAAATATCATATTTATCCAAAATGGGTACACATGATTTCTTTTGAGTTGCATGCTCAAATGCTTTATCATGACACCTTAAAAGAGGGGGCATTCATCATGATATATTCTACATATATATATATATATATATATATATATATATATATATATATATATATATATATACATAAACATTACAAGGTTTGGGCATAGAATTATAAAAGCAACATTTTTTTAGAAATATCCAAAGGATACAAAAAGGTGGCATAATTCACATTGGTTCTTAACCATACAATTTAGGTTAAGATCGTATTATGGTATAGACCCTCATTGGGCGTTCTTGACATTGGGGAAATTCTTGTAAATTTTTTATAGTTTAAAATTCTTACAAGAATTTATAGACTTTAAGAGTACAGTTCGGACATAGTTCATAACATAATACATGGGGCACAAGTTCTTCATTCCTTCTCCATTGCACAACTCAAATATAATGATAAATATAAGGTTTTGGGGCATATGCCTTATTATTATTTCCATTACTCGACATTTTCATAATCATACTTAGTTGTTCAACACCCGATGGGCACATAGATCATCAATTACTTTTGACCTTTTGCTATATTTATAAAATTGGGCCTAGATTTGTCTACAATGGAGTGAATTGTGGGGTTAGAAGCTATAAAAATGACTAAGTTCTTTGTAGGTTAGCATTCCTTTCATTTTTCTATTTATGTAGGAAGATATTAGGGTTTCTAAATACTTTATACACCACTCTTACCTTTTGATGGGGTGTTTTAGTAACTCTCCTCTTTAGTGTTGGGTCGTGTGTACTCAACTCCATCTCCTACTCCAACTTCTCCTTCAGGACAATTGGTGACTAATCACTCTCAATCCTCCAGGTAACTCAACAACAAACCCAAATATCCAAAATACATCAAGAACATGATCTTTTCCTTTGAAGAATAAACATGTGTATTCTTTCCATGTTTATATATCTTTACTTTACTCCATACAAGTTCAATTTTTCAAATTTACAAACATTATTTACATTTGAGTTACAATTAAACTTTTGTTATGGATGTTTATTATACTCTATGTTGTGGATTTCACTGTGGAATGTACCAACACTTCCACTAAAGACAACAACAATCGATAAAAGGTGAAGTTTGTGCACACTCATTCATTGTTTTCCTTTAATTATGTAATTTTCCATTTCACACTTAAAGGGACCAAAATGTAAACACTCAAATTTAGTAATTGTAGTCTTATTTTACCGTTCATAGCCTAAGGCGCACTAACACATCACTTAGATAGATCTGAGAACTCACCCGAAGCATGCAAGGCTACCAAGTCCCTCTTTTATGGTAGCTTCGTCAAAAATTTAACATGAAAGAACATATAATCCAAATCCATAATAACCATTCAAAGATAAAGCATAAATAGATCTAGATCACAACCATAGTGCATAAAGAATCAAACAAGAACTAGTAACAGATTTACCATGTAAGATCCATCAACAACAACATCAATAACAAGAATCCATCCACAACAATCCATTATATTAATCCATAGCAAAACCAATAGTTGAATACATCATAATAGTCATCACTAAGTCAAATGCGTAATTACACCAGCAATATAACCTTACAAAATCATTCACACACTCTCTATTAAGTCATGCAAAATCAATACATACATATATATATATGCGCAGTGGGGAATTTCCCTTCACTACTAATGCATTCTCAAAAATAGGTTGCATGCTTGAAATAGCCATGCGCCACTCACAAAAGCAACTAGGAAGCATGCAAGCTTCACCTAATAGTAGATTACCTATAAGTATCTCTAGTTCTAATCCTATTATTCACTCAAACTTTGTGTTGAGTTGTGGAGCTCAATTACTTGATTAGCGTGTTATATTAAACTTGCGGAAAGCACAAGAAACCAACATCGGTTATGGAGGGACCGGCATCGATTAGGGCTAATGAGCGTCGGTTACCTATGCGGGAGTGTTTTATTTAACTCTTGGGAATTATATCTAAATTTAGTATTAAATAAAATCTATTTATTGTAATTACATGGCTAAGTTTTCTAAGTTTGTATATGCCTGTATAAGCATAAAAGCTAGGGTTTAGAAGTAGAGAATTGTAATAATTAATGATTATTATGAGAATAATTGTGAGAGAGAGAGAGAATTTTTGGAGAAGAAAAGTATTGTACATTGTGAGAGGTGTGGAAGATTGTAAATCTTCAATTGTATATCTTCTGAAATCTTTGGATAATAGATTGGCTTGTTTCTTGGTGGATGTAGCCCACACTGGGTGAACCACGTTAAATCTGGTGTTGATTTATATCTCTTATTTTGTATATTTCTTCTGGTAGAATATCCGTTTTTATTGCATGTATGTTTAGATCTGATATATTATCTGTATAACCTTGTGCTAACCCTAACAACTGGTATCATATCTTTGTTTGAGGGTTTTATGTGTTGACAGATTTACTCACAGAGGGTTTTCTGATTGAGTGGGAGCTACAACAATGGCAAGAAAAAACAAATACAAGGTAGAGAAGCTTGACGGCCAAAATTATGAATTATGGAAGATACAGATTGAGGATTATTTGTTTCAAAGATATTTGTACTTACCGTTGGATGAAAAGTCTAGACCTACGAGGATGACTGATGAAGAATGGGAGATTCTTGACAGAAAGGCTTTGGGATCTATAAGATCAAGCCTGACAAAGATCTGTGGCTTCCAATATTACATAAGCGACATCTATGGTGCGAGTTAATGAAATCTCTTGTTAATTTATATCAAAAACCTAGTGCTTCAAATAAAGTTTATTTGATGAAGAAACTATTTAGTTCTAAGATGCATGAAAGTGGATCTGCATCTAATCATTTAAATGATTTCGATCTATTATAAATCAGTTAAAATCGGTTGATATTTTGTTTGATGATGAAGTGAAAGCACTTTTATTCTTATGTTCTTTGCTGATAGTTGGGATAACTTGGTAATGGTTGTTAGTAATACATCATCTGCTAATAATATTTTGAAGTTTGATGATGTGGTTAGTATAATCTTGAATGAAGAAATTTGTAGGAAAATTACAGAGGAATCATCATCTGGGAATGCTTTGAATGTAGAAATCGAGAGGCAGGAAGAAGGACATATCTAAGAGTAAGAATAATGGGAAATCAAAGTCAAGGGATGGCAGATCTAAATCTAGAGGTAAGGGAATTACCTGTTGGAAATGTGGAAAGAAAATACATGCAAAGAAAGATTGTTGGTCAAAGGATAAAGAGAACCAACACCCAGACAAAGGTAAAGAGTCAAATAAGGAGGAAAATATTGTAGCAGATGTAATGTAAGATGCTCTTATTCTTTCTTTGGATAATAGAATAGAATTTTGGGTTTTAGATTTAGGAGCTTCTTTCCATACAACCCCTAATAAGGGTTATTTTAGAAATTATGTCCAGGGAATTTTGGGCATGTTTATTTGGGTGATGATGAACCTTGCAGTATTACTAGTAAAGGGAAGTTCATCTAAAATTGCGAAATGAAAATACATGGGTATTGAAAGATGTGAGGTATGTGTCAAGCCTCAAGGAGGAATCTTATTTTTGCAGGGAAACTAGGTGAAGTTGGTTGCATGGTTACATTCACAACAAACTCTTGAAAGTCACCAAGGGTGCCTTTGTTGTGGCAAGAGGCAAGAAGGTAGGAACGTTATATTTATCTACTTGTTATTGATTCCTTTTTTCTGTGTTATCTACTTCAGATTCAGATGCATGCATGTGGCATAATTGGTTGGGCCATATGAGTCAAAAAGGAATGCAGATCTTAAAGGCTAAGGGTAAGTTATCAAATTTGAAAGATTTAGATCTTGATTTCTGTGAGCATTGTGTCTTTGGAAAGCAAAAGAGAGTGAGATTTCTCAAATTTGGGGCAACTAAGAAGGAGAAGAAATTGGAGCTTGTACACTCATATGTGTGGGGACCAGCCAGGTAACTTCTCATGGAGGATCTTAGTATTATGTTACTTTCATTGATGATGCTACAAGAAAGGTATGGGTTTATTATATTAAAGATAAATTTGATGTTTTTGAGATTTTAAAAAGATGAAAAGCCCTTGTTGATAATGAATCAAATTCAAAGTTAAAGTTCCTTAGATCTGATAATGGTGGTGAATATTATAGCAAGGCTTTCAATGATTATTGTTCAGTGAATGGAATACGTAGAGAAAGGACAGTTCCAAGAACACCACAAGAGAATGGTGTTATAGAAAGAATGAACATGACAATCATGGAACATGCTAGAAGTATGAGGATACATGTTGGATTGCCCTTGCAGTTTTGGGTAGAAGCAATTGATACAATGATTTATTTGATTAACTGTGGGCCTTCAAGTTCACTAGATGGAGGAATACTAGAGGAAGCTTGGACCGGAAAAGAGGTAGATCTTTCTTTTCTTAAATTTTTTGGTTCAAAAGCTTTTGTGCATATTGATAAGGAAAATAGGAAAAAGTTGGATGCAAAATCCAAGAGATGTACTTTCATTGGTTATGGATTTGGTGATTTCGGATTCCATTTTTGGGATTTAGAGAATTCTAAAATTATTAGGAGTCATGACATTGAATGGAATGAAAAGAGAATGTACAGGATCAAATTTTGGTACCCAAGGATGAACCAGTTGAGAATTTTGTGAATGAAAATGAACTCTCGGATTTAAAAATAATACCGATGGTTACATAAGAACGGTGTCATTGACCCTGACCGCATCATCACCAACCGGCATATTAATTACGTAAGAGCCAAACCGGCATCACTTAGGAGAACCAATAGCGTCGATTATGTGTGACCGACATCGATCATTGTTAGAATTGGAAACAAATGTCCAGGAGGTCTAGAATGAGCCTTTAGTACCCCAAACTTCTGTGAGAAGGTCACAAAGGGTAAGTAAACCTCCATAAATATTTACACCTTCTCTATCTTATTTATTATTGACTAATAATGGTGAACCAAATTTTTTGAAGAAGTAATGCAGGATAAGACTCACGTGTAGTGGGAGCATGACATGGATGAGGAGATGGACTCCTTGGAAAAAACCAGACTTGGGATTTGGTTAAGTTTCCAGCAGGTAAGAGGACATTGCAAAACAAATGGGTTTACAGGATCAAGAAGAAGAGGGTGGACAGAAAAGATACAAGGTAAGGCTTGTAGTAAAGGGATTTACACAAAAAGTACGTATTGACTTTGGTGAAATATTTTCTCTTGTTATAAAGATGAATTTTATTTATATTGTATTAATTTTAGTTGTAGTAGAGATGATTTACATTTAGAGAAACTAGATGTGAAGAAGATTTCCTTCATGGTGATTTGGATGAAGAGATTTATATGTAGCATCGCTTGGGTATGAAGTCAAGGGTAAGGAGAAATTAGTGTGTAGGTTGAAAAAGAGTCTATATGGGCTCAAGCAAGCTCTAAGGCAATGGTACATGAGGTTTGATAGTTTCATACATGAGCATGGTTATTTGAGATGTGAATCTGACCATTGTGTTTATTTCAAGAAGCTTGAAAATGGGAGTTATATTATTTTATTATTATATGTGGATGATATGCTTATTGCAGGATCTAGTATGCAAGACATTGGTGAGCTTAAGGAAAAGCTAGCTCACACATTTGTTATGAAGGATTTAAGAGCTACAAAAAGAATCTTTGACATGCAAATACACAGAGACATGAAGAACAAGAAATTGTATTTGTCTCAGGAGGATTATATCAATAAGGTGTTGGAAATGTTTAACATGCAAGATTCAAAACCTGTGAGTACACCTATGGTTGGACACTTCAAATTGAGCAAAGATCAATGTCCTTCATCACATGAGGAGGTCAAATACATGACACGAGTACCATATGCTTCAGCAGTTGGGAGTCTCATGTATGTTATGGTTTGTACCAGACTAGACATTGCACAGCAGTGGGAGTTGTGAGTAGATTTATGGCCAATCCAGGTAAAGAGCATTGGAAAGCAATCCAATGGATACTCAGGTATTTGAGAGGGACATCTAGCATGCAGTTATGCTATGGAGGTTTGGATATTTCTTTATGTGGCTATGTTGATTTGGATATGGATGGAGATATGGATGGTAGAAGGAGCACTATTGGATATATTTTCATAGTAGGTGGGACGACAGTTAGCTAGATTTCAAGATTGTAGAAGGTTGTGGCTTTGTCTACTACAGAGGCAAAGTATGTTGCAACTACAGAGGCTAGCAAAGAGATGATATGGATGAGCAGGTTCATGGAAGAGTTGGGAAATGAGCAAGATGATTGCAAATTGTTTAGTGACAGTCAGAGTGCAATTCATTTGGCAAAGAACTCAACATTTCATTCTAGAATGAAACACATTTAGTTGAGATATCACTTCATACAACAGGTATTGGAGGATGGGCAACTGAAACTGGAGAAGATTCATACAAGTAAAAACCCTGCAGATATGCTAACGAAGCCATTAGTAAAAGAGAATTTGGAGCTACACTCCACTTCTATTGGTATTCGAGTTTGAGACTTGAAGAGGAAGAAAAAAAGCCAAGGGAAGGATCTAAGAATAATGATGTACACGTATAATGCAGTAATTTATCTCCAAGTGGGATATTGTTGAGTTGTGGAGCTCAATTACTTCATATTAGCATGATATATTAAACTTGCAAGAAAGCACAGTAACTGACATCGGTTATGGAGGGATCGGCATTGATCACCTATGACCGGCATCGGTTAGGCAAGTTGGAACCGCATCGGTTAGGGCTAACCGACATTGGTTACCTATGCGTGAGTGTTTTATTTAACTCTCGGGAATTAGATCTAAATTTAGTATTAAAGTATATCTATTGATTGTAATTGCATGGCTAAGTGCCCTAAGTTTGTATATGCCTATATAAGCATAAAAGCTAGGGTTTAGAAGTAGAGGATTGTAAGAATTAATGATTATTGTGAGAGAGAGAATTCTTGGAGAAGAATGAGAAGCTTGAGAGAAATAAATTACTATACATCTGAGAGGTGTGGAAGATTGTAGATATTCAATTGTATATCTTCTAAAAGATTTGGATAATAGATTGGCTTGTTTCTTAGTGGATGTAGCCCACACTGGGTGAACCATGTTAAATCTAGTGTTGATTTATATCTCTTGTTCTATATATTTCTTCTGGTATAATATACACTTTTATTGTAAGTATGCTTAGATATGATATATTATTTGTACAACCTTGTGTTAACCCCAACACTTTGCATGTCTCTTAATCTCCTTCTTGTTCCCAAAATAGCTTGGTGTGTCTTCCAAGTCTTCCATCAAAATGTGTTCAACACTCAATCCATTCTTAGCCCATGTATGCAAAATGGCTAAGTATTGATTTATGAATTCCCAGCGTGAAACTACATGGTGCAAATTTGTCCAACTTCCGCGCCTACTTACTCACCCCTACTTCCGCACCTTTAACACTTAGGAAATATCTTACTAAACCAATAGTAGCTTTTTTTTGGTAATGAAAATTTTGGCTTTATTCCTATGCTAAGACAAACAACCATAATGTATATGTTTTACCTATGGAAGCTTTGAATAAGCAAGTCAATTGAACTTTATAACTCACCTAGAATTCTCATAAGATCCTATTGCAAAATATCAACACTAAAGCACTCAAGGATCTCCTTAATCTTCCTAAATCGGTTGCATATCAATTAGAGCAATTTACCACACAGTCGAAGAACTCAAACTAGGTTCAAGAGTCTAACTTCCTCTATTTCGAAGAATCCAAAGGTCCTAAAGCCATGCCTTAGAAAGAACATGTCATTCCAAGCATTGTTAAAGGTATTTAAGGGACAAAGGGGATAGTCTAAGCATTTGAAGCACACCACATCACATTACTACAAAGTGTTGGGTGCATTTTCTACTATATATTTAGCTCATTATATTTGTGTCAATAGAAATGAGGGGACCAATCGGGGTTAGCTTAGATATGTATGCACACTTACACCTACACTAGGAGAATTACATGAGGCTTTCTCTCACTCAAGGAGATGTAGTGCAACAATTGGATTGGTTTAATAGGGGTTGATCATTAAGGGTAATATAGCCTCACCGACACACCGATTTATCTTCCAGCTTATCTCATTGCTTTCATGAATTTTGCTACATGTATCTAGGGTTTCTATTTATTATAAGTCATTACAGGTGGTGTAAAAGTTATGAGATCGTTAGCAATAGATAATGGCAATCATTTCCATCCTAGAAAGGGTGAGTGAGGTTGTAGAACCCCACCGTACATAATTCTAAGACCATGCAAAAGATGTTAAGAGTGTAGCATGTTCCATGTAGAGTTGTATGGTCATGCACATGAGCAGCTTCAATTCTAGTTTTAGAGATAAAGAATTTCTAAATCTTGAACATCTCTTTTATCTAGTATCCACACCGAGATAATCTATATACCACTATGTGCAGCTAAGTACTTATCCTTTTGTGTATTTTAAGCAATCATTATATCATTTAAGCATAATTTCAAGTATTAATTACGCCAAAGGCATTTCCCTATGGGAAAGGGCTTTGCAGAAATTCATGGGACTGTGTTAAATTTGACGGTCATTTGGACATTTTTTTATAGTTTTTAGCTCTTTTTAATAGTTGCAATGCACGAGAATCATGTAGTGGTATTACCGGTCCGAGGAATCAATAAATATTCCATCATCTCATTCTTCTGCTTCCAGATTTAAGATGGAGAAAATCAATAACATAATATTGCTAGACTCATTAGACCACGGGTGTATGACGCACTTCTCTTCGTGAGTGGACTTTTCTTCTTCACTTCCTTTTCAATTGGTCTCAACAATGCTTCCACTAAAGTACTCTTTATCTTCCAGATGAAGATGTGTCAGACGTGGATTTTCGAATGTCCTCTCAAACTCATCTTCTGCTATAACCCTCTTGGCTACAGAGGATGAAGAAGAAACTACTTTAATTATGGATGATCTGGATTCATCAAAGGATCCCTGATACTTGGAGTAAGGAATGCCAACAAAATTGTGATCCTTGACAACAATTGAACCACAAGAGATCAACTGCATGAGAACATTGGAAGCTCTGGGTTTTGTGGTTATAATAAATTTCTCCTCTTCAATAGAATGGCATCTAAAATTGTTTGGTTTGTTGTTAGGTTTTATTTTAGAATTTGGGCTTCCTGGAGACCCACTGGAAGAATGTGGTGGAGAAAATTCTCCACCACTTAGCTTTGTAGGTTTTTGTTCTTCATGTCGATTTTCTTTGGATTTTGTTAGACTTGAATTACATTCTTCTTCTCCATCTTCCTCTTCTTCTTCAGTTGGCCCTTGGGACAATCATGGCCCCATGGTTAAGAAACTACACCTATTCATGCCCTTAATGAATTACGATGTGCCTTTGTATTCAATCTGATGTTTAAGCCAACATTTTGGGAACTTGGAATGGGATTTGAGATCCTTGTACATTGCAAAGAGTATTGGTTCTCTGTATCATGCTTTTTTCCACATTGTTTCCTCTTTTTTTGTGGACTACCAGTAATCTATTGGGAGAAGTGACCGTATCTTGGTATCTACATGAATGGGTTCCATCTAAATGATGTTTTGGATTCAATAGCTTCGATTTGAGCCTTGCTGGTAATGATCTACAAGCTCAAACTACCAACAATAAGCCTTTAACTAGCTTTCATATACATTAGCTTTCTATGATGAGGACAATATAATTTCATATCTAAATGCATACAAGACCTTTAATAGACAATATCTTTCTAAAATGTGTACAATGCAATGTGAACGTTGAATGGTATATGTTATTTGTTAATATAGATGAACCACTTCATTTAAAAAGTGCAAACATGAGGTCTAACCCTTAAAACAATTCAAAATGCAAAAAAGTGATATAATGTACAAAGCTTTGGATGGGCCATGGTTATGGATCATACTCTGGCTTAGATTTCTATTAGTCTGAATTCCTTGCACAACTGATAGCACTACACAGTGAAATTACAAGAACTTTTAGAACAAATTCATCAATTCATAAATTGAGAAAAAATGAGCAATTAAGAAGAAGCAACAGTTGAGGAAAGAATTCCAATGCAAGAAAATTTTGTGAGAGATAATATACCTGAAATTATAGGAGTCAATGCTCCATCCCCAAGTACCATACAAGTGCCTATCTTGATAAATATGAGAAGATTCCTCTGAAATGTTGCATTGTTCTCAAGCAAATGCTTTGTCTCGGAGTTGAATTCCCTCCTTTGATTTTGACTAAAATACTTCAAATTGAAATCTGATTGTATGATAAATGTGTTTCAAAAGAATGTTCAAGCAAATGGACAGTCAAGATTGAAATTTTTTGCTGGAGTTGTAGCCGCCAATGTAAAGGTAATAGTGATTGGAAAAACTCTGATACCTGTCCCTGAACATAAAATATACAATAGTATACTCAATATTCATATTTTGCATACCATGTACTAAATGGAAATGTAACATTAAACAATTGACATTTCAGTGTCTATTGTAAACAACAATTTTCTTGAATATAATAAACATCGCTCTATACTTTCCAGTTCATCACATTGAATACATTTGGTTGTCATGACATGTACCATTCCATATCTTTGTTGCATACAATTTAAACTTATAGGTCAATAGTCTAAAGTTGCAATTTCCAAATAGCTCATGGTATGCAAAATATGAATATTGAGTATACTATATAATTTGGATTCTAAGATACAATTTTCAAGGTGGAAAGGGCAAGTTCATTAGGAAACACAACCCTCTATTGCTCATAATTTGAAGAAGCTCAATTTTCTTGTCACAATTCCAAGTAATAAAGAAGGTTTGCATCAATAGTCCCATTATCATATGGGTTGGAAGCTCCATTGGCCTCAACCTTTTTGACTGCAAAAGAAATCTCATTAGCTGATATATTTTTGTTTGATTTCCATGCCTTGAGAAAACACAATTTTTACACTACTAATAATAAAAGATGTGTTGAACTTGACATTAACAATCCCATATGGGCAATAAGCATAAGCAGCCTCAATTGTCCTGACTGCAAAGTCAAGCTTTCCAGCCCATGGCTTGAAGAAGTTATCTTTTATTCCCATAAGACCATTTTTGGGATTAGGAGGCACAACCCTTTATTGCTCTCAGATTGAAGAATTTTGGTTTTCCCGATATGCCTTGAGGTACCTATGAGGATATGCATTAATAGTCTCACTATCATGAAAGTTAGGAGCACTAGTAGTCTTAACCTTTTTGACTGAAAAGGAAAGTTCATTAACCCATGACTTACATAAGCTTGGTTTTATTGCCATACCATGAGATGACACGGTTTTAAGCTCTTACTCCTATATTTCTCATTGATGCAGAAGGAACAAAAGAAATTAGAGTGCATACAAGAAAATAACCATGATGAGTTCGCAAGATTCTGATGCTTGATGCTTCCAACTGTTTCCAACTCAATTTCAAATTCACGCAAGCTTTGTGGGTAGTGAGTGTACAGTCTCTTTATAGCAATTGGCTTACAATTCTTTAGAACACATTTATAAACAGTGTTTGTAGCACAATAGCGAATTATATATTTCTCGTTTAGATTTTCTGTGATTATCATTATGTCATCATACATGTGAAGAGCCATGTCCATGTGCAGTATGACTAGCCATGGAGAACCTAAATGTAACAAATAGATGTGGCAATAAATAAATTCTAATAAGATATTGTTTTTTGATTTGTTGTCTGATAATCTATACAATATGAAATCATGTCTAGCCATGTTAGTTATATCACCTTGGGGGTATCAAATGTATTCATGTTTAGTGTAAATAAAATTGGCCACAGATACCATTCATGATATAAAATTTATAAATGTACAAAAATCTCATGTATTCATGCTTATTACAAATAAAATAGTGTGCAAAATTCTACCATTCATGATATAAGATTTGCAAGTATATATGTATGAATATGTAACCAATTTGAAATTTAGAAATAGAACCTTTAAATGCAATGCTTCATCTATATTTCTACACTTACAAAATCAATCACACCCCTTATCAACATCAACTACAAAAGTAATAACTATCCCTCTAAATCAAATAACATATACCATTCAACATTCACATTGCATTGTACACATGTGATTGCTAGTAATTATCCCTCTAAAACAAATAAATTATATCGTTCAAAGATTCACACCGCATTGAACACATGTGATTGCTAGTGTTTTATTATAATTGTGCATGGTTAATGTTTAGTGTGTAGTTGAGTACTTATCCCTTTGTGTGTTTTAAGAAATAGTTATATCGTTCTACCAAGGTTACAAGTATTTATTCTTTATTATAAGTGTGCATGGTTAATGTGTATTAATTAATTCATAATAATCATCTCGTAACATTATTTAATATTTTGTTAATTCAAGATACTCTACACATTTCATTAATTACCAATCGCTTAAATATTGACATAAAGCCAATGGAAGTGTGTCATGTGTCATTGGATATGCCTTCAATTTTTATTGGAACACTCTCCATGATGGAAGAGAAAATGCATACAACTTGTAGAAGGATGATAAGTAATAAACTTTGATTCCTTAAAGGGATATAGGTATAGAGATACTTATATTATGGGACAGCTTTTGAAGAACATTACGAAAGAATTTGAAAACCAAGTTTTAATTTATTTCAACTTGTCATCCTCATATGAGTGGTCAAATGAAAGTGGTGAACAAGAGTCCGGGAAAAAAATTAGATGCCTATTAGGAGAGGATTCTAGATTATGTGACTCGGTC
Organism: Taxus wallichiana var. yunnanensis; assembly: GCA_018340775.1. NCBI lineage: Eukaryota > Viridiplantae > Streptophyta > Pinopsida > Cupressales > Taxaceae > Taxus > Taxus wallichiana. The sequence continues at coordinate 979,024,969 of CM031242.1, read as the reverse complement.
TTAACAAGAGTGGATTTTTTATGTAATAATTCAATAAATGAGACGTCTTGAAAGACCCCATTACAAATTATTTATGGTCATATTATAAGAGTTTTCGACTTAATTGTGTGATATCTAGCAAGAGAAAGGTAAGTGATGCAGAGGAGGATTAAGAACTCAATCCAACACACCACAAGTTAGATCTCAAGATCATCAAATATGTTAATTATTAAAATATCACAAAGGCATACAATAACCAAATTCTTGTTAGTTCTGATTTCTTGACTGTTTTTTAGCTAATTCTCAATGTTAATTCTATCTTAACCTTCTTAATACCCAAATACCATGAATTTAGAACTCTATTTGACCTTTAATCTCCTTAACACCAATGTTCTTCCTTCCCAAATATTGTCTTATAGATTTCAATAGTTTTAGGATTGTTTTGCTTTCTTCTTACCAATCTTATCAAACCTTTTCATTAAATCTCTTATTTCCTTTCACCTCTATCATACATTAGTTATTATTATCGTTCCTCTCGCCTTGCTAAACCATCATGATAATATGATTTTTTTATAGAATCAATTGTTCTATCTTGTTACTAGGATTGTCATTGTTCTTAGTTTTATCCTTCCAAGTGACTCTATGAAGTTCAAATTTCTCTCTTAAATTTGATAACTTTTTCAAGGAATCTCGCTCACCTTGATGTAATGTTCTAACATCTCATGTTACTTTACACAACCTTTTTATTTGCTCTATCCTTTTTCTTTGGTTTTCTTTCTTGTAATATCATCATGTGAAATTTTCACTAACCACTCAAAGAACTTAGTCTACCTATCCAAGGCCTTCACACCCTTCTTCATATCTCGCAATCCTTCATTATAAATTATTATTTCTCACCACATGTTGCATACAAGAATCATTTGTATGTTTTAGTCATCCACACCTAGTTAAAGATCTACTAGCCTTGAAATTGGCCAAACCTTATTATTTAGAAAAAATCCTAAAGTATTAGAGGAAACCAAACATATTATCATATTCCATTTATTTAATTCTAAATTCACCACAAATTTCAAGTTCCTACTCTCAAAAGAAGTCCTTTAATTCACCTCGTCAAGTCATGCACAATGAGGTCTCATAGGTCTTCAAAACTCGAGTTTTTGCAAATACAAGCCCTTAGACATGCCAAATGAATTAAATATTCTTTCAATAGTCTAATGAGATTCACAACACTCTACAGTTTCAAACTTATCCCTTAGAAATTTATCAAACCTCTTAAAACTCAAACTTACACTAAAACCTTAGTTAGGGTTTACATAGATCCAAGAGAGAGAATAAATCATACTTTGAGCCAATTAACTCCTCCAAACCTAAAATAAAGTTCTAAAGCTCTATGATGACCTTATTAACCTTTTTCATTTTGGTTGTACTTCTTGAAACCGTACCATTAATGCCCAATAATAAGCCTTGAATATGGTCTAATCCAAGAAATTTTGTTTTTCAGGGCAGTTTCCTAGTTTTTAAACCTTAAGTTATTAATGTATACCCTTATATTTATTTATCACCCTCTGCAGATTTGGTATAACCTTATTTAAATATGAGGATCCTTCTCTAAAGCATTTCAAACACACTTAGTTTTATAACTTTGTTTAGATCCTTTTAAATGATGTATTATCAATCTTGGCTGGATTGTATCTTCTAGGTTTACCATTTTTGGATCTATTTACATGAAATGTCTATCTTGATCATCCTTTAACCACTAAAAACACATAAAATATCCTCCTTGATCATATTCACTCCCATTAATAAGAAAGATAGCAAGATAACTCACAAACTAGCACCTATGACAATTGTGTTCTTGCATGTTCTTCATATCCTCAACATTGTTAAGATATTCTACACATTGTTATCCATTTGTACCATGACTTGACATTATTTTATCTCTCTTTACAACCATGTACATGCATTCGACCACTTGTATCCCTTAGACAAATTATTAAACTTTATTTTCTTATAACAATTATCACATGGTCTTATAGTACTCACCTCACCAAATAGGGATTAGAATAAGTCGTATTAAACAACGATCATAGTTGTTTATAAAACAAATCGCCATCATAAACTTGTCATGTTCACACCTTGAAATCCTATAAGAACAATGCTACTTTCTATTCATATTCCATAACAATAAGATTATCTATAAAAATCCTTTACTTATATATATTTTTAATATTTTCATGCCTCCATACAAATATCTTGGTCCTTGGCTCTCCAACACGTACTTCACCAACTCTATTGTACCTCTAAAATCTAACCAACTCCTCTAATTCGAGTACATCCCTTTATGATCTAGAATAGAGGTGTTTATCACTAGTTTATCTAATCTAACCATGGTGAGAGTGACCATAGTTTGTGAAACCTTGCAAGAAGGATGTAAATATATGACTTACACCATTTAAGGATCTTTAAGATCCATTTACATCATTCATGATTCCTAACCTATCGCCTAATCAATAAATACAACTTAGAGAATTAAAATATGTAAATGGCTCATTTTGGAGGGAAAATCCCAAATGGCCTTATTACAAACATGAAAGGGCCCAAATGAGTCCGAACCCACACTAAAAACCACAAACATTCCCCTAAACCTATCTCAAACGAAAATTGCAATGAAAACCAAAAATTTGATATGTACAAGTGAATGGTGTTCCTACATCATAGTCCCCAAGTGGGAAGATTTGAGCTCCTACTCAAATATTTTGTCTTCTTTCTTTTCTTATATTTTCTTTGTCTTCTTAACTTGTTCCTCTTCTTATGTCCAACTTCAACTATCTTGACTTTTCTTTTGATTTGCTTAGTATTTTTAGCTTCTTGTTTTTTTGTTTACTTGTATTTTCCTTGTCTCTTTCTTCTTATTTTTCTCCTTCAAATCTTAGCTGCAATATAAAATCATATTCATGCTTGACTTCATCCTCCCATAGCTTCTTCACATATGATTTAGTTTGATCTTAATCTTATTTGGCTTCTTCTTCACCATATAAGATCTTCATAAGTTCTATTTCTTTTTCTTGTAATCTTCTTCATCTTTAAACAACTCTTAATTTCTAGGTTCCTTCATGATTTCTTGCAAAATCAACTCTTTCTCTTATGTGAGTTCATCATCCTTTTCATCTCTTCTTTCTTCTTTAGCCTTTTGGTCTTGTATATCTTCTTCCAACACAATTTTCTTTATCTTCGTATCTCCATTTTGTTCACCTGCATTCACACGTGAAAAAACAATATTAGGATGAAAATTGGAGTCCATATATCCTCTTGAGAATATCCTTGTAATATATATTCTCTATCTTCTTTTTGTTGATCTTTTTCTTCACTAGTTTTCTCTTCTTCTTCACCTAACATCACACCCACTTTTGGATAGCAAAAGTTCCCTTCATACATCTTTTTCTTCTTCTTTCCTCTCTTTTCCAAGCAATCAATTATTTCCTCCTTCTCTCTACAAGTCACTTTATAGGCCATTGCACTCTCTTCTTCATATTCCAACCAAGAATTTGGTTTTTCTCCTTTCTTCTTTATATCATCAACTTCAAATATTCCTTTGTCTCGTTATCCGAGCCATCATCTCTTCATTAGTCATTCTCTTCTTTCTTATGATCTCTTTCAACTTGTGGTATCAATGTGGAAATAAATCCTTCATTTGTAATATATATATATATATATCTCTCTCTCTCTCTCTCTCTCTCTCTCTCTCTCTCTCTCTCTCTCTCCACTTACCACTTCATATCAAATTCAACTTTCCTCGCTTTATTAACACCCTTATTTTCTCAATTTCGAAGAGAAAACATCACTCGATGCAGAGGAGGATCAAAACTCAAACCAACACACCACAAGTTAGATATCAATATCATCAAACATGATAATCAATAAAATTTCACAATGTATACAAGTACCAAATTCTTGTTAGTTATAGATTTATATGAGTGTTTTTAGTTTTTATCGGTGTTAAGTATATCTTAACCTTCTTAATACCCAAATACCATGAATTTAGAACTATCTTTGACCTTCAATATCCTTAACACCAATGTTTTTCATTCCCAAATATTATCCTATAGATATCTTCAATAGTTAAATGATTGTTTCTTTGACCTTCAATCTCCTTAACACCAATGTTCTTCCTTCCCAAATATTGTCCTATCTTCAACAATTATATGATTGTTTTACTTTCTTCATACCAATCTTAGCAAACCTTTTCATTGACTCTCTTCTCTCCTTTCAACTCTATCGTACATTAGGCATTATTATGGTTCCTTTGCCCCACTAAACCATCATGATAATATTAAATTCTTTATCGAATATGTTGTTTTGTCCTATTACTAGGACTATCACTCTTCTTCTTAGTTTTATCCTTTCGAGTGACTCTATGAAGTTCGAGCTCTCTCCCCGCACTTTATAACTTTCTTAAGGAAGATACCTCACCTTGATGCAATTTTATAACATCTCATGTTACTTTACACAACCTTTTTGTTTGTTATGTCCTTTGTCTTTAGTGTTCTTGCTTGTAATATCGTCATGTGGAATTTTCACTAACCGCTCAAAGAACCTAGTCTACCTATCTAAGGAAATCACACCCTTCTTCACCTCTCAGTAATCCCTCATGATAAATTATTATTTCACCAAATGTTGCGTGACAATAATCATTTGTATTGTTTAGTCACCCACACCTAGTTAAAAATCTACCAACCTTAACATTAGCCAAACCTTATTGTTTATAATAACTACCAAATACTTAGAGGAAACCAAACATATTCTCAAATACTCTTTATTGAATTCTAACTTCACCGTAAATTTCAGGTTCCAACTCTCAAGTAAGTCTTTCAACTCACATATCACCATGCCCAATTAGGTCTCCTAGGTGTTCAAAAATTAGTTTTTTCAAATACAAGCCCTCGCACATGCCAAATGAATTAAATATTCTAATGAGATTCATTACACTCTATAGTTTCAAACTAATCCCTTATAAAAATTTAAACCTCTTAAAACTCAAACTTATATTAAAACCCTAGTTAGGGTTTACACAGATCGGGAGAGAGAATAAATCATATCTTGATCCAATTAACTCCTCTAAATATCAAATCAATTTCTAAAGCTCTGTTATGACCTTGTCTTCCTTTTTTCATTAGGTTGTACTTCCCAAACTGCACTGCCTCATGCCCAACAATAATCCTTGAATATGGTCTTCCAAGAAACACCATTTTTCAGGGTAGTTTCCTAGTTTTTAAAACTTAAGTTATTAATCTATACCCTTATATATATTTTCTCACCCTCTATAGATTCATTATAACCTTATTTGAATCTTAGGATCCTTCTCTAAAGCATTTCAAACACACTTAGTTATATAACATTATTTAGATCCTTTTAAATGATGTTTTATCGATCTTGGTTGGATCGGATCTTCTAGGTTTATAAGTTTTGGATATCTTTATATGAACCATCTACCTTCATCATCCTTAAATCACTTAAAACACATCCAATATCTTCCTTGATCATATTCACTCCCATTTATAAGAAAGATGCCAAGATAACTCACCAACTAGTAACTATGATAGTTTTGTTCTTACATGCTCTTCATATCCTCAACACTGCTAAGATCTTCTACACATTGTTATCTATTTGTACCATGACTCGACATTCCTTTATCTCTCTTTACAACCATGTATATGCATTGTACCATCTATATCGCTTAGACAAATTATAAAACTTTATTTTCCTATAACATTTCTAACATGGTCTTATAGTACTCATCTCACTAAAAACATATTAGTACAAGTCTTATTAAATAAATATCATAGTTACTTCAAAACCAATTTCCATCGAAAAATCATCATGTTCATGCCATCAAATCCTATAAGAACAACATTGATTTCTATTCATAGTCTATAACAAGATTATCTATAAAAATCCTTTACTTATCTCGTATTTGTAATATTTTCATACCTCCATACAAATCTCCTTATCCTTCTTGGATCTCCAACACGTACTTCACCACCTCTAAGACCTAACCAACTCCTCTAATTCGAATACCTCCCTTTATGATATAGAATAGAGGTAGTTATCACTAGTTTATCTAGCCTAGCCATGGTGAGAGCGCCCATAGTTTGTGAAAACTTGTAAGAAGGATGTAAACATATGAATTATACCATTTAAGGATCATTGAGATCAATTTACATCATTCATGCTTCCTAACCTATCACCTAATCCCTAAATACAACTTAGATAATTCAAATATTTAAATGGCTCATTTTGGAGGGAAAACCCCAAATGACCTTATTACAAATATGAAAGGACCCAAATGAGTTGGGAAGCACACTACAAACTATAAACATGCCCCTAAACCTATATCGAACCAAAATTGTAATGAAAACCAAAAATTTGATATGTACAAGTGAATGATGCTCCTGCATCGGGAAGAGTGTAGAAGGAGAAAAAAATTGCAAGGTATATGCATGATTTACACATGTAAATGTGCATGTAGATATAAAAGAGTAATGGTGTAGTATGAGAATCACACATATTTGAATAAGAGACAAGTGGACCACCAAGTGGGAGAACTTCCCTTGCACCTTCAAAATGGAAAGGTTCCTTAGAGAAACATATGAAAAAATAAAGTTAAAGAAAATCAAACCATGTAAGGTATTAAGAAAAATTATAACCAATGCATATGAGATAGATTTTCCCGTTGGGATAGATATATCACCTATCTTAAATGTTACATATTTTTAGCCTTGATAGATATATAACTCATATTCAATATTGTATATTTATAGCCTTACATTGAGGGGTAAATAAACACAAAATTGACAATGAAAATTATGGAGAATTGAATTAAAGATAACATTTTCTTGAGAAAGTGCAAAAGATATTAAATAGGTGACTACTACTAAAATCAAGAAGATACAAATAAGGGGGTACAAGGAATACATAGTCAAATGGAAGGGTTAAGAATTTGAATATGTGACATGGTTAAGTACATCCAAAATTAATAAGTACAAAAGATACGTCAAAGATCTCATGGAAAAGACACGAGAAAAACTTTGTGGTTCATTTATCTTGCCTAGGATGTATGAAGCAAGATCGTCCACATGCACAAGTAATCTGCATAACCCAAAAAGACTAACTAGGTGTATTGTAATCAAAACATCTCTTATCAATAATAACTTCATTACCAATCCTCGCCAAGTTTATTGTTTTAAAAATAAACAACAATTGTGTAAATAGAGGAATTGAAAAAATGGAGCATGAGCTTTTTTGAATTCTCGATGGTTATAACGACTACTCCTTGTTGGTTGCTCTCCGATGGTGATTAGGCAAGAAATTAGGGCATGGTCTCCTACCCGATCTGCTCAGCACCTGGGCCCATGGTGAGTGCACCGACACCTTCTCGGTTGGATATCACGGGTGTAGACAAGATAAAGAGGAACTTCGCGAGAAGAATATGTGTCGGGCTTCTCTCGATGACAAGGATGGTCTTTCTTCCCAAAAAAACTCCCAAGTCTAGAGTGATTTTTTCCAAATTCATGGGTCACCGTCTGTCGTATTTTGATGGGATTCAAATCTGATGTGTCACCTAATAGGGAAGTGTTCTAAGAGTTTTTTCCGCCAAAGGTTTCTTCCTGGTTATTTTCAGAAGTGAAGCTCAGAGAGACAACACTATAGCCAGGAAAGACAATTTATATCTCGACTCTAGTGTGCATATTATAGCATGGAGTGTTGACTTTGATCCTACAGTGGCTATGGGGGATATTCAGTGTGGGTTAGATTATACACCATGCCTTGTGAATACTGGAATCCTAAAATATTCACAAAAATTGCTCTAGTTTGGGTAGAGTAATTTGCATCGATCATGTTACCCTCGAAGGCTCCCTCTCGGACTTCGCCTAAATTTGTGTTTCTATCGATATGTCCAAAAATTACAGGACTACATTGTTATTTCCTCTTCTTCAGAAAATGGGTTCAAAGGGTTGAATACGAAAGGATATCTCGCCAACTACTTCAAATGCAAATAGAAGGGTCACTTCCAAAAGGCTTGTAAGAATGGTCATGTTCTCGAGTAATGCTATTTGGAGAAAAATTGACAAATCTTGGTTAGATGAAAAGACCTTGGTTCCTTCTTCTTCTATTTCTATTTAATAAAAACGGTTGGATAAGCCTTATAACAATCTAGCTACCAAACCCCTTTTTCTCGACCTAGAAACCATCTCCCTGATTCAGAAAACAACATCGTCGTGTGGTTCAATATTCTACCCGTATCCTAGCCTTATTTCAAGAAGGTTTGGCCTTAGGGCATGGTGCCAATGTTGCATCCTTGGAGAAATGGATATATGACCAAGAGACAAAGGCCACTCTCCGCTTTGAGGTTATGGGTGAGGATGCTATCATGTCCGAGACAGAAAAGATCCTAGGAGTGACCAAATTGTTGTTTGTAACTCTATTCTACCCACCCCTACCATTATTTTCTCTAATTTGGGTCCTAAGAATCCTCCGGTAGGCCCTCCAAAGAACAACTCTCCTATAAGGAGATAACTGTTGTAAACAACTCCAGTTAGGTTCTTTCTTTTTGTATTCTAGTAGGCATGTGATTCCTCTCTAAAGAAAGGATGAAAATATTTTCTTTGAATGTTAGGGGTCTAAACGCCCCAAACAAACAACATCTTCTCAGTGATATATCACTAAATAGGATGTGGATCTATGTTTAATTCAAGAAACCAAAATGTCCAAAGAAGAATGCCTTTCTGGTTGGTTGTGTAGCTAGAAAGGCTAGAGTGGTTCTTTTTTGCTCTGATGGTGTGTTTGATGGTTTGGGTTTCATCTAGAAGGTTAGTAAAATTTCCATTGACCTTCTTTCGGAATGTTCGAGTTTTTCAGTGGTGTAGGGTTTAGGTTAAGCACACAGATGAATTGTTCCTTCTCTGTAATGTCTATGGTCCAAACAATCCAATCAAGAAGTGAGAAATTTGGTCCAATATGGATGGAGATATTAGGTCTTTTGCTAATAACAAAATCATTCTAGATGGGGACTTTAATGTCACTCTCTCCAATAAAGTTAAGCGAGGTGGGATTTGCTAGCAATCATATTCTCAATTGACTTCATCACTTTCATAGAGGACTTTGGCCTCGATGGACGTTGATCCGAAGAGGGGATGGTTTTTGTGGACTAATAGATGTTTGGGTTTCGAGAAAATGGCAATCAGATTAGATTGTTTCTTGGTTTAAGAAGATTGGCTTCAATAAAAAATTATCATTGATAGTGATGTCATCCCCCTGTCCTGCTCGGATCATTTCCCCATTTCCCTCAATATTCCGTTTGATATTCCTCCACGCAGATCCCCTTTTAAATTCAAACTGATGTGGATGTAGGACCCCAATTTACTTGATCTGATTAGAAGCTAGTGGGATTCCTTCAATGTTTCGAGATACAAAATGTTCGCTTCTTACAAAAACTTTCTTTGCTTAAGGAATAGTTTCTTGCATGGAACGCGTCTTCCTTCAAAAATATTTTTCCAGAAAAAAAGAGTGGAAAAAGAGATCCGAGCTTTGAATGAATTCATCTTTCGAGAAGGCATGGGTCAAGTGGAATTCAGGAAAGAAAAAGCACTTCTCAGTGAACTGGGGGACCTTCTCCTAAAAGAAGAAAGGTATTGGAGACAGAAATCTAGAGAAATCTGGTTGAAAGATGGAGATAAGAACACCAAGTTTTTCCATGCGTTGGTCAAGGCCAGAAGAAATCAAAACTACATTTCTTCTCTCAAATTGGAAGATGGTTCGTGGATCTCCTCACAAGCTCTTATCAAAGAAGAAGTTGTGTCTTTTTCCAAAAGTTGTTGAATGATGATATTAGCTCCTCTCTTGCCTTTCAACAACCTTTTTTGGAACAAATCCAAAAATTGTTCAAGAAGAGGATAATGACAAATTACTTTCCCCTTTCTCTAAAGAGGAAATTCGCTCTATTATTTTTTCTATGGAAAGGGACAAAGCCCCTGGTCCTAATGGTTTCCTCGTAAGCAACCTTCTTTCAAGATTTTTGGAATGTTATCGGAGATGATGTATGGCTTGTTGAAGAATCCAGAAGATCAGGGAAGATTTTAGGGAAATGAATCATACCTTCATCTGTATGTTCCCAAAAAAGAATCCTACTAAAAATCTTGATGAATATCATCTAATTTCTCTCTGTAACACTTCTTATAAAATCATTTCTAAAGTTATAGCTTCTAGACTTGGTCCTCTCTTGAATAAGTTGATCGCTCAAGAATAAAGCAAGTTCATCCTAGGTAGATCTATCTCTGATGGTATCATCATTTCTCACAAGATTATCCATTCTTTGAACTCATCCTCTAGACCAGAATGATGATCAAACTGGATTTTAGCAAAGCCTACGATCGTATCAATTGGAGATTCCTTCTCAAATCTCTTTAGAAAATGGGCTTCAACGATCACTTCTGTAATTGGATTTTCAATTGTGTTTCCTCCTCTCATTTCTTCATCTTGGTTAATGGTTCGACGGAAGGCTTCTTCTCTAGCATCGAGGTTTAAGGCAAGGTGACCCTTTGTCCTCCTTCCTCTTCATTCTCATCATTGAGGCTTTGAGTAGAGCCATCAAATATGCAATTACACAAGGATCCTTATCTGGTATTATTTAGATGATGCATCTCCCTCCCCTTTCCCATTAGCATTTTGCAGACGACACCTTTCTTTTTGGTTCTACTTTTGTCTTGGAGGCTCGCGCTATTGATAGCATCCTCAATTCCTACTCCAAAGTTGATGGTCAGGTAATTAACTTTCACAAATCTGTCATTTTCTTCTTTAACATTTCTCTTCGCTTACAGCAAAGAATCAGGGTGATTCTAGGTTTTGAGTTGGGCTCTCTTCCACATAAGTATCTTGGCATTCCCTTATTCTTTGGGGCTGATAGAGTCTCTCTCTAGGACAATTTACTTTGTTCTCTCTCCTAGAGATTGCAATCGTGGAAAGGGAAGTGGTTTTCTTTATTTGGTCAAGCTCTTCTCATCAGATCGGTCCTTTGTGCCCTCCCCATTTACATGCTCTCTGTGTTGCACTTTCCCAAATCCGTCTTAAGTAAGTTTGAGAAAATTTTCGATCCTTCCTTTGGTAAGGTAATAACAATGAGAGGAAATTTCATTTGGTAAAGTGGGATGATGTCAAGCTCCCCAAATATTTGGGTGGATTGGGTTTTATTGATTTGGCTCTGCAAAATATTGCTCTTGGTGCTAAATTAGTTTGGAATTTTATCTCTGATCCCCAAAGGTTGGTCTTCCAAGTTCTCTCGCATAAATATCTTGAAGCAAGTCATCTTAAACTTTTTCTCTCCAGTGAATATCTTCCCAAAGGTTTGCACATTTTGAGTTTTCTTTGTAAATGTAGGCATCTCATCGCGGATCAAATTTTTGGTAAATTAACAATGGCCTAAGTGTTAATTTATGGGAATATAGTTGGGATGGGCTTGAGCCTCTTATTTTAAATCAAAATCTTAATCGTGTCGAATATCTCCAAGGAAGTCTGGGTAGCAAGGTAGTCTGAATATGGAACTCATATCCCGATGGATCTCCTTCTCTATTATGGAAGGATATCTCTACTCTAGGTGTGACCGAGCAAGAAGTATCTCTTTACATAGATGCCCTCTCTTCTAGAAAAGTCAATTATAAGGCTCAAGAGGAAAATTTTCTTTGGTTAGGATCTTCTATAGGCTCTTACACAGTCAAAGCAGGTTATTCAAAACTCATCACTATGTCTAGTAAAGGGGTTCCCAGTTGGACTGGTTGCTGGAATCCCATGCTCCTTCCGAAAGTGGTTGTTTTTGGTTGGCTTGTTATTAAAATAAAAATCCTTACGCAACTCCGCAGAAGATCGTGGGGCTATGTCGGCCCTTCTAAATGTGTCCTTTGTGATAATGCCAAAGAATATATTGAGCAACTTCTCCTCTTTTTCCCTTTTGTTGTTCAAGTAGTGGAATTGGTTATTAGGTAAGCCGAGCTTAGCCTAGGTTCCTGTAAAGCAACATAACGCAGTAACTCTTAATATTTGGTGAAGATGGGAAATAAGATTTCTCTCAATTCCATTTGGTCCATTATGCCCTTCCTTTCAATTTGGCACATCTAGTGGGAGCGCAATCTCTCGTATTTTCGGATAGAAAGTCTCAAGCTTTCTTGTTTTCTCCAATAAGTTTCTGAAATTGCTATTTCAAAAATGTCAAGCATTCACAGCCTCAACAATCCAAATTTCACCTCTCATGATGTTGAAATCAGGAAAGTTTGGCCTCTCATCAAAATTCATAATCTTGGTTCGATTGTTCAACATGGTTTATCACAGATTGAAAAAATTCTTAGAAGGAAAAATTTGAGATGGAAGCCTCCTCCTCCGAGATTTTGTAAACTAAATTTTGATGGGGCCTCTAGAGAAAACCTCGGTAAATATGGGGCCAAACATCTAGTGAGAAATGAGAATGGTGATCTCCTCATAGCTAGGTCCTTCCCGCTCAAATAGGGAACTTGTAACTTAGCCAAAGCTCAAGCCCTTCTCAAAGGTGTCAAACTTGCGGTTCACCTTGGGTGTGACTCTCTTCATGTCGAAGGGGACTCACAAATAATTTTCCATGCTATTGCTAAGGGGTCAGCCCTTTCTTGGCACTTAAATTTTTATATTTCTAATATCCTCTTTTGGCTCAGAAAACTCAAAAGTGGAGCATCAATCACACATTTCATGAGGCCAATAATGTCATTGATTTTCTCAAAATTTTGTAATAGATTTCCTAGACACCATCAAAACTTCAAGTAATTCAAAAGATTGGATTGGATTTTCTAAGATCATCTCACACAAAGGAAAGGCAGGCCTGCATCAGCTAACTTGATGGTAATCCATGCATCTCACTTTTATTCGCATCAAATCGGTCTTTTCTCCTCCACTTTCCTTCTTGGGTTGGATGGTCTATTTTCGCATGGCTTTTTTGGGCTTCCCGTTTCTTTCTCTCTATGGTGAACAACCAGAGTTAGATCTCACTATTGATATAGATCATTATCATCTTTCGAGGTTTTCGGTACTCTTCCTCAAGGGAAGTAACAACCATTGAAAATATTTTGGGTGAATCTTATTTGTTTAATTCACACGAGTCTAGGTGAATTCTCGATATCGATAGCCTTCATCTCTTTTTACCTTCCGATTCATCCTATTTCTTCTAATGTTGAGTTTGTGGCTATTGATCTCATTCATCTAGTTCACCATGGTGGTCTTCATAAAGAATTAGTGGACTTTCATCTTCCGACCCCCTTTTGTGGTTTGAGGAAGTTAACGAATTAGCAACTAGTTTTGGCCGAGGGATTCAGTGGCTTAATGGGAAATACAGGGACTTACTTCATTACGCTCAAAATGTGGACTCTATTTTTGTTTACTATCTCCCCGATCCTAGTCTTCTCCCACCCATTGATATATATGTGGCCCTTCTCCCTATACATTCTCGCAATCGACAATCTCAACGAGCTTCGAGATCATGTTGGGGCTGACTTCCGCTTCTTGCTTTGTGAAGCTACTACTGCATTAGTGGTAACGTTGGTGGCAGTGCTCATGAAAAGGTTTGAGTTCAGAATTCATTAGTGTTTCTTCCTCCTTTGGCATGTTTTTTCCTACTTTATTGTTACGTACTTCTTTGTTTCTCGAGTTTTCCCTCGCCATGCAAGCTCTTCGCTCTACTCCACGTCATCCTTTCTCTCTTTGTTGTTCCTTTTCCTCCGTAAACCTTCTCTGGTCTTCATCCTTATCTTCTCTTCTCTTTCTTTGTTTCCGCTCTTTTTCAGTTTGTATGGGTGGGGCCCCTTAACCCTCCTGATCAAAGCTCTAGTCAAAAGCATTTAATTTTTTTTTTTAAAAGTAGGTGTATTGTAATGAATAAGGACATTTGAAGTGTATAGTGAATTGAACACAACTTTGGCCTCGTATAAATTTAATGAATCTGAAGAAATAAGTGAAAACATTTTAGGGAAAAAGGAAATAGGAAACTACAAATTTGATGATGCAAGGTTTGATAAATTTTCCCTACATTATATTTATAATGAAGCATCATCTCATATTGACTCAATAAGGTGAAGACTCATGTTGCCTTTGCCTCAAATCATCCTTATGAGTTAACCGATCTAGCTTGGATATTTATATACAACAACTAAATCCTAAGATCAACCCCCAACTCCACTCTAACTAGGTCTCTGTGTTTCCCAAGCCACGAACAACCTCTTTCCTAAGCCCAAGCTCGACCACCGAATCTACCTCCATCTCGGCTCAAACTACTCCCTCATGGATCTTCTTGGCCCCAAAATCAAATTAAGCTCTATGTTTCTAGAGGTGGAATTTTAGTGAGTTATTCATATTTAGTAGTGTAATTCACACATACTAAAAACACTAAACAAAGGTGGTGGAAGGAAACATTAACATTCTTTAGAACATTCAAAGTGACCCCAAGTAAACCGTAGTACATTGTCCTCGTGAGCTTAAGCCTAAACCCTAAATAGGTTTTTAAAAACATTTCAATTTTTTTTAAAATTTAAAATACATTTATCCCTCGTCCATACTTGATTGCTAGCTATCCTAGCTAGCCCACCGAGGTCAAGTCACGGAGAGGAGAGGTCGTGGGTTCGAATAGCCTCGACCCTCCTTAATTTCATTTTTACAAAGGTGGCCTTTAGTTTTAAAACCTAATATCCAACACACATTATCTATAATCAAACACAAATAAAACAATCCATTAGCTAGCTTTTTCGACCTAGTACTTGGGAAGGTAGAGGTTAAAGGGGTCGAGCCCTAACCCCACAACACTACTTTTTTATTAAAAAAATTAATCCGGGGTGTTCATTAAATCATCAGGGGCGCAAAATGGAAAATTGCATTATTTTTTTACAAAATTTAGACAAGAGGCATTCTTTGAAACCTATAAAGGGCACAATATCAAGCCAAGTAAAAGATCCCCAAACAAGAAAAATTAGAAGAACAAAAATCAAGGGAGAATTTTTTCCACATTGAAATATTATATTATGATTCTAAAAAAATTTGCTATATTATTTTCAAATTTTTAATAAAAATGCAATTATGAAAAATAAAACAAACATGAGATCTCAAATCTAACGTAATGTTCAAAAGATTCACGGTGCTTTTAGTCCACACTTATAGGTAAAACCATCAGCACTTGAACTACTAAATCTATCACCTAATATAACTACAAAAATGGTATCTTTAGAATCATGCCTATAAATCATTAGGGAGAAATAAGGTCACCTTCATATATCACTAAAACATTCCTCTTTTACCCATTGTCTATGATCATTGATCATAAATCCTAACGTGTAGTTTCAATCGCTAAGTAGGTTTCATTGATTAGATGAATTTCTTTCATGTACTATCTAAGTACAATGTAGAACTCTATTCTTATATGCATTAATGTCTCTTTAATGTACCATAGGGTATATAGAGAACAAAAAAATCCACATATCAATGGGTATTTTTAAAGGAATATACATCAAGAAGTTTGATATATCATATTAATGGTATATAGAGAAGGGAACATTTTTGGATTCATAAGGCACTAATCCATCTCTCATAGTTTGTGCACAACATGGAAAATGGTATGAAACTCTTCCCACTATTTTCATAGCTCCTAGGAGGAGACAACTATATAGTATGGTAAAAAATTCAAATAATTGTTTGGACTATAGGGATATTTGGAATATAGTTGACAACTCCTTATCTCGACATGACATAAATGTTGACTAATAACAAAAAAATAACATAACAAACTAGAAGGAAATTTTTTTCATCATGTTCAAATTAACAAATGAGGTACAACCCCATATCTAGGATGTAGAGACAACTAAATCATCTTGATAAAAACTTAAGATAGTGTACAAAGCGTGCAAAACTAGAATACCATCCTAAATCTCCAAATTCAACTACACAATCTCATGTTCAAACCAAATGAGACAATTGATGCTTGTTTTAGGTAGGTTGTAACCTTTAGGTCCTCACTCCAAGCATTGGGTGAACCCATGATAGATACCTATCTCATACCCATTATCTTGAGAGGAGTTTCACCTTGTGCAGAGTGTTCACGACCACAATGAATGTCGCAGGACAAAACCAATGTTTGAGAAGTTGGTGAACATGTTACGTGACAATAAGAATTTGTGCATAGTGAGGTAGATGATCAAGACCACACACTTACTTCCCGTCACAAGGACATATACCCAATTGGCATGGATGGAGTCCTAGACACATCCACTTATGGACCAAAGACTCGTAACAAAACTCGAGAAGAGGTCAATTAGTTCTATTGAGAAAGTTTTTTTAATCAAATGAACCCTTTACGGTTCTCAATAAGTCCTCGAGTCAAGACCTTGGAAAGAAGGCATGGAAGTTGAATATTATTCACTTATGAATAATAACACATGACAACTTGTATATCTTCTACCAAGGAAGAATTTGATCATGTGCAAATGGGTTTTTAGAACCAAGTAAAAAGGATGTGGTATAGACAAGAAATCATACATTTGCTATTACATCATGCCTCTAAGTATGTCACTACATACACGATTCCTAAACAAGAAAAATAGACATTAACAACACATATTATTCTTTGCTTTTATTTTGTTTTATCTTTGTATACTTTTGTTATTTCCTTTCATGGAACTACACCTTTACTTTTGGACATTGCACAACATGTGATCAAACTCATTATTTTTGTCTTATCTTTGGAGCCTCCCGGACACTAGTGCCCAGTAGGGACAGGAGCACCCAGCATCATTGTCCCCTTTGGGCACTTTTTTTCCTTTTCCCCCTTTTCTCATGTTTAAAGTGCCACATCGATTGTTATCTTTTCTAAAACTTTTACTTATCAATATGGGTCAAATTTTTAGTTGTTAATGACGAAATTCAAAAAAGGGAATCATATATATACATGAAGTATTATCCTAAGGGGATGGAAAATTTGGGTTATTACTTCCTATCTATTATTTGGGAAAAGAGAAAATTCAAGGTCTACATTTGGCTTACATCATTCACCGTATAGAAGGGGCAATTTCTAAATTTCATCTCACACATTCATCTTGGGGGTAAAGTAGTTATAGCCTATTATTTTTGTACAACCGACACAAGGGAAACCTAGCTTCATAGGACACATTTCAATCACACACACATGATAAAACTGCATTGAGTCTCAAATGTAGTGCAACACTCGATGAAAATCACACTGCTGGGGTGACTGCCGAGGTCGGCCGACTCAAGCATATGCATATGTTATCTCATCTAATGTGTGCTTGAGCCTTGTGCAAATAGAAAGGGTTTGTTTTGCATGTACATTTGTGAAAAATAAACCCTATAGTGAAGTAGAGTGATAAAGATTGAAGTGAAGGTGAGCGTATCAAACCCTAAAAATATCTTATCTAAACTCTCATCGCCAAGAAGACTAGTGCCCATTGCAGACACTAGTGCCCGATGCAAAGATTGTCCCCTTCTGACACTACCATCCTTCACACTTTCAGGGCATCTATTATCTAAAAAATATTATTCATCTCAAAGCCAACTGTTTCACTAGTTCTCCATCCTAGAATCAGTTTAGACAATCGATATAAGCTAAGTCATTAACATCCCCTTTTTGTTGACACTTGTTTGATATTACATGTTAGATATCACTTATTTTTAATATATTTGTTTTATCTCGATCCTCTGTAAAGATTTAAATTATGTTAAATCATTTGGTAAACCCGGTTCTTGACCATGTATCGATCCCTTTCATTTCTTCATCCTCTTTTGAGGTTATGGTTAATTCTTCTTTCATTCCCACCCATGTCTATTCTCAAACAAACATCCAAGTTGATTACATACTAGTTATCACTCATCATCCACCTCGCTTCATCACCTCTACAAACCACACTATCATTGTTGTAACCACTCGTAAAACTAAGAAACCTTAGGGACTTCCTACTTCTATCCCCTTCATATTAATGCTCCACCCTTGCTCTATTGATTCATCTAAAGAATATGAAACCATTGAGCAATTAAATAATGCCTCGAGCTAAGATATCTTTCTTTAATCTTTTGTGCAAGGCCCTAATTGTCATTGTACACTATAAACTATGTTGCGATCTATTCAAATACAAAGTGATGACCCTCTTGTATCCTTTTTCAATGTCATGGAATATTTCAAACAAATAAGCAATTCTATTACATTTACTGATGAGGATATTCCACGTGCATATTATGTTAATTATCCTCCTCTTCTTATCATGGCTCGGGTTTAGGGTTTTAAAATTAAGTATGTACTCATTGATAATGGTTTTGAATTGAATATTTGTCCTTTATCATTCATATCCCAGCTCAACATCCTCATAGTTCCATTAAACAATCTACTCTTGTTGTCTGTGGTTATGGCACTACTACCCGTGCATACATTGGTATTATCAAATTGGACTTGCAAGAAAGACCCCACAATCTCGCTTACTCCCTTTTATGTTATGGATGCCCCGTTACAATTTAACCCCCTCCTTGGTCGACCCTAGATCCATGCCATGCAAGATATTCTTTCTATAGTCCATCGTTGTGTCAAGTTTATATTTGATGGCTATGAGCATACTATTACTGCTGATCCTGAACCATTCAAATATTCTCACATGGATTTTGTCACTTCTATGGTTATTCCCCTAGCTCAACTAATTTACTCGCATTGTCTTGATATATATGATATCAAAGAACCTAGAAACCTCAACCCTATCTCACCACCTCTATTGCTCCCTTTATTCATACCAACACTACCGATCTCATCTCTCCTACCATATCCCCTAGACCTTCCCCATTTATTCCCAATCTCCTAGAGAATTTTGTACAACACTATAATGTTGAGATTGATGATTCTGATGTTGATATTGTTGATGTTATTAAACTTACTCGATGACACCCTAATTTATTTGGATTTTACTCCTATAGACTTCGATGATTCTCTATTTCATAGTCATTACATTAATATTGGTCCCAAGAATATCAAGTCAAATATCATATTAAACATACTACTACTACTACTACTACTACTACTACTACTACTACTACTATTATGATTCCTTATTATAATATCATACATACCCTTGAGCACATTCCTCCTTCTAAAGTCACTCCCATGCTTCCTACTAAAGGTCCTATTATTGGATCTTCTCTACGCCACTTCCCTCTTTCAATCGATTCACTTGCACATTATTTATTAATCAAGAGTATTGGCAAGCATGTACCTTATGATCCTACTTTCCCCGAAAACACATGCACATATGAGGCTCTAACTCACATGGGCCTCACCCCTGCAAACATCATACCTTTGCTTGAACAACATAATGAATATCAAGGCCATATCTTTATCCTAGGAGCTTAGGGTATAAGGTTCTTTTACATGCATGTTTGGGTCACTCTTAATCCCCAACCTTTTCTACTTGACACTTGGGCGCCTTGGCTAGATTACCTCGATGACATTATTGGTATGCATACTATTGTTCTTACTTACCATGTGGCATCTAGATGCTTTGTTATTCATAATGATTCATTCCTTGATTACACTCCTAATTTGTCATAATGGAATGCACATAAGTTCCCTAGTACACCTTTTATTGATGAAGAATATGTCATGGGCATGTATGACTTACATCTTACGAGATTCTTCAAAGATAAACCAAAATATTTTTCATATTATGCATCTAAACCAACTCCCTTTGGTTACGAATTATATTTAGATGACTCCCTTGATATCACTTAGATCATTATGGCATTCACACTTGGGGCATACCATTTCCCTCTTGTTACCCGATGACACACTCTTGTTCTAGGTTTAAACACAATTGTTGAGGGCACAATTACCTACATGAACCTCACTTTTCACACATACACTAGGGGGAAACCTTTCTCCCTCCCTAGTCATAGCATTTCATATTCTAATAATACAAAAACATTCAAATATTGGTAAAAATACAAAAACATTAGCTTAGATATTGGTTGCATGTATCCTTGCTTGTTTATACTATTATATGTTGAATTTTTCCTTCCATGCTACTTTGATTCATAGTATGTTCCATCCTTTTACAATACACATGTGTATTCACATGGTACTTTGAGGTGAATACAGGTCATCTATAGGTTATCACACGATGCATGATGCTTGACACTATTCTCTACCAATCCCACTAAGGCTCCCGGGGAGTCTACCTTCCTACTTCTCCATATTTAGGTGTTATAATTGCAACATCTATTACTTTCATTCTTATTTTTAGTTATATACATTACAATATACTATCAATCTTTCTAACATGCTAATGGGTGCTTCATGTGTAACATTTGTCTACATGCCTACTCCCAACCATGGTTCTCTGATTTTCTTGTATCTTTTCTATGTTTGTGTTTTGATTGTCATTATTTGCAACCTATGTCCTATGATTGATTGCTTGTTTTCTTGTATAACCTTAAATGCTTCGATTGTCTTATGACATCTTGAGTGGTGTCCCATGTATTCCACCAACTCCTACACTGATATTTTATTGTATTATTATGTGTATTGACTAGTTTCTATTTAAACCATGTCATGTTTGTTTGCCACTAACACTTTTTACTATCCTTAATTCCCCTATAGGATTATTTATTCAGATTTGTACACCTGCTTCACTTTCCTCGTTTGGGCCATGCTCACATTCATTTATTTCATGCACCAAAAATGAGTGGGGGAAATCATTGGGTGATTATTTCACCCTCTCAGCAGTATAAAAACTAGACACATAATGGTACAAAACAAAATATGACCAAACATGAGCTAATAAAATAGTTCGTAGATAAAACTTAGGCCAAAAGTAGTGCAGTGGGACAAAAGTGCCCAAATCGACATGAATTATGGGTGCTAGTGTAACACCTGAGTGGTTCTATCATAGGGGCAAAAACATGTATCTTATAGGTTAAACAGGTTCTCGGTGACAAGTTTAATCAAAATTCAACACCATATAATCGCATTATCCAAGATAACAGAACAAAATTAGTGACAAGTTTCATACTTTGAGAAAGGGAACTAATTACTCTTCTTTTTTATTTACATCTTTTCTATCGGTATCAAATAAGGAGTGACACCTAGGGCATATGTAATACAATGATATGTTTAGAACAATGTGTCATTGGTGGCTATTTTCTATTGCATTTGTGGCCATCTACAAGTGGTACTTATATGTGGGGAAGCATCAATGGGTGGAGGGAAAACCTACAACTCTCCCAACACTCTTACCTTTCGCAACAAGACACCTAAATCCTCAATATGACAACAAGAAACCTAAATCCTTAGTATATTCAAACCAATTCGGAATTGATCACTCTCAACCCTTCCAACCATCTCCAAGGCAACAAAGACACATGAATAATTATATCTTTTCTCTCGTGACATTCAAGTATATTCTATCTTTGAATCACTTGTTTTTCATACATAATTCTATGTTGATTTCACTATGTTAAAGTTTAATTTCATATACCATGAGCATTGACTACACTTTTCTTCTTTTGTAGGTTCATCCTTATCCCAAAAAGGCAACATGAATGGAACAAGGAGTAATCTCAAGCATAAGATGCTCTGGAAAAGACAATATCAAAGTTATAAAAGCATGCATCATTTCCACTATGCACACAAGGTCACCCCTAGGGATGGCATCCCCTCTTGGATTCCACAATACACATCCTACAATCTCCATTCAATAAGCTATCGGTTATAATATTCATTTTACACACTATCAATTACAACCTTTTTCAAATCTCCGCAAGGTACACTCTTCCTATCTACTTTATGCTACTGAATATTCATTCACCAATATAAAGTGGGGAAAATGTAGACACAAAATTATGCACTTGTTATTACATCGCACCTCTAGTATGTCATTATATACATGATTCCTAATCAAGAAAACTATACATTAACAACACATATTTTGTTTTGTGTTTACATTGTTTTATCTTTGTATACTTTTGTCCTTTGCTTTCCTGGAACTACACCTTTACTTTTGGACATTGCACAACATGTGACCCAATGATATTTTATTTTTAAATTTTGGAGCCTCCCATACACTAGTGCCTAGATGTTATTGTCACCTTTGGGCGCTTATGTCTTTTCCTTTTTTCTCATGTTTAAAGTGCCACATTGATTGTTATCTTTTCTAAAAAAATTACTTATCACTATGAGTTGGATTTTTAGTTGTTAATGATGAAATTCAAATAATGGAATCATATATATACATGAATTACTTACTATTCTAAGGGGCTAGGAAATTTGGGCTATTACTTCCTATTTATTACTTGGGAAAAGAGTAACATTCAAGCATTGCATTTTGGTTGCATCATTCACTACATAAGAAGGGGAAATTTATAAATTCATCTCACACATTCATCTTGAAGGAAAAGTAGTGTTATCTTATTATCTTGGTGTGACTAACACACTTGAGTAGCCTAGATTTAAAGGACACATTTTGATCACACATACATGAGAACTACATTAAGTTTGAAATGTAGTGTAGCACTCAGTGAAAATCACATTGGGGTGACGGTTGATGTCGGTCGACTCAAACATATGCATGTTTTATTCCATCTAATGTGTACTTGAGACTTGTGTAGGTAGTTAGGGTTTATTTTGTAGGTACATGTGTGATATTGAAACCCTACAGCAAATCCAGAGTGACAAAGAGTTAATTGAAGGTGAGCTTATCAAACCCTAAAAATGTCATATCTAAACTCATTGTCATGACATTAGTACCCATTACTTTACACTAAGCACTGGGCAAGATTGTCCCCTTCTTGGCGCTACTATCCTTCACACTTTTAGAACTTTGTTCTCCAAACAAATATTATTCAACTCGATTCAGCTTGCTCCACTGGTTCTCTAGCTCATAATTAGTCCAAATAGTTATGTATAAGCTAAGTAATTTTTATCCTCTTATCGCTTACACTTTCTTGCTATTACATGTTAGATGTTACTTATTTCGATATATCTGTTTGATCTTAGTCCTCTGATAAAGATTTAATTTTTTTAAATCTGATGGCAACATTAAAAAATATAAGGTGAGGCTTATTACAAAGGATTATGCTCAAAAGAAAGGTATTAAATATGAGGAGACATTTTCTCACATAACCAAGATCAAGATAATCATGATGATTTTTTCTCTAGTTACTCAATACATATGGAAATTCCACCAAATAGACATGAAAAATGCCTTTCTCAATGGATATCTTCAATGATAAGCCCACATGGCTCAACAACGAGATTTTTTCACAAAAAGTCAAGAAACAAAGGTGTGTATTCTCATAAAATCACTATATAGTCTCAAACAAGCACCCTAAGCATGGTGTGTCAAAATTGATGAACATCTCATTCACAATGGATTTAAGATAATTCCATAATATCCCAATCTATACCTTAAAAAGCAAGGGTAAATGGTGATTTTTATAATCTATGTTAATGATCTAGTAATCTCTAGAAGTTTAATGAATATGATTGATGTAAGAAAGAAATATCTAAATCAATCATTTAACATGACAGATCTTGAGTTGTTCCAAAGAAACCTATTGCTACACCTATGGAGGCAAGGCTTCAATCATCTCAATTAGATCCATCACCTTAAGTGAATGTAACCTTGTATCAACAACTAATCAATAATATTTTTTACTTAACCTACACTAGGCCGGACATCAGCTATGTAGTCAACTATCTCTCAATATTCATACAAAATCCAAAAGTTAGTCACTAAAGAACAAAGAGAGTGGATTTTCGGATACATTAAGGGTACAATTATTTTTTCCTAGATTATAAGAAGAACGAACAACTCTTTTTATATGCTATTCATATTTAGACCATGTAGGAATTTTAAGGACAAGAAATCCACATTAGGCTATGTATTCTCTTTGGGATATGGTCTAATATTGTGAGGGATTAAGAAGGAGAATGTTGTTTCTTGTTCATCTTGAAGTAGAATATCACACTACATGAGGAGTTTCCTACCAAGTGATATGGTATAATCACATACTTGAGGGTTTGGGTATTTATATAAGTAGCCTATAGTCTTCCATCAGTGACAATGAAGGTGTAATTAATTTTTTCAATATATCATTTTACGAATACACCAAACATTATCAAGTAAAATTACATTTCATGTGTGCATATGTTCAAAAACAAAACATCGACTCTATTTTTCCCAGACAAAGTAATAACGTGCGAGATGTACTCACTAAGTCACTTGCGTGATGCGGAATTTTGATGCATTCATATAATCTCTCCCTTGTTCACTCAAGACCACGCTAAATTAATGGGGGATTATATAAATAGATTAATTATGTGTTATTTCATCATCATCGTTGAAATAAATAACTTGTGTCAATGTGGTAATTAGTTTTAATTCAAACTAGATCAATTTAGTCTAATTTAAGTGCTAACTAGTGTGTAATCTTATCACTTTCATTCGAGTGATTTTCTCCACTACTTATGGACTTGAAATGGTGTTGTAAATAATGTACAAACTACTATCCGATATCTTTAAGTATTGAAACAACTTATTTGATAATATAATTATTTTATTTTATGTTTTTTGCATTCTAAATCATGTTTTTTTCAAAAACATAAGGTTTATCAAGTATGATTTTATTAATACATTGTTCTTTATAAGAATATAATAATACAACTAATACCCCGATATCCTTAAGTTTTTGCATGAATACTTTGCAAAATGGAGTATTCTTATCCCTACATTGGGGATCAATTTGTGTAAGGACATTAGTTTGCACTATATCTACCTCGTAATCATCAAGGTTGTTCCATTCATGTGTACTGGGCAATAATTAGGTTTGGTTGTATTTTCATTTATGTATGTAACATCATCATCATCATCATCATCATCATATATATAATTGCATTATAAACATTTGCATCAACTTGAACATCAATATTAATGGAAGAAGAAACATTTACATAACAAATATTTACCATTTTATTTGCACAATGTTGAAATAAAGGAATTTGAATATAATCATCATGAGCACCACTCAATCTACCATTTCACAATATTAAACTAAAGGAATTTGAATATAATCATCACGAGCACCACTCAATCTACCATTTCACCTAATAGTGCCAGGATCTAACATTCCTAGGTGGCATAAAATAATATCATGAAATAATATAAAGGAAAGAGCTAATGATCACACAAAGCCTAATAAAAGCTGGAATAAGGGTTTTATGAAACCATAAAATATGAAAGTTACCCAAAAATCAAACCATAAGTGGGAAAAATAAAACCCTAAATTTGGGTGTTTGATAAAAAGTTCAATCTTGCCAAAAATTTTATTAAATTACACCAAAGCATAACACAATAAAAGGTGAAATTTTGAAACAAAAAAAAAATCATAGTGGCATTAATTTTAGCAATAATAATCTAAGGTGCAAGGATACACTAAAGTTAACAAGTTCAAAAGTATATAGTTGTATTGTAATATTTATACATGACAAGAAAATAAATAAGTTTAAAAGCAACAAAATTCAAGATATTATTCATTATATGGTAAAATATATGACACATAGGTGAAAAAAGTTACAATACATGCGAATGAAATACATGCAGTAGTCACTACAAATACTAATATTGTGGGAATACACTCTTTGTTATTTATTTTCCAATGATGCCCAAGTCATGGCCAACACACATGGATTGGGGGATGTGTCAATACCCACACAATTCATTCTCGACCTCACCGGTGATTAGTCAAGCAAAGAGACATCCTTGCACCATTGCAAGATATGGACTTATAGGAGAATAGGTTTTATACATGGCTAGCTCCTAAGTAGATGAAGACCCGAAATGATAAGGTAAATATTAGTGACATAGTGTGTTTCTTTTGTTCTTTTTGTGGCATTTAAACATTGTTTTCATTTATTTGTAGGTAATGACACCATCCCTAAAGTGCAGTGGGAAATGGTATAGAAGTGGAAGATTTTTTTAAAAACATAGGTGTTAAAGATTGTCTCCAAACAGATACATGTAGATTATATTAGATTCATATAGGGATATGAAAGTTTTGAATGTGTTTTGTGGGTGTTCATTTTTTGGGTTGTATTTGTAGAGACATCATATGGTATAATGTGTGGTGCATAATGGATCCCTTGGGATCATGTTTTAGGTGTGTTTCTTACACATATATTGGGTCCCTAAATTCTAGGTTAATGCTTATTATTTACTTCTTCAACTTACGAAATGATATAAACTTAAGATTATATCCTTTTTTGGGTATTGGATTCTTTCAAATTGTGTTTCGGTGTATTTACTATACATATATTGACTCCTAAGTTTTAGGTGAATGCTTATTCTTTACTTCTTCAATTTATGGAATGATGTAAACTTTGGATTACATCTTTGTTGGGTTTGGTGATGTGGGTCACTAAGGACAATGTCAATGAAGTCAATTCAAGGCATATTTACAGTGATGTTATTTTGGTCAGTAGGGTAAATGTTCTTTCTTTTCGATACAAAGATATGGAAAATTACGTAGCTACAAAAAAATGTGTAGGAAAAACATTGGGTCCAACAACATTATTATTGTCATTTCATTGAACTTTCTTAAATATTATTAATATATAGTTGTAATGTGTTAAGTTACATACTACAAAAAAACATAAGATAAATGTTGAGAATTTGATGTTAGTTTTATGACTTGAATGAAGGTCATACATGACTTGGCCACTATATTACATGGAAGTTCTCTCTATTTTGTAAAACTTAAACAAATAGTATATATGGAGTTATATAGTCTATGAAATGTAATATTTCTTTATTTCTACTATAAAGTGCAATATATCAAATAAAATAACAAGTTCTTTTGAAGAAAGATAAATTCATTATTTTTATAAAAGCTATAGTATTGGTTTGATGTTAGTAATATTCATACTTAGAAGTAGCTAAAATTGCATTGCAAATTCTTGCGGGTTCAAAATTTAATGTTAGAAGGCAAATTTCGTAGTATTTTTCAAAAAATGGTGCAAAGAAAACTCGACAAACACCGATTGCAAAATCCCAATGTTTTAAAGATTGTATATTATTTCTAAAAATGAATTACACAATAACATTCAATTTTTTTATTTTCCCCAAACTCGTGGAATACACTTTTTATTGTTATTGGTAAATGTGGGTTTTTAAAAGGGCCTAAACCCTTTTACAAGAGCAACCTATAGGTAGAACAAAACAAACTAAGAAAACATACCAAATATTTGAACCGGGTGTAAAATAATATCTAAACCCGAGGAAAATTGTAGACCAAAGAAGTCCAATGAACTATAATAAATAAGCAACAAAGACACACTAGGGAAAAACAAAAATGAAAGAGGAAGAAAAAAGAAAAGGAAATAAAACCATAAATAGGCAATGATACCCTCCACTTCTACCTCCATCGTCAATCACAAGCATTGATACTAACCGTGCATACAAAGTTACTATAAAAAAGAAAACTAAGGAGATAGATCTATCCACAAGCAAGAATAAATCTAGTCCCTCTTGGGAGAGAATGTTCTCTAGCATACACTATGAACCATTGTAAGTCATCTCCACCACATCCACATTTAACCACTCAACCTCCATCTTGCATTCGTTGCACTTGGTCAAAGCTCCTTTATTTACTTTGGTGAAGGAGTTATTAAACTGAAGCAAAAATAAACACTCGTAGTGTGTTGAGGCAAACCATTATAGTCAAATTCAAACCTAACAATTTTCTCCTGTCAACTTGACCTGCCTCTTTAGGTACCTTTCCACTTAAAGTAAGGGGAGACAATGAGATTACTAATGCTTGAAGTGGGAGAAGAACTCCCAATTAAGATTTTCCTATAATTTCGCAACATGAGACCAACATTAGGAGAGTCATCTTTGTTACTCCAAATATAAGAAGGTTTGAAACTATAAAGGACCTTAGAGAAACATGTTGTGACTTAGTGACATATTTCATTACAATGGAAACATCTCAAGGGGGCCCTCGAGTCAAGGAGTTGGATTTGAGAATAATGAGAATAATCGATCTTAACCTAATGTGAGAGGGGTTTGGAAGGAACAATTAACACAAAAACTCTTACAAATCCCTTATTAAACAAGGATTCATCCAAACTAACAAAGGATCCCACTTTGTTAGCCAACAATTTCATAGGGGTAGGATTCCCCAAAATGTGGGGGAGGCGATAAAATATAAGCCACGATAAAGTTACATTATAATTTTAGCTTTAGAAGGGTTAAATAAGGGGGTCCATGAGCTAAAAAAACACCATGTTTCCAAAGAACTATGGTCCAATGGACCAAAAAAATAAAATTTGTAGTTGAATGGAAGGAAAGAAGGAAAAATCCATTACTAAACATGGAAAAGGAAGGCTCAATGAAATTAGTAAAAATGTATTTTGACTACTTGATGAGCTTTGCATGAGCATGTCAAGCCCTATAAATTTTCTAATTAGTAACTTTTCACTACCGATAATTACCTTCATAGAAAGGATGGAAGATTCTTAAATTTCAAGAATGGGTGGCTTTATTAGTAAAAACTAGTTTATCACCCATAAAAACCAATATCCTTAGGGGAAGAGATTCATGGCTTATCATGGTCAAAGGGTTGTGAATAGGAATGTCTCTCCTCAATGGGTTTCTACTAGCTAGCTCTTGAAACAAAGACAACATGAGGAGATGTATGTAAATATATTTGAATAACCAATTCTAGAGAATCAAACCCACCAGTCTCAAAGATGATTTGATTCTTGTAGAAATCCCTAGAATGGAAAGAACTAACATTGTTCGTGTAGGCCACAAACACTGGATGTATGATGGATATGTGCCATCAAAATCACTGAAACACAATCTATATTACAAAAACACCGCCATTATCACAACCACATCTCCTCTTATCACCACTTACAATAAAGTGTTTATCATTTTTACCATTTACCTTTTTTATTTTGGCACCCACAAATCCATTAGTTGAAGATGACATGACCATTTTTTTTTTCTTTGTTGTTTCCTCCTACAATCTTAAAAACCCTAACACTAGTGCCATCACAATCACCATCCTCCTCCTCCGAGCTACCATTGTTAAAATATTCAACAAAACTATGTAGATTGCTAAACCTAGAGGTTTTGAATCCTTTTCTCTAGAAATTCTTGTTGGAGGTGTGGGTAAAAAGTTTCAAATTCATCACTTTATCTAGGATTAGATCCTTGTTTAATCACAATATGTTTATTTCAACTCAAGTTACAATTTGTATTTATGTTGAAAGGAATATTTCCAAACTTGAAATATATCAAACAAATGCTAACAAATATCGATAGTTGTGTTTGGAATTTGTACATGGTTGATCAAATGAAACCCAACCATTTGTCTCTCTGATGGACATGGCATTGATGCATAGATCACTTAGATTGTGTTATATGGATGAAGAATGGGTGTAAAAGACTCTCATAAGTCTCACCACGTTTTTCATCATGTGCTTTATTCACCTCATTTGTTGATGAAGAAAGACAATTCAACTGTCAATGAGAAGATGTTATCAGTGCCAACGATCTTCCCAAGTTGGCATGGACATAAAAGACAAAAAGGGCATTAACTTGACTTAGGCTAGGCTCAAACTTGATCCTTATTTGGGATGATGTGAAATCAGAATTTGACATTTTAAAAAAGCTTCACCAACTATTTACTTTCCTTGCATTTGTCAAGACATGTGGCGAGGAAAGGCCTCGCATGACATTCAATCCATAAAAGTCATATTTGACGTGAATATTAAGGGAAAAAAAAATTAGTGTGGCCGTTCAAAAATTGGTTTAAAATTAGCAAACGATTTCCACGTTGTAGGTGAAATAATTTTACCATAATTATATTGAAAGGTGTTTCTTACAAGGGGAAATACCTTAGAGTCTTTGACATGTGGGAGATCAATGACCCACATTTCACCATATGTCGACGTTTGTGCAGGTAAATCACTGACTATTGATCTGCAAGGACTATAGATACAAGGCACTTGCCTACAAAGAAATCTCCACCAGTTGTGATCTTCCTATCATCAATGTTTCCCGCTCAACTGCAACTATGAAGGCTTTGATTTGGAACTCGTTACATTTTAGATCACTGTTATTTAAAATTTTACAACTAAAAGAAACCCATTTGAAGCCAAACCTTCACAAAGAGAGGGGACCTAACTAAATTATAAAGAGAAACAAATGGCCCACAGATCGTGACAAGTGTCAAGTCGGCGTAACTTCATAAGTCAAAGGGGGAACAAAGTATCAAACTCCTTTGGGACTAACACGTAGAGCCAACAAAGGAGTAGAACAGTTAGCCCACGAATGGTGCCAAGTGTCCACCCGCGTATCCCCTAGAGCCTTAAAGAAAATCAGAGTCAAGAGGATGTGCGAGCCTTCCACATGGATCTTGCAAAACAAATGGACTCCGTCTTCGAAGCAGGCCATAAATATGACAAGCCACCCGCCACATATAGGTATTTCGTGGTCTTATTTGTAAGATTTAATACTCAATATTTTTTTCAAAATATCGAGGCAAAGGGTCATTTCATTACAAAATACGCATCATTTGGGTCAAGAGGCTACGAACCAATGCACAAAGGGTCGAAATATCTACCTATGTAATAAATACCCGAAATTTTTCTTCTCAAAAGGCAAGTCCATCTCAAGGAGTCGATTGCGAGAATAATTAAGATGCATTAAATAGGCATGGATCTCACTTTTCAAGGGGAAAAATTGGGAGAAATATTTGAGGAAATATGTTTCTGTCACTTCATATCATTTATCATGATTAAGGGGCAGTTGAAAAGGATTTTCAAAGTTCTCTCTTACCTCCTCCTCACCTTATAAATTGTAATGAAGTTTCAGGAAACGATATGATGATATATGCGTTATAGGGTAGTTTTAGTTAGATACAAGGAGAGTTAACCTTTTCCTCTATGTCACAAATTTCTCTTCTATAAAAGGCCAAAAAAATGGTTAGGTTTCATTTGATCTTGGAACTCTAGCCTTCTGCCTTGAGTTTGTAATAGCAATCTTGCCTCTTTCTAATGTAATATTGTGCACAACCATTGGAGTAATATATATGTTTCGTGGTGTTTTTGGTTCATCATTCACATATCTTTATTGTCTTTTATTGCCTTTATTTTCATTTCAAAATTGTGCATCTTTGGATGTTGTTGAAATTTCTGGTGTTGTGCTTAAGTAGTTTGAGACGATTGTTTATTCGGTTGGCTTCCTGGTGTATTCTTTTCAAGCGCATCGCCTTAGTTTTGTTTTGTGTTTTTTCTTTCTAGTTTTTTTATCCCTATCTCCCCCACAAAGAAGAGCCAACTTCTTTAAAACCTAGAGGTCTCCTTAGGATGCACATCCCACCAACCTAAGGATTCCCATGACTCTAACGACTCTATCCGCCAAGGATTTCACACAATGCTTTTATGGCACACTCGATGGGACAACTCAAGTGATACTTTATTATGGCATCACTGGTCGACTCTTGAAAAAGTTCAAACTTCTATAAATATGGTTGCAAAGTACCTCAAGAAACTCCCCAGGGTCCGACCAAATCATTACAAAGGCTCGCAGAGCTCCCTCTCATCCATTTTCATTCATCTACCTTTCCATGCCTCCCATTTCTCTTCATCCAATGAGGTCATGCAATCATGACTCCATTACCACCAAGGGATCCTCCCCTTGTTCATCTCCAAACCACAATTTCGTACTACCACCATCTTCGAGCAGCTATACCTCACACACCAAAGAAACAAAGGCTCCAAATCCAAAAGAAGAGGAGCATATGGTAGGAAGTGATATGCGCTCACAAGGTTCACGTCACCCAACAGAGGAGAGGTTATAAAGGTTGCCTCTGTTTGTCCTCCCCACAAAGTGACTCCCTGAAAGGATCCTTAT
Source organism: Taxus wallichiana var. yunnanensis (assembly GCA_018340775.1). Classification (NCBI taxonomy): domain Eukaryota; kingdom Viridiplantae; phylum Streptophyta; class Pinopsida; order Cupressales; family Taxaceae; genus Taxus; species Taxus wallichiana. The sequence continues at coordinate 978,992,972 of CM031242.1, read as the reverse complement.
CGGCGCTTCATTCTCGCAAAATGAAGCAACATATGATGGAGAGATGGAAGATTCAAAACCATCACATCAAGCACAAAGCTTTGATAGAGGAGGAAGGAGATAAGATTGAGTGCTTATCAAATATGGGGAAATGTCTCAATGGAGAGGATCCTATTGAAATCACATATTTTCTCACTTCATTAGAGAAATGACAAAGGCCACCTGTTTCACATAACCTTTTCGCTGGACCTAATTCATAAGCTCTAGAAGAAAGTATTATAGGGAGCTTTTTGCTTTCAATCAAAGAGCCTGAACTCATCGGCGAAGCTTCTAAAAAGGGAGAGCGAAAAGACGATGAACAAGATGAAGCCCTTCAAATAAATCCGCAAGGGAGCCTCGAACCAAAAGATACTAGCCGAATGATGGGTGTAAGAAGAAGATAAGACCAAGCCCCGACTTAGGGTCAGTATCTTATCAAGCAAAATGCCGGCACTAATCATGTTCATTTCAGAACATGAGGATGATCTTCAAGACCCTGAGGGTCGGTTAAGCACCTCCAGCCACAAGATAAATAAGAGGAGGTATTCATATTATTCACTGATACCGCAAGTGGAAGAATGAAGGCCGTATTTTTACTCTCATTACAGGCCATATCAATCATGAAATTATTCGCATGGCCACATTTTTATAAGAAAAGGAAGCTACTTTTCCTTGCTTGTTTCCGGTTTTGTTTAGTTAGTGCAGAACCGCTTAGACTAGGAGTAGGAGGAGGTTTTCTTTCAAAGAGAATAAGTGCCTATGCATGCACTGCATATCTCATTTGAGACATGTATGTTTTGTATTTTATATAGTCTCGCTCCTATATTATTCCAAAAGGGATGTGTTAGCCCTGATAAAGGCTCCATCTCACCAAGGAAATCGCCATCACCAAAACAATTCAGCTTTCACTTCAAACCAAATATAGAGCAACTAAGATAGCCAAAGGTTGTCATTGGCCATACTTTTCAGTTTTCTACTCTCAGAAAAAATAAAAGCTTACTGAGTTTCAATATGAGAGTGGAAAGGAGCTGGAGTCAAGCGGTAATTGTGAATACTCCACATAAAGCTTAAAGGAGGCCACGAACTCAAATTCACAGAGGCTTCAAGACATAATTTTCATAGCAAAGGATCGTGGGTTCTTTTCATTTAGCAGGCTAAATGGTCCCAATGAGTCGCTAGACTGTTATTTAAATTTTCGCAGCTAAAAGAAACCCATTTGAAGCCAAACCTTCACCAAGAGAGGGGACTTAACCAAATTATAAAGAGAAATGAATGGCCCGTAGACCGCAACAAGTGTCAAGCCAACGCAACTTCAAAAGTCAAAGGGGGGACAAAGTATCAAACTCCCGCGGAGGATCGAAATGTAGAGCCAAAGAAATGAGTAGGAACACGAGCCCGCGGATGGTGCCAGTGTCCACCCGACGCATCCCCTAGAGCCTTAAAGAAAAGCAGAGTCAAGAGGATACGCAAGCCTTCCACGTGGATCTTGCAAAACAAATGGACTCCATCTTTGAAGCAAGCCATAAAGATGATAAGCCACCACCACATATAGGTGATTCAGATCTAATCAAAGATTTAATGCTCAAGTTTTTCTTCAAAAGATCGGAGGCAAAGGGTCATTTCATTACAAAATACACGTCATTTGGGTCAAGAGGCTATGAACCAATGCATAAAGGGTCGAAATATCTAGCTATGTAATAAATAGCTGAAAGTGTTTCTTCTCAAAAGGCGAGTCCATCTCAAGGGAGTCGGTTGCAGGATAATTAAGATGCATTAAATAGGCATGGCTCTCACTTTTTCGAAGGGGGAAAATTGTGAGAAAGATTTGAGGAAATCTATTTTTGTCACTTCATATCATTTATCATGATTAAGGGCAGTTGAAAAGGAGTTTCAAAGTTCTCTCTTACCTCCTCCTCACCCTATAAATTGTAATGAAGTTTCAGGAAAAGATATAATGATATAGGCATTAGAGGGTAGTTTTAGTTAGATACAAGGAGAGTTAACCTTTTCCTCTCTGTCACAAGTTTCTCTTGTAAAAGGCAGAGATCTTGGAACTCTAGCCTTCTACCTGAGTTTGTAATAACAGTCTTGCCTCTTTTTCTAATGTAATACTGTGCACAACCATTGGAGTAATATATATGTTTCGTGGTGTTTCCGGTTCATCATTCACATATCTTTATTGTCTTTGATCGCCTTTATTTTCATTTCGAAACTGTGCATCTTTGGGTGTTGTTGCAATTTTTGGTGTTGTGCTTAAGTAGTTTGAGATGATTGTGTATTTGGTTGGCTTCCTGGTGTATTCTTTCCACGACATCACCTTAGTTTAGTTTTGTGTTTTTTCTTTCTAGTTTTTCTGATCCCTATCTCCCCGCAGAGAAGAGCTAACTTCTTTAAAACCTGGAGGTCTCCTTAGGATGCACGTCCCACCAACCTAAGGATTCTGATGACTCTGATGGCTCTATCCACCAAGGATGTCCATCAACATATACCAAAGTCCATATTCCAATGTTCTCATGAGGTAGTGAATATTCTCTTGATACCTTAGAGATGGATTTCCCTGGGATCTTCTTGAAATATTCCGGCCAAACTAACTACTTGCATGATATCGTGTCTAGATGCGAGTTGAATACAAAATTATTCCTATATGTTGTCATGAAAAATTGCAACAAGAAAATTTACAATTTTCAAGCATGACAATGATACCCCTGTGTCAAATTTTTCAAGTTTCACCTTTCCAAGGCACCCTAGGTCTACCCATCCTCAACACCGGTCTTACCCAATCAGTCCAATGACCTCCTAGTGGATGTTAACTCATTCCCCTAGGTGAATTAGGAAATTCAAGTCAATCTCACCAGGTGATTTTAGGAGTTCTTTAAGAATGCAAATTTTGGGCAGTGTTTGGAAGGACTACCACCGCCTTCCCAGACAGATATGACCCCCTGGAGTGGAAAAAAGCATCCAAATTAAACATGGAGATGAATTGAAGTCCTGATAACATCATGGAATTGATTTTTTAATATTCAGGAAATATTTGGAGGATTCGGAGCAGATTCATCAAGAACAGGGTTCACATGCTTAGGAGGTGCACAGGGCCAAAATAGCTACTGAGCTTCAAGAAGTGATTCTGGGAGACTCTGGATGGAGTTAGGAGCTAAAAAGACATCTTTAGAAATTAAATTCAGATATATATAAGATGGTGAAATCATATTTTTCACAACAATTTTTAAATAGGTTTATATCTAGTTTTTCCCATGCTCGAGATAGGGGCCGAACAAAAATCTGATTTTTAGGTCATAAATGGAGGAATAAAGATCTGAGACCCCCACCATTAGATTCAAAAGGAATTTTCAGTCAAATTAATATAAAAAATTTCCAAAAAATTCCATCGAAGCTCAAGTTATTGTCGTTTCAAGTTGTCCTCAAGGTAAGAGTTCAAGAGTTAGTCAATTTTCGAAGAGGACATGTGTCAGCTCCAGGAGCCTAGTGCATTTTTTATGTCCCTTTCATCCCTTAAGAAAAGGGACATAGGGGATAGTAAAATGTTCCCAGCCATATTTTCCCTCTAGTCACCCATGGAACCTTCTGCATCGTCGCTTAAGCCCTCAGTGCTTGCCATAGCCTATTCCCTCGGTCATTCGATCATGACAAGTGTCGCATGGAGGCGTGATGTGCAAACTAATGACCCATTTATCCCTTAATATTAAGGGACATAGGGGACATGAAAATGTTCCCAGCCCCTTGTGGCCCTTAGGTCATCAATGTGACCCTCTACAGTGCAAGTTTCAAGCCCCCATGAGCTAGTTGGAGCCAAATACACAATCGTCGGATGCCTACCAAGTTTCGCATCGAGGCATGCGATGTGCAAAATGATGAACCTTTCATCCCTTAAGCTTAAGATACATGGGGACATGAAAATGTGCCCAACCCTAGACATGCCTCTTGGTCCTTCATACGACCAATTTTTAGCCCCCAAGTATTTTTCTAAAAATTTTAGCCCCAATGCTCAATCGTTGGATTTCTAACAAGTGTTGCATGGAGGCGTGATGTGTAATTTGATGACCCTTTCATCCCTTAAGCTTAAGGAACATCAGGGACATAAAAATGTGCTCCACTCCTAGTATGCATTTTTAAATTACTTTAAAGTTGGCACTTAGCTTTATTTCCCTCCATTTCATCTCCCCAACTCTGCACCCTGCCAGCACTCTGTCCATTTTTGTCTAAACATCCAAACCACCATTGCTACTCCAAACCAGCTCCACCATGGCACCAAAAATACTCCACTCCATGAAAATACACATATTAGAAAGGAAGGACTGATAAAAAGAGTCAAAGAAATGAAGAACGGAGAAGAAGAATGAAGAGATTCATCTGAAAACCCTTGTTGTCGTGAGATGAAGAATTTGATATATCTTACAAACCAGTGCATGAATCAAAGAACCATTTTTTTATGCATTCTTCATTTTCAGAGGCCACAAAAAACCTCAAAAACAGATCTCCCTTCCACATCATATATTGTTCACAATGAAGAAATCTCCCTCTTGGCACAATGAAGACAAAAGTCGATTTCTCGTTAAATCGACAATCGGTCTGAAGAGAAAATTCACAAGTGGAACAAGAAAAAAACCATATCAAAAATATAATTTTCATCACAATTGAGGAGAAAAACAAACCTGTAATTTTCAAGCTTTGTTAATGGTTGTCGTGTTTGTAATCGTCACCGGGAGAAAAATTTGAAAATTTAAAATCTCATGAACCAGTTATCGAGTAAGCCTAAAATTTCATAGAGTGATATTGGGAAAAAAACCATATCAGAAAAATTTGTTCCACCGTGATCCAACCACAAGAAGCATACTTACTAAAAATAACAGGCCTTCTACATGGGAGACTACTATTTTGGGTAAGTCACCAATTGAAGAAGCTGAAAGGAGGCAATGAACACAAAAGAGGTATCGTAGGTGAAAATCATCGAAATGGTCATCTCGGTCTAGAATTGACACTTACTAAAAATAGTAAGTGGTCTCACGAACACCTGCTAAAAATAGAAAATTGGTCCGAAGGCTATGTGAACACTAGGAGAAAGAGGAATTCAGTTCACATCCAGTCAAGGTTCAAAGAGTAGAATTTGCACACTTACTAAAAATAGTAAGTTGTCTCATAGACACTTACTAAAAATAGTAAGTCATTCCAGAAGGTGAATTTCACCAAAAGGAGCATTATGAGAGTTGAGCATTCAAATTGGTAGCCACAGTTGGAGTTCGGAGAAGAATTTTCACACTTACTAAAAATAGTAAGTTGTTTTTTCTAGAAATAGTAAGTGTTGAGGAACCATGAAGTACAAATGGACAAGACAAAATTTGGCACAACCTTTCGCTTCCGAGTATGAGATAGAAGATAATGATGTCTCATATATGGACTTCAATTATATAAAGGCTTGCATGATGAATGCTAAGGAAAGAGGGAAGATTGAAGATCAAGTATTCACAAGTGGGTTGTTCATAGTTGTGGGACACCTTGTGTCCATACAAAGCACTGAGTTGGTCTTGGCTTTCTCGCACCACTATGATCCTAAAACGTAGATAATTCAAGCCAACAATGCATGAATAATGGCAGTCATTAATCCCAAAACCATCTCACTCTCTCTACAAATTCCAACATCACCTAACATGGTCATCATCACAAAGGAGAAGGCCATACACGAGTGGGAAAAATGGATGCATACGTGCAAGGGATTGCACTAGGATCATGGATGAAGACAGGGAGAAAACCCTCAAGGATGCCAAAACACTTTCGAGATGTGAGTTTTAGGAAGGTTATTTAGATGCAATCACTCTCCTCAACAGGGTGATGGGAGAAGCGAACACGAGAGACTTCTAGGATTAGATGGGCCTTTTCATCTTGATAGTGACTGAAGGAAAGCAAAGAATTGACCAAGGGTAGATAATCAATGAAAAATTACATCTATAATTGCTTCAGTGCCCATGACAAAGAATTTCCACATGACTTCTTAGTTTATTTGCTCGCCAGCTTGAGATCGTTCAAGCGATTGGCTCTCACACAAAACATTGTTGCCAAGGTGACCGCATTCGAGAAGCTCCCATAATTGGTAATGGAGGAAAGTCACATGCACTTCACCCGTGTGAATGATGCATTCACAATGTGCATGTGGTCCAAACTTTGGAGGGTGATCTAGAGGCAAGGATGTCGCCACAAGTGGCATCCTTAATAAAAAATATGGCTCCTATTTCATACAGTTCTTGACTTTCTCCTACTTACGAGTCCTTCGGCTTCAAAAAGCTCCCATAAGGTTTCCTAAGTACCTTAGCGATCAAATTGTATTATTTGAGCTCTGCAAGCAGTTCATACAAGTAAACAACAGACTCAGGAGCAAGAAAAAGAAACTGATCTCATTCCCCATCTCTCTTGGGGTGTTCATATGTAAGAATGTGAATGATGCATCTCATCTGGAGGCCACCTTCACAAATTTGACTATGCATTCCTACACATTGTCGGCCAATTTCGACATTTGAGATGACCCCGATTCTTTCCATATTATAGACTTGCACTCATGATCCTAAAGTCAAAGATTATTGGGCTAATTGTGTTGACAAATTTTAAGTACATGAGAAGGATCATACGGATGATAGAGATGAAATTTTTTTGCTTCTCTTGGTATGAAGATATTTTGTAATATGATGGGACAGAAATGTATGATCCTGAGTATGTGGCGATCAAGGTTCCCCATTGCCTCAAATCAATTGGCACGTTCACGAGTCAGGGGATATAAAGGAATGAACTAAGAAGGTGGTCAAGAGAATGAGGGATTGGTTCCAAAGAAAGAGAGCCATGATCATCCAATCACGAGGTACTCCCACAAGTCGAAACAAGCTTCTCGGTAATCATCATGTCGAAAGTTGTGGAAGTTACTTCAAGTTCAAGACACTCTGGAGAAAGTTCAAAACAAAATCCACAGAATTGGAGACTTCTTCTCATGAAAATTCACCAAAGAGAGCCAGGACAAAAGAAGGATTAGTTGCAACAATGTAAGGGGAAGACCTGGTTGTAGAGATGCAAGAAGAAGATCCAGTGGTAGAAACACAAGCAAAAGAAGAGCATGTAGTTCAAAACCCAGGTCTTTTGAACCGCTACAAGAGGCTTCACCATTTGTCCATACTATATCCTCTCCCATCCAAGATGTTCCTCCTCTTCCAAAGTAGGGAACGATTGATGCACCTGTCGTAGAGCCTGAGTCCGATGAAATGTTCCCATGGATGCAGGAAACAATAGCCCCTGATACTCGCATTATTCAACAAGTGGCAGCCCCTGATTTATTAGTAATTACCTCATTGGCTAAGGGAAAGAAAAGGAAGTTTGCACACATGGCCTCACGGTTCTACAATGGAGAAACAAGTAATCAATATATTGAAGTAGCCCACCCAAAGGTGATCAAGCCAGTGGACGAAATGACACTAGCTGATTATGAAATGAGCACAATCCAACTAGGGCCAGCTACTCATGAAGGGGATTTGCATATGTATCAACAATCTTCCACTTGCATGGTGGCAAGGAACAAATAATATAAGAAGAAGATTGATGAGCTAAAAGAATAGGTGTGAACCCTTTCCTCATATGTGCATCATTTGGTAGATCTAAATGCCATGATAATTCCCATCGAAGAAGTTGCACCCATCAACAACTTCAACCCAGAATCTATCAAGAGGACGCATGAGCTCATGATGTAGGGACAAGCTAATAATGAATGGATCATTACAATCTCTAAAAGGGAAGTTAGTACTCTAAGAGGTAGTCAAACTCTTCACCTACATGTGTGTAATTACAAATAGGATGCAAGTGCTTAGAGAAGATTTGGAGAAAGAAATGGATTACTGGGATCCTCTGGGTCAAGTGACAAGTGAAATGAGTAACATTCACTCTCAAGAGTTTATTAAATAGAAGGATTTTGACACCCCTTCTAAAGACTTATCACGCATGTGGGGAAAGGGACATAGTAATCAAGTTTGAAGTAATCAACCAAGTCATCACCAAGTTGGATGAGAAAGAGGAACAAGTGTACAAGTTGTAGGATAACATAAATCACCAAATTCAAAAACTCGGAGTGCCTGCAATGGGAGAAGACACAACTGTCAATGAGTTGATTGGGCCATTCGAGGAATATGTTAAGAAAGAAGCGGGTAATCCATTATCCTTCAATAAGGATATCATGGAGTTCCTCTCAGAGATTTGGGCCGTCATTGCACTCATCGCAAAGAAGCATCCATCATGGTTTAAAAAGTGCAAAGACATAAATGGTGTGTCTGATGGGTGGATAGAGACTCTAAGTTGTGTGTGAATTCCTCACTACGACAAAGTGGAACTGCAGTGGCTCATTTCAGCAAGGAATTTAGAGGAATGGATATCTTCTTAGCAATGCAAGATGGAGACCACAGTCGAAGCAATATCGAGATCCACCGGAGCGGCTCATTCTTCTACATAATTCTTCCTCTTTCTTCTTCCTTCTTTCTATCTCTCTCTCTCTCTCTCTCTCTCTCTCTCTCTTCCCTCCCAACATTCTCTTTCTTCAATGTTCTAATTTTGCGTTGGGGTTTGCACTTTTTGATATGTCTTTAAGTGACTTTAGAAACATAATGTAACATTTAAGTCACCTTGTTTTTATAAAAGGGACTTAAATATTTAATAGGAATATGAACAACCTAAAGTCAATATATGGCATATGAAAAGTCACCGAGAAGATGAAGATTTTCTTCTCTTCTATAAATTGTAATGAACTCCTCATTTGAGGGTCTTCTTAGCTTTTGTGAAATTCATGAGAGAGAGATCCTTGTGAAAAGACCAAAAAGATAGTAAATTCTTCCATTCTCCCCTATTCTCAAATGTCTTCCATTCTCATACTATGTACAATTTTTTCTTGAGCATCAATACAAGAAGGAGTTTCTAGCCTTTTTTGACTAAGGGATTTATTGATACTTTGTGTTCATTAAATTCTAATTGGTCTTGTTGTTATTTGCAAAATTGTTTCTTCTTAATTTTAGTGCATGTGATGAAACTTCTAACTGATGTATGCAAGACTCTAATTTTCTACTTACAACATTAGTCCTCTTATCTAACATTCTCACTCCCTTTCCCGCTCTCCTAGCAAATTCCTCCCTAGCAAGCCATTGTTAGCTTTATCTCAGGGTCATTGGAGTGCCCCTGTTGGATCCCTTCGATCGCAAGAAATCCATAAATTTATCCCCTGACAAATTTTCTCGCCAACACTATCATAGATCTATATAAGGTCTGATTTACCTTTGGTGAGCTATCTTCCTTGCTGAGTTTGCATCCTACAATAATTAGAGTGCTTACTGGCTTGCAATCTTCCATTTGAAATCTTTTAAGCATCTCCTTGATGTACTTTTCTTGTGAGATGAATATTCCCTCCTTGGATTGACTAATTTGCATCCTAGGAAGAATGATAGTTCACCAAGCATTGATATTTGAAACTCCCTTTTACGTACTTTTAAAATCTAAGTGACATACTCTCACTATCACTCCCAAATATTATATAATCTACATAGATAACAACAAACAACAAGTGACCTTCTTCCTCTTTTATGTATGCAGATTGCTATCATTTACTCCTTTTTGAATCCTTGCTCAATCATGTACTTCTCCAAGCTATTATAATAAGCCCTAGGGGCTTGCTTGAGACCATATAGTGTCTTCTTCAATCTACACACATAATCCATGTCCTCGGTAAGATAAAAGCCATCAGGTTGTTCAATGTAGACCTTCTCATTCAAGTGCCCATTTAGGAATGTTGACTTCACATCCATTTTATATACTTTGAAGCCTTTATGTGTTGCATATGTCAAGAAGAGCCTAATGGCCTCCATCCTAGCCATAGGAGCAAATGTCTCGTCAAAAATACTCTTTCAATCTGAGCATATCCTTTGCAAACCAACCTTGCCTTGTTTCTTGTGACTTCACCTTTCTCATTTATCTTGTTTTTAAACACCCACCGGGTTCCAATGATATTTTTATCCTTTCGCCTAGAACAAGCTCCCATATTTCATTCTTCTCAATTTGATCCACTCTTCATTCATGGCATTGACCAAATTTTGATCCTTACCAGCCTCCATGACATTCTTTGGTTTTATTTTGGACAAGAGAACAAGACTTTTCTTGATTTTGGGTACCTTTCAACCTTCTTCTAGTTTGAATGTTTACTTCCTTGTTTTCTATGATCTCACTTCTTGGACGATCTCTTTTAACCTACCTTGAACATGCTTTTGTATCAAGTCTTTCTTCATCTTCATCTTCTTCTTCTTCTTGATCAACTTCTGCAATTTCATCATCATCTTAAATTTTAGTACTTTGTGGAGTCTCCTTGGGTTGGTCGTGGTCTTCTTTGGATATGATTCATAAATTGTAATATTCACGCTCCCAACTATCTTTTTTTGGCTCTTATTATAACATCTATATGCTAAAATAACAATTGAGTAGCCTAATAAAATGCCTTCATCACACCTTGAGTCAAACTTACCAAGATTGTCATCATCTCTATTGATGTAACACTTGCTTTCAAACACTGTTAGGTGCTTTACACTTACAAGTCTTCCTCTCCAAAGCTCATAGGGTGTCTTCTTGTTGTTGATTCTGATTTGAGCTCTATTTAGGATGTATACTATTGTGCTAACTACCTCTCTCCAATATCCATTTGACAATTTTGATTCATTCAACATAGTTCTATCCATTTCTTGCATTGTTTTGTTCTTTCTCTCTACTACCCCATTTTTTTGAGGTGTTCTTACAATGAGAATTGTCTTCTTATTCCACGAGTCTCAAAAAATTCATCAAATTCATTTGACCAAAACTCTCCTCCTCTATCAGACCTCAAACTCTTGATTTTTACATTCTTTTCATTCTCCACTAGTGCTTTGAAGGCCTTGAACCTTTATAGTGCTTCTTATTTTTCTTTGAGGAAGGAAACCCATGTCATTCTTGTGAAGTCATCAATCAATAACATGAAGTAGCTCTCTCCTCGATTGCTTTTAGTTCTGGTTGGTACTACAAAATCAGTATGAATCAACTCCAGGGGTCTTATAGTAGAGTACTCTTTTGATTTAAAACTTCTCCTAGTTTGTTTTCCACGAAGACATGCTTTACAAAGCTTATCAACTGATTTTTTTATCTTAGGCATGCTCCTTACGTATCCCATGGAGTTGATTTTGACAAGTTTATAAAAGTTGAGGTGTCCTAGCCTCTGTGCCAAAGCCAACTCTCATCTACCTTGCTAGTGAAGCACTTTTCTTTGTTGATCTCCTTTAGGACATACATATTATTTTTGGTTCTCTTTGCCTTGCCAACCACCTTACCTAATTTTTTTTTCTTTATGTCACACCCTTTATCATGAAACAACATTGTATACCCCTGCAACTGCACATTTGACTTACACTCAAAAGACCGTGTTTTAGACCCTCTCAACGATAATACCTTTTTTTCGGTGATAGTCTTGCCATTGTCAAGACTTAAATTTCCTTTTCTTACAAATCTAGTTGGTGTATTATCCCTAAATCTCACTTGTACCTACCGCATTTTCTTCCAAAGAGATGAACTTACTCTTATTTCCTATTAGATGGCTTGAACACCCACTATCTATGTACCACTTTGTGTCTTCACTTTGAGAATGAAATGTGGTTTGGACTATTAAACTTTGTTCCTTTACACTTATATGATTTGATTTCACAATATACACCTTGCTTTGCTTATGATGTTTTTGCTAGAAAAATTTCGCTATGTGACCATACCTCTAATAGTTGTAGTAGATCAGCTCATCCTTTCTTCCGAAGTGATATGAGTTAAGATGTCTTCCATGACCTTTAACATGTCTCCTACACTTTGAGGCTTTGTGACCAAACATATTGCATGAAAAACAATAACCATATAAGGAGTGGGCATACCTTATTGCATGGGATTGCTTGCTTGAGGTGTATCTCTTCTTTACATCTTTGACATTAGCATTCCTTGCTTGTGGTGTATCTTGATCAGTCTTGATTACCTTCTTACATGTTGCTTCATCATCCTGATTCTCTTTCTCAAATATTAGACTAGATTTTTCGTTGAAAAATCTTTGCTTGCTTAGGATATCATCTAGATCATTTGAGATTTTCTCAAATTTTTGATAGGCCTTTAATTTGGTTGAGGTTTGATCCAATTGAGTTTGCAACGTGAGCTTTTAGATCTGATTTGAGTTGTAGGTTCTCCTCTTCCTTGAATTTGAAGGGTGCTTCAATCATTACAATTTGTGCTTCAAATTCCTTGGACATGTCTTCATTTACTTGTCTTGTCTTTTCTCAAGAAAATTGATTTTCCTTCATACTCTTTCACCATTAATTTCAATTTTTATTCTTCTTTCTTTGATGTTTCAATTCTTCTAGAGCACTAATTAGCTCCTACTTCAAGGTTCACATCATCATCCTCCTCATCTAAGTTATCATCTAAAAATTGAATTTTACCTTTTGAGATGCAAGCAATGATTTTTTCCATGGCCATGAATAAGGTTTCGATTGTATACCTTCATCATATATTTCAGATTTACTTGAGTCAATAGATTCAAATGAATTTGATCCTTCTTGGGCATAGAATTCTTTCTTGTTCTTAATGTACTTCTTCTTACCTTCATGTTTCTTGAATTTCTTCTTTTGCCTATGAGAGGTTTCTTCATCATGTTCATCTTGATCTCCCTTGTTTTTGTTTGGAAACTTGGATGCAAAATGACCAACTTGACCATAGTTGAAGCATTTGAATGGTAGCTTTCCCTTGTACTTTCCTGATCCTCTTTTTAGTTTCCTTACAAACATAGCTTCAACCTTCTCATCATCCACCTCCATATCAGACTCAACTTTGTTCTTCTTAGCTTGGGATTCCTTATTAGCCTTGAAAGTTGCTTCTTTCTTGATTGATTTTAATTCAATGGTTCTCATCTCATAGGCAATAAGTATACCATGAAGTTCATCCATTTTAAGAGTGCTTAAGTCTTTGGCTTCTTCCACAGCTGACACCTTAGAATCATATTTAGTGGACAAGGATCTCAACACCTTTTGGAAAACTACACTCTCCTTTATCTTCTCTCCTAGACCTCTGATTAGATTTACTACTTCATCTACCCTTTGCAAGTAGGAGGCAATACTTTCACTTTCCTTCATTTTGAGGCTCTCAAATTGGCTCATGTAGGTCTGTAACTTAGCTAATTTAACTTTATTGTCACCTTCATAGATGGTCTTCAATTTGTCCCAAATATCCTTAGTTGTGGTGCAATGCATGACCTTTATAAATCCAAATTTCAACCATCCCACAAAGAATTGCATTCATTGCTTTGGAATTATTTTCACTCTCTTTCTTTCCTACTGCATCAATAGGAGGTGTAGCTAGAATTGTGTAGCCATTATCAACTGATTTCCATATGTCAAATCCAAGAGACATGAGGTAAGTTTTCATTCTGACACTCTAGAAGGCATAATTTGATCCATTGAAAAGAGGTTCCTTTGAGGTAGAGAAGCCACTTTGTGATTGATTGTTTGTCATGTCTGACTTTTCTAGATTTATTTTAAGTTGTTAAACTCACTACACAAGGACCAAGCTTTGATACCAATTGTTAGAAATTAGGACACTAAGAGGGGGTGAATCAATGTCAATTCAAACTTTTCAATATAATTCAAGCCAATAAATTTGTATCAACTTAATATGGATGCAACAATCACACAATTCACATGAAGTAAACAAGCTAAACACATGGAGAGACATAGTTTTTAAGTGGGAAACCCAAACTGGGAGAAAACCCATTGAACCAATGCACTATGCTCACAAAGGTTACAAATTAGTTGAGCTACAACTCAACATGAAGCACCAACTTCAAAATCAAGCACCTACTTAATTGATTCCAAGCTACAACTAGCATGAAAGCACCTACTTTCGAATTTATTGAGCTTTAACTTGGACTTTGTTATGTTTTGGAGCCTATTTTCATCGTAGAAGTGTTTAAGACTATACAATAAAATTACAGTTTACACTGTCCACATTTTTCTCGCTAGGGTTCGGGGTCGAGTCGAGCCCTAAGCAAGAGTGGTACAGGGTTCGGGGCGTAGTCCCCAGGGAAAAAATGTTGGCCTCAAAAATGTGCCCGATACCTCAGGAAACATGTTCTTCTCATATGGGTGGTATTTTTGACCCATAGGTTTATGGGGCGGTTTTGGCCCATGGTTTTGTACCCACTGTATTGTAAAATTACTTAAGCAATTACCTATTGATGTAGGGAGACATAACATTGTATGTGTGTGAGTTCAAGTGTGAATTCAAGAGAGTTTGTTGAGCACAACTCCAAACAGATCTAGGTATTGTATTGAGAGAAAGAGGTGACTTGTAATAAAATATAAGCAAGTGATTCTTAGTGGATGTAGCCCAAATTGGGTGAACCATGTTAAATATTGTCTTTGTCTTTGTTTTTTTATTTTCTGCACTTTTATTTCAAATATGTGATATTATTCTGTATATTAGTTTCTACTATTACGATTTTGTGTGGGATTGTTCCGCATATTTTATCCCTTATTTCCTAACATAATTTACAACAATTTTGATCACACACCTTGACTTAGTTGCTAAAACAATGAATTTTGATCCTAAAATTTCACATAAACTCACTTGCATCAATTCGATTTGCAATAGTTTCAACACATGATCACTCTTCTCACTCTCTCAAACTAACACTCGACTCTCATCAACATAAAAAAAATTTACAAGCTCAAAAATTAGCTTTTTGTAGACAAAAAAATCTCCTTCACATGGATTTCCAACTTCATATTCTAAGGCTCTTCTTTTTTACTCAATTAATGATTCATACAAGAACTTGAAAAGTCTTCATATGAAAGCGCCTTTTGATATCTTGACAACATCTAATCATCTTCGATTACCCCTTCACATTTTACAGTGCTCTTACAAGACTCTTTGATGACAAATGATGAAATATAGAGCCTCTATAACTACCTCGACAATCTGCCACAAATGTTAAAATTCCATTTAGACCCTGGTTCATTATCTTTGTAACACTTCGCTAAGATTCTAAACCTTTTCTTCAATAAGGAAAATTTTTCTTGTAGTTCAACACACTCACCGAAATATGTCGACTGAGTGAATGTTATGTAAGTCCTTAGATATTATTTATAACCTCTATTCAACCCTCAAACTACGTCATTTTAGCCTTCAACTTCCATTTGAGTTCATGTATGCATTACCAACTTTGAACAACATAGAGTGAATAGACTTATGAGTTCACTTAGGCATTCATGCAAGTTAAACAAGTTTATATGAAGGAGTTTATCAACACTCAGAGCTTGGACATCATTGAAACAAGGTAAGGAACAAAATTCACATCTCTGCTACATCAATAAAGAGCTCATTGTCTTGGAATCCATCAACACAATTGGAGATACACATGTCATGGCGAAAGCGTAAGTGTTTAACTATTTTCACCTCAAGGAGAAGATTATTTATGAGCTTTGAATCAGACATAACCATTGAGAGATCACAACCTTGCAACTCTTTTCATGAAACAAGCATTGAGAACAGGGTATGCACCGTCTTATCAACACATTTCTGCAGCTTTAAGGCTTAAGTGGTCACCACATCCATTCTCATTCCACCATGTCTTCTGGGGAATTTTTCAATAAGGAAAGACATTGGTACAACTCCCCGAGCTCATGTATTTCTTGATATTATACCATTCTGACCACACTTGCTCAATCTTCTAGATCGTGCTCGCTTAGGGTTTTGGGATTCAAATCTTGGTCTCATTGTATGAAAGATTTTAACACATTTGTTTTACATTTTTGTGTCAAAACACTTACAGGATGATGAATTTACTAGAGCTTCATACTACAAGTTCAAGCCTTCTATTCCATTTGATGATTGAAGATATTCATGATTTAAGATCAAGGAAACAAAGTTTCTTGACTTTCACGAGAGACCAAATACAATCTTCAAAGATGACCTAGTTTACATATGTGAAGCACTATCCTTAACATCCAAAACACATTTTGAGAAGATCCTTTCTTTGGGCACCTTACCACGTTGATTGTAAATCACAAATTGATGCAAGCATGTCATGAGTGTTGGAAATTTAGGGAATGAGTTGCATTGTCACTTGAAACACCACAATACAGATCTTAAATTGTAGGCTTCTTGCTATTCAGTAGAATGAAACTTTGCATCATCGGTAGAAGAACACTTTAGGAAGAACCTATGCACCACTTTCAACAGCTTGAATGCAAAGTTTGTGAAGGAAAATTCATAAGCATAAATTGGAATCTCAACCCTCTTTGTTATGCCTACATGACGATTGAGAACCAATGGAAACTAGATCTTCACACTACTTAACCAAGGAAACTTTGAGATTCAAAGAGTTCTCTAAGACCTAGAGAAAATTCTCATCTACATTTTCCACCTCAACATTATATTTGTACACAAACACCATGACTATACCTTTCAAACAACATAACTGTATATACACAACTTGCAAGAGTTGAGTTAGACTTGTATGGAAAAGACATGCTTGAAGATCACTATTGGCATTATTTTGACTTGGAAGGAGCCTTATTTAACCATGAGTAGTTTAATCAACTTACACAATTGGTTTGGAGACAAACAAACTCATTTCATGCCTATCGATTTAAGGAGGTTTGGAGAGAGAATAAGCAGTGATAGAAAAAAATTGAATTTTTTTGTTCTTCCACCTTTTGACCTCAAACCTTTTGCAAAATTTTAGTGTTGGAGTGATCTTTAAAAATTCCTTCTATGATTTATCGAAGGAGGATTGATAATTTTGTTTGAGTACTAAGAAGACAGGTCACCGATTTATCTCTTCTCACTTTACCCAGTTTTGGTAAAACTTGAATATCTTCACAATTTCTTTTCAAAATTTGATGAAATTTGACCTATAAAGCACTACCCTCTACATGCTTCATATTTTGGTTACTCATAAACGAGCATGTATAGTGCGGACTCAATGTCATTTGTTTGTCAAGCTTCCACTACTAGTTCTCAAGGGCAATTTTAGTGAAAACTCAAAAGTTGCCTCCAAAGATAAAGTAAGCCCTATAGATGCTCATACATGCTTTATACAATATTCACAGGCTCTTACCATGCTTACCTAGGCTTTTCATGGTCTGCATTAAGCTCTTACACCTCATTATGCTCTAGAACTTGGCCTAAATGGGCTAGTTCTAACTATGAATTACAACACCTGACCTAATGCTCACCATAGAAGCTCTTGCACATCCTAGAAATATAATTTCTAACCTATGGGACACCTGAGCCAAGCACACTAGCCATCTCCATACCTCTAGTAGGCACCAACCACACTGACTAAGCCTGTAACACCTTGAAACAATCCTGAATGTTCAAGAAACCACCATGAGACCACTTTGTGACCATCAAACACCATTGAGAAGGCACCAACCTACTTGACATTTCACTCCTCCTTTGCCATCAATGAAAACACCAACCAATGAAACAAGGCTCAACATGTAGTGTTTGATCTTTGTAATTTTTTTCGTTTCAATCAAAATATTTTTAATGGATAAGTGTTGGTTAGTCGAATTTGATGTAGAAAGTTGGTGACAAACTACATAAATGTGATTTGTTGAAGTTCGATTGTTGAAGTTTGAGACGCTGCAGCATCTTCACGAAGCTGTTTTGGAGGAAGGTGTGGTGCCCTTCGAGAAAGCCTACGGGCAGTCTGTGTTTCAGTACTTTGCGCAGAATACCCAGATGTGAGGTATATTTCATTCTGCCATGAGCAATCTGTCCGTCATTTTGATGAAGTCTGTGCTGAAGAACTACGATGGGTTCAAGGACGTGAAGGTTCTGGTGGATGTTGGGGGAGGAACAGGGCTGAATTGCAGTATGATAAAGGTTTTTATCCGCACATTTCTGCTATTAATTTCGATATGTTGTTTTTCATTACCAAGGCTACTAAAATGTCAGGTAATTCGAAAAATTTCGATGGAATCCATAAAGACGGTGAGATTGACCTTATTTTGCTTTAGATAAAGTTTCTACGGAATCCCAATCCTTCCTGTTTCATTTCATACTTTGATTTAATATCTTGTATTTCTAATTTCTAAATTAAAATATATAATTAGGTCAAGTATGTTTAAGTTATTTTAATTATAATGCCCATTATTGTAGGTTTTTATTTATAAAAAGATATTAATTAAAAATTATTTTCGATAAATTATTAATTACAATTAGTACATAAAATTTTTGATTTGTTAAATTAGTTCATTTTCTTATCTAATGATTAGTATATACTAAATGATATATAATTTTGAAAAGAGTAATTTATCGATCTATAAATAATAAAATCTATAATTTAAGCCTTGTTCTCTTTAAAATAAAATAAATTTATAAAACATAAAATAGTATTATACGATAATTAATTTGTGGTTTATATTATGTGATATTGATATGAGTTTAAATAACACATAATAACATTTTAAATTTACAGATAATTATACAATCTATTATATCATTTTGATTATTATTTATGACAATAAACAATCGTCAAAATTAATAAACAATATACTTGATAGTTTAAGTTTGTGGGTATTATTCATAATTAATCGATTTTAAGTCATTTTAAGCTTAAGTTTGAATGCTTGTAATTTATCTTCCATGGATTGTTAATGATTCGACAAAGGATTGAGGCATGTGAATGGTTTAAGTTCTCCTTGATATTGTAGGGTAGTATTGATTTCTCTACTTTTATATCAATTTAAAACTTGTCTTTAGCGTGAGGTTAAATATGTTAGGGTTAATTTTTTTGTTTATGATTTATTAATGATATGCACATGATAGATGGAATGTGGAAGGGTTAAATTCACAGTCTAAGGTTATTTTATGTACTATATTCACATTGTGCTTAAAGTTCCATATACCGGTTAGGGTTGGTAAATACAATCATGACGTTGATAGTTATTTGTTAAAATTTATTATGCATTACAAATAACTACATTGGCTAGCCATCATATTTGTGTAGGCAAATCATTGTAGCATTCATGTGTAGCTCGGTTTTCTTGCAATGAGGAATGTGGATTTGTAAAGCGGTTGACTAACATTATTTCTTTTGCATTTGTGTTTATTTCATTTAAATCGTGTTTCAAAAGGTCGTGGTTTGAACCCCAATGGATCATTGCTTTAATGTTTGCATTATTCTATTATAATGACAAATAAAGTAGGTCTATTATTCTATTTTTCAACCCCATGGATCATTGCTTTAATGTTTTGCAAAAGTTGTGTCCGTTTTAGGGTTGAAACCCTAATTCTATGGTTTCATCTATATCTTCTTAATAATGATGAATTAGGAAACAATTTTTTTGGGTTGATGGTAATATATTCAAAGGTGATACCACTGAAATTTCAGAATTTTTGGATCTATTTTGTCAGAGTTATTTCATTTTTATTGTTTTTCACTATTTTACTCCACAAGCCGCAATTTGAGGAATTTTTTAAATTTCTTACATTTTCGAAACCTCTCAAAAATTAAATTAGGGTTTTGTTCTGTGATTTCTGATTTTTGGTCGACCTTTAGCCGAAAGGGTTAGAAAAGTTTTGATCAAAAGGGTTTATTCCTAAAACCCTAGTTTTGTGGATCATGGGGATGGTAGCTTTTTTTGGAGATGGCAGGATTGATGCTAGAGAATGGTGGAACAAATTTAGGGATAAATTCTCTAAACCATAAGATATTTGGTTATTCAAGTTGTGGATTAGTGGCCCTGCATAGATTTGGTTTTCTGAGTTAGAAAAGGAAAAGTCTAATTGGTCTTTGGAGGAACTGGAACAAGTTTTCATGGACAGATGGGCAACAAAAGAAGAAGAAGACGAAGAAGAAGAAGAAGAAGAAAAAGAAGAAGAAGAAGAAGAAGAAGAAGAAGAAGCAGAAGCAAAAGAAACATCAAAAGAAGAAGAAGAAGAAGATGTTGATGATGAAGCTGCTACACAGGATAGTGCATCTCCAAGGAAGGAAGCTTCAATATTTCAGTTTGAAGGGTGCATTCAAAGAAAAAAGGTAATTGTTTCCATAAACCCTAGCAGCCAATATAACTTCATCAATATGGATGTAGCTCACAATCTACATGTGCAAACAAAGCATATCAAGGAATCTCAAATGGATGGTAAGAAAATTCAAGTTTTTGAAGATTTAAAGCTTTCTATGGATAAATATGTTTTACATTCAGATTTTTATGCTTTAGATATGGATGGTATGGATATTGTTCTTGGATATCCTTGGTTAGAGACATTGGGAACAATTAATATTAATGTGCAAAAGAAATTCATGAAATTATGGTACAAGCGAAAGAAAATTACATTGCAAGATATCACACTTAGCAAGGAAAAAAATAATGTAAAATTGGATCATGAAGATGAATTTTCAGATGGTGAAGAAGGGAATAAGGATGAATCAAAAGGAGAGGATGATGAAAAAGAAAAAAATAATTTCTCTACTCAAGAGAAAAAAGAAATAACAAACAAGTTTGAAGAGGAAAAGAAAGTAGAGGAAAAGATTGATAAGGTTGCACCATATAGACACCCATATCATCATGAGAGGAAAACATCATGGAGACATGCTCGACACATGAGGTCAGCAATATATATGGATATACAAGGAATTGGAGGAGTAATAATTTTGGCTATACATGGAACAATAATTGTATGACATGGAATCATAGGAATAATCATTATGGATATACATGGATGCCGAGGAGGAACACATATGGACCAGGATGGAATCATATGCGCACAATGGAATATGGAATCATGTTTGGAGTAACATCACCCACTAGGATTTCATATGGGTGGTTAGATGATCGAGCATGGCAACAAGTGTGTAATAATTTAAAGCACACTCATTATATGGCTTCTTCTTATGTTTCGGGGACGAAACATGTCAAAGAGGGAGGCAATGCTATGTACCTTGGGATATGATAATATAATATATATGGGTTGATGGAGATGCCGACATGTGGCACACATCCCCTTAGTTATATGTATGGGTTCACATGGGATATGATAATATAATGTATATGGGTTGATGGAGATGCCGACATGTGGCACACATCCCCTTATCTTATTATATCATTCATTTATGATTTATTATGCTTAGGATGTCGGCCTTAGTATTGGCCATAGGTTAGAATGGTATATATAGAGGTTATAAGGTTGTAGTTAATCATCATATTGAGTATTGGAGTGTTATTGTATGGTTTGGAGGTTACCCCCTCAAAGTGGTATTGGAGGTTGCCCCCTCGAAGTGGCAAAGCTATTATATGAGCATATTGTCATCATTTATATATATTTTTGTGTTCTCTCATGTTATTCTGTTGTCTATGTTTTGATTTATACAAGTAATATCCTTACATGGTTAGAATTCCTTCCCATGATGCAAATTGTGTACAATTAGAGCAATACCAAGATTTTGTAAGTTATATTGTTTAATTAATTTTGTGCCACACACATATGTTGTTGTATTCACGTTTTAATGCACCTCATCACAATGGGAAATTTTACCCCTCGTCGAAGATTAGTGATTTTGGCAGACGATGCGATGTTTATTGATTGCAATGAAAATGTAGTAGATTTAATCAAAGCATTGGTGCCAATGGATATTGTACTTGTTGATACCGTGATGGAAAACATCAACTATGTTATTTGTGATTTGTTTGGTTTGAATGACGCTATTAATATTGACGTATTTTGTATAATATTAAAGTGTGAGTTAGACATTGCTTACCATTGCCCTTAACGTGGTAAATTTGAAGCCTATAACGTGATTATAACACCCAAATATTAAACAACAATAAAAAAATAATAACACTAGTTCTCTCGCATTAACTTGAATGTATATTTAGTATAGGTGGTGAAAGTGGAGGGTTGACATCGATACCACACAATGGCAATGTGTTAGAGGCATGCACACAATGCAACCCACAAACCAAATATATGATTGACGCATCATTGCCCTTCTTTGACTTCACCTAGTCATTCAATGTCACAATAGGTTTTTATGTGTGATAGGTAATGGCTCTAGTTTTACTTGGCGTGGAAGGTGAAGAAGGTGTTGAACACTAAGTTAGAATGGCTATTCACGCGAGGTGACCATGGTGGTACATGAATTTGCATCATACGTCATATGCCGGAGAAGGAAAGATATTACACTTGGGTCGAAGTGTTTAAAGCAAGATCTCCAATCCCATTTGATGGCGTCGATAAATAGACGTAGCTCGCGGCCACCATGAGCATTGTCCACGAGGCTTACTAGTCCACATAATTTTTCCAGACTAGATTATTAACTCTATCTTGTTCGGTAGAGACACCTCCTCAAGCAACACTCACCTATTTTTCTCGGCTCCTCTCCTCCCATCCCTATGTAGAACATGCAATTTGCCAAGAAACCACATGTATCGTCATCGCTAGATGAGACAACATAGACTAAACTAATGTTGCCCAAAAGTAAGTCCCGATTAAAAAAATTGTGTGAGCATGACGAGTTTGAGAGCGTGTTATGTTTTCTCATGGGCCATGACCAAAGACACTTTGAAAAGATTCCTCTTCACAAATTTCTCACTAAATAGTTAAGATGATGCGACGTCTGTACTAATAACTTCATTTTTTCGACGTACGTTTTAATAGATTTATTTTCCCATTGGTTTGTTGATACTCACATTAATTTATTATCAATATACTTATTTTAATTTGATGTGTTTGTGACTTTATCTCTTGTTCATATGTTTACACATTAATGTACTCTCTTGAGGTTTATGTGTGTATGTGGTCTTCGATAGATGGTGGAGGGATTCAAACAACTACGAGCTTTCAACCGGGCCGACCATCTCCCATGACTTCTTATGCTTTGGATCCTTTTGACTCCATTTGTACTATACGCACGCCTTATTTGTGTGTGAGAGGCTTTATTTGAAATATAATATAGGGTGCAAATTTTGAAATCTTGCATCATTAAACTTGTAGATGTGTAATGTCGATTGCCTTAAATGTTTATGCTTTTTTCTTCATGAATTCATCAAATTTACATGAGGCCAAAGTTGAATTCAATACACTATTGTGCTTTTGTATAACTCGAAAAGCCAAACACATTCCCGATATCGAAAATCTAGGTTGTTGGTATCAAGTCATAGCGGTGTGTTCTAACCATCAACAAAACACACGTGCTGATATCACAAAAAATAACTATTGACATTATGAGTATTGATTAATGAGGGGGCACTTTTTGAGATATCTATCTACAAGGCACGTTACCTCAACGATTTGTTTACCACACCCTCTTTCTCCTTCAACAAATGACGAAAATCGCTACGTGGTTCATATGTGTCTTCTCAGAAGTAAGGAAGAAAGAAGAGTCACATACGCCTCCCCTCAACATTTTTCCCACTCCTATATGAATCCTCCTCCCTCAATCTCATTCTTCATCACTCCTCTTCATTTTTAATATTTCACTCTTTCAAGTTTAAGTTTTTGACAAATCCTTTCGATGTCTCCATTACAC
Organism: Taxus wallichiana var. yunnanensis; assembly: GCA_018340775.1. Lineage (NCBI taxonomy): Eukaryota > Viridiplantae > Streptophyta > Pinopsida > Cupressales > Taxaceae > Taxus > Taxus wallichiana. The sequence continues at coordinate 978,969,346 of CM031242.1, read as the reverse complement.
CTTTAAAGATGCCCTTCTTGAAAGTGTCAAATTTCGACTGCTCCAATATTTGCTATCTTATCGATTTTAGATATTTTAAAAGTTACCAAATTAAATATTTTTCTACAATCCTTTTACTATCTTAGATATTCATCAATAAATCCTAGATATTTCTGCATAGTTGAATTATCTCAATGGCAAGGGCTACAAAGATAAGAATGTAGGTGACTTTTCTTTATCCGCCTATGAATAACTTCTCTCGTACTTAGCTGTAAATTAGAAAGGAAGTACTATTGAGGAGTCAACTTAGTAGTCCAAGCACGCCGAAGGTCATGTCTGAACTATACTTAGTAAATAGAACATCATACAAAAATTTCAACTCCATCTCCACAATTTGGAACACTTTCTCACACGGTAGATTGCTATTAAAGATTTTTTTTTTTTTGGTTTTGGAAAGACTCCTTCGTGAAAGTAGAGATTGACAAACCTTCTCTTATACAATTCGTGTAAAGCATGATGATACATGCACAGGATGGAGTTGTCCGTTGTCTGTAGCCCCTCGTGTTCCCACACATCATTAATTTTTACTATGTCCTTTCCATTTTTCATCGAATTTCTACAGGTTGACAATTGTTTCTCTCTCACTTTTATGTTGTATTACATTGAGTTTTATGTTGGCAACTGGGTATGTTTCACTCACAGGCTTTATATGTTCCTCTCCCATAACCAGATAGTTGAATACATTGTCGTCTTTATTCTCATGCTGCATAAATGTGTAAATTGGATCAGTAGAGCTCACTATCTAGGAGTGACTAGCGAATGCCAAGGCAACAATTCTTTCTGCATATTTGAAAGTGCCTGCAATAAATAAAAGAATAGCTGAGAGCAATGGATAGCCTTTCAATTTGGTAAATCATATTGAATCCGTGCCTCAACCACAATTCATTATCCGGCATGGAAAATGTGGTGATGGTATCAAGCCCGCCTAAATGGAGGAGCAATAAAGGAGTCCATATTTTCCATTAGTGGAAGAATGCATCATAGTTCCAATTGCAGAGGTTGCCACTATCTCTGCAGAATTGTAAGTGATCCAAACAAGTGTCCTCAGATATGGACTTGAGCTTACATATCTGATTTTGATTTTATTCTTCATAAAGTAAATTGTATAGTTTACTTTTTGGAAAATAATATTGGTCATATATCTTGTTCAAAGTTTTTGAGATTGGAAAATTCATTATGTCGATGTTCAACAAGATAAACATTATGCAGATTTAGATGTCTAATATCATGGCAAGTCTAAATTGAATGTCAATCCTAATTTCCAAAATAAATTTTATTATAAGCTCCACAAAATGAGATTATTGAATATGCCTTGTAAACATTTAAATGTTAAAAAGGTAGTTTTAGTAGATACAACTTATAGACATTACGACAATATCAATACAAATACAACTCCAATAAACTAAACATTGATATTCTCTTCGGCGTAATTTGCAACTCATTTGGAATTGCAAGTCATATAGTGTAGGACTTTTTGCAACAATTTGAAGAAAACCAAACTTCGCACGTGAAAGTCTTAGTCGGTATGATTATTGTTATCACAGCCTACGAGGCACTCAAAATATTCCGCAAAAAAAAGGGACGCGGAACAGGATTTAAAAAATAATAATAATCACATTTTTATATATATAAATATATATATCTTCTCGGTCACAGGTGGTAAAAGCCTTTTGGATTTAAAATATAATACAGCTCAATAAACGGCCTGGTTTGTGTTCCCCAAAGAATTTTTACACAGAGCAAAATATTCAGGGCATAACAAAACATAGCCTCTAACTAGAAGGGCGTAAAACGGTGCATAAAATTACCAGATCTGTAATCATCAATTTGTGAGCATAATTCAAGTAGGTGAAAGGGGAAATGCACGGATCATTGAACTTGCATGCGAGATTTGAATGAGATCCGTGCGAAGAAAGCGAGAATTGAATTGGGGGAGGGTTTAGAAGAAGTGGCAAACTGGGGATAGAAGAAGGAAAGGGTCGCTTCGTGCGATTCGGAGAAGTGCCATCGCCGTCGCATCAGATGGCGGCAGGCATTGACCTCAGCTCTACACTAGCCGACATTGATGGCCAGCTCAAGGATCATTTTCGCGCTCTCTCGTATGTATTTTTTCCTTCGCCTTTTCAGCAGTTTCAGTGCTTTAGGGTTTGTTGTTTCTTAGTTTTGTTCAATTGTTCCTTTTGGTTGAGATCAGCGGTACCGTTGTTCTTTTTCTTCAGTCTGATAGGGTTTAGTATTTTTCGTTTTGTTCAATTGTTCTTTTCATGGAAACGAGGGGTCAAATCCGCGCGCGCCCACACGCAGAGGGCTCTAAACGTGCCGGGTTTTGAACCAACGACCTCCATCGTTTAAATTGGTGAACTCCCATTTTGAATTGTGACAGTTGATCAGAGCGTCAGTCGAGTTCGGATCTCCATTTGGCATACGTTGCAATGGTTAGAGGGCAGCCTATGCTGTCAAGATCACCGGGCGCTGGCATCCGGCTCTAACCATTTGTAATCCGTTAGTATACTTAGCTTTGGCTGGTCTTGAACCTTGGCCTTCTCGGCACTGTTCCTCCTTGCCACAAAACCAGGCCCGCCAGACTCTTTGTTTAATTACCCAACTGTCTTAGGTTTTGTTATTATTTTGAAGAATTTGGGAGCCTCTGTGAGATTTGACCTCACGACCACCTGTTAGCCAGCCATGGAAGTAGATAGGCAGTCCTAGGTAGAAGATGTACAAACTACAAACCATTACACAGAGACAGTATGCCCCGATTTTGTTTTATTTTTATGTTTTTAATATTATATTAATTTAGTTATGTGTGATTTTCTGTTTGTTAATTGCACCGTTTTAAATCATGGCGGGAGCATGCCTTTTGGCTCACGGATCATTTCTATGCTTTCTCGTATGTTTTTTTTTTTTGCGTTATTAATTTTTTGTTATATCTTTTGCTTTATTCAGCCGGTTTTTTATTAAGAGGGGAAAAAAAAAAAAAAGCTCGAGCGACCTCGTCCATAAGATATTCTGGGGCATTATGTTGCAAGTTATCAAGGCCCATTTCGAGTCAGGGAGAGTTAACTAGAGACACCATCTGAACATAGATCTCCTTTTTGTATAAGCTGCAATGTACGAATGCCAATCTACACCCACAAAATCACCCAGGGTGTGCACCCAACTTTGATCATTTTTGATTCCACTTAATGGGTGATGAGCCTGAATGTGGGGCTTGGCTGGGCTTGAAACATGGCCTTCTTGGTGACATCTAAGCCAGACTTGCCAGGCGCACTTTATTCAATTATTTTGCATATCAGTTTTTTTACATATTATTATTTGGAAGTCTCAGTCATTCAATGAGATTTGGCCTCCTGACCATCAGTTTGCCAGCCGAGGTGGTAGATAGACACCCCTAGGTGGTAGATGTACAAGCCCTGGGAAGATTATGTATCCCCCAGTTTTGGTCTTTTTGTGGGTGAATTTCCGCTTTTATAACCATGGTTATAGCATATCTTCGGCTTCAATGCCGCGACAGAGGTGTTTGTATTCTGTTAAATTCACCCAGACCTTGGCTTCTTCGTAACACCCAGAATTAGATACCATGCATTACTTAACTTTGACGCATAGAAATGTTTTTTTGGGGAATTTGAACCCGGTGCTTCTTTAAGAAAATTGATTTACCTGTCGCTTTTTTTTCCAAGCTATCAATTCCAATTCTGGTCTTGTTAGATATGAGCCTTGCTATTTACTCTAGCAGCAATCACCAAGGCCAGTTATCATGCTTTGATAGCATTTTACAGTAGCACAGAACTATTAGTTGGAGTCCAATTCATACAAGAAATCATTGCAAGCTCGGTGTAGCAGTGGCAGTTTCTCATAGGTTTTGAAGGAGTTTGTTGTGAAGCCCCCTCATTCTATAGGCTCTGTAGTTGGGAGATACATAAACCCTCTTTGGAAAATTGGTGTCATTATACTTCAATAGTATGTAATTTGTCATTTCCCTCAGAAATGGATTTTCTTTTGATTTTTAGCTGCTGAGTCTCAGGGCTTAAGCTCAATTCTACATTTAGTAGCTCAAATTCTAACCTACATTTAGGATACCTGAGTTTAAAGCTTGGCTGCAGATGAATTCTCTAGCAGGTAGGTGATCCTGGCAACCTAGGGAATACACCTGATTGCAGGAGGACGGGTGGACAGGAGGAATTGCTCCAGCCCTACAAACAGTACACTCTCAGTAGGTTCACTTGCATACTCTGCAATAGTGTATGCCCAATTGTGTGTACAAATAGAAATTTGATATGACATAGCTGCAGCTGTTCCCTGTGCAGCTGTGTCTAGCATAGGAGCTGATTACAGCAGACTAGTGTAGAGTGAAGAGTTGGATGTTATGTTAGATTGGAGTCAGTTGCATTCGTCAATTACTTATTGTTACCTTCCTGTAGCCAACAGTTGGTACTGTGATTATGTTTCTGGAGGGCCTTGTGCACCTTCATATTCGGGGATTATATTTTATTTTGTTTGTGATATTTAAATCAATTTTGAACACCAAAGAGGGTATACTTATATCCAGAGTCCACACACAATACAGACCACAGCAATAGTATTCCACAGGGAGCATGTCCATTGGGAGTGAGGCTGAGTCATTGTAGCCATATGTGCTCAAACTCGCCATTATACTGCAGCCATCCAGATTTGAGATTTCTATTTTGTTCTCGTGTATCGAAAATTAAAAAGCAACCTTGGATTAAGAAGCTAATGGACATAATAGATCTTTCCTTTTGGCCAGGTAACACTTATTTGCTGGAGCCAGCAATCATAAATTCATTTTCATTTCAGATCTCTTAGGTTGTTGACATCTTAAGTCACAAGGTTCGAGTTCAAGTTGAGTTCAACGATGATAAAATTCGGTTGAAATTTGTCAGTAAATAAAGTTCGAATTTTTTTGCCATTAAGTTCAATCGAAAAATAAATAAAAATTAAAATAATTATATATATTTAAATAAAATTAAAAATTAAAAATAAATAAATTTACAAATTAAAAGCATAGAATATTAATACAATTAAATATGTATTTAGAAAAGATACATAAAACAAATCAAATAAAAATTAAACGTTAAAAACTTTAAAAAGATCTAACTATTATCTAAAATAAAATTAGAATGAATGAATAAAAACAAATAAAAAATCAAATTACACTAAACCCTTCCATAACGATGAAAAGATATTAAATATGTATTTAGAAAAGATACATAAAACAAATCAAATAAAAACTAAACGTTAAAAACATTAAAAAGATCTAACTATTATCTAAAATAAAATTAGAATAATGAATGAATAAAAACAAAATAAAAACAAATTTCAATAAACCCTTCCGATGAAAAGCTCCTCTCTGCGAACACGATGAACTCCCTGGTTTGCGTGGTAGGGATGATGCTGGTCGCAGTCCTCTGGAGTATGCCCATGCCATGCTCGAATCTCTTGTTGGCTGTGTGAAGACGGGACGTACAGGAAAAAGAAACCCTGCCTGCGAGTGCAAAGTGTGAACAGAGACGTCCACACAACTCCTCGAGCTGGGCCACACGACTACCTCCGTGTCATACAACCTGTGCATCTGCTGAAACCCTCTGCGAACTGCAACGAATTTGGCCGAACTTTTGGCTGTCAGATTTTAATCGCCGAATTTTGAATTTTTAGGTGAAAATTCGGTGAACCTTGTGACATAGGCTGACATAGATATAAATAATAGCAAATAGGTCATGGCTTACCTATTGTTAAATGAGGTTATTGGTATACCAGAAATAAGAAGGGAAAGATGATATCGAGTACTAGTAGTATATCAATGCGAATATTCGTTCTTCTCTTACCATTGCAGAGACTGTATGCCCAATGTGCCAGTATTATTTGTACTATTTTTTATGGAGCAGGCTTTCCTTACTATAATCAAGAGAAAATATGTATTTATTCAATGAATGATGAACTCAGTTTAAATTTTGTCTTTAAGAACTTATGCTCACATTTTGGCCTTTCATGGAACAACATATCCTTTGCTCTGATATATCAATGTATTATTCTCTATCAGTTTATCCTGCCCTTTACTTTGCCACTCTCTAAATTTGCGATCACTATTCCTAGATTCTACCTGTTATGATATTTCTTTATCAAATTACTCGAATATATTCCATTTCAAGGGGAAACCTCCAGAAATCAGAATAAATGATTAAATATACTGAATGATATGATATGTGATATCTTTGGGAGAATCACACCCATCCATATTTATATACATAAATATGAAGGGTAACACTCTTTCATCCTAATTAGGTCGGTCTAACTTATTTATTAAAAATTAATAAATGAAAAGTTAAGGTTATGCACTCCACCACATAGCCTTAATAATCATATGAATATATAATGTTAAGGATATAACATGCCCTTCCCCTTCAGAGAAGCGTTGCCCTCAACGCTTAGCAACTTGGGATGTTGTAGCATGAACTGTTCATCTTCCCATGTCGCGTCTTCAACTGGTAGATTCTTCCATTTGATGAGAAATTTTGTAATTGCTCGAAGAAATGGGTGGAAAATTGAATTCATGAGGCTCTGAAAAGTAGGAGCATTAGTGAGACCAAATGGCATCACTAAGAACTCATAGTGACCGTCATGTGTTCGAAATGTTGTTTTATGTACATCCTCCTCCTTTACTTGAATTTGATGGTACCTTGAACGCAAATCTAACTTAGTAAAGAAAACAAAACCATTCAATTCATCTAATAATTCATCAATGACAGGGATAGGAAACTTATCTTTAAGAGTGATCTTATTGAGTTCCCTGTAGTTTGGGCACATTCTCCATGACTCATCCTTTTTAACCATAATCATTGGATATGAATATGCACTTTTACTGGGACGAACAATGCCCGAGTTGTAACATCCCCATTTTAAGATACTAGAACAAGGGATTTTTTTTTTTAAATACAACGTTCTCTGTTCTGAATTATGTAATTCAAAACACACGACCAAGTTTTAATAATTGTTCTCTGTCCAATTAATGTAATTCGGATCACACAATTTCTTTTTAAAACCAATGTTCTCTGTTCGCATATTTACAATATGGAACACACATTCAATGCCATTCAATCATATAACATATACCATATGCTACTGTAAATGACTCGAAGAACTACCGATCTCCCATTTTATGGCTCGGAGTTTCAGCGATCTCTCATTTCATGACTCGGCGACTTACCGATCCTTCATGTTAATCCATGCATTGTATACTAAGTATACAGGGTTCTCTTTACCGTTTCCGGTTATCGAAGTGTTCCATTTAAGAGGCCTATCTGAATATCTGTTACTGATATTCATCTGATATCCTGCTTCTTAAACTAGGTGATTAGGACAACGCAACCAGCAACTTGCGATACTTTGGCCAAAGATTTTCACATGCTTTGCATGATCATATTCCCAGACGTTATACACATCAATGGAATATGTCCTTCACCTCACTTCGTCTGTTATCTAGAATGGTCTTTTCTGACCTCTGTCAGTCCTTCCGTCCAAAGTTAAGCTCTAACCCAAACTAGCAATATGAAAGAGTATAGGAAGGCACTCACGGTAACTAAAGGTACGTAGACATACTGTGTCGACCCTAGACGACTGCGTGTGTCTAGTTACCTTTAGCCCTCCGAGTCACTCCGTATACGCGGTCACATTCCTATCATCGTCTAAGTAACTTGGTCCCAGCTTATGTAAACTTGATGATTTGATTCGGGAGGGCGTTGTAACATGTCAGCTACAACATTGTGTCGTCATGAAGGCCCCGCCTTCATGAAGACACCAGATTGCAGCTGGCGTGTGTCAAGGTCCTACGGAATCCTCTCATCAAGGGATACACATCCAGCTATAAGTGTGAGTAGATTATAATCTTAATATTTAAGATCAATTTTCAGCAACCGTGCTGATCTTCTAACCTCACTACTCGTTACAGTTGCATAGCTAAGAGAGAGACTTAATTTGTCTTATAGCTTAATATACGTTTACTCCTCCATACCGAAGGATTGCATATTTCCATCTTGGTTCTTTACTTCAAGCTTCGGACTAACAGTCCACTACAGCTTAACGTAGTAAGTTCAACCTATTAAACTTAACCAAGTTTTATCCGCAACTGTATTTAAATTCAGAATTCCATCTTATTAGACATCATTTGAACGAGGCCTAATTCTAAATGAATGTATTCATTTATTCTCCATAACCTTACTTCAATTAAGGTTTGTTACGAATAGATATGTTTCCTCATACGAATATCCTCTGAATTAAACATTTCGAGGATATTAACGAAATCCGAGTACGAGGTTCAACTGCCTCTTTTATTGATATTCCTTAGCTTATAAACTAATTCCGAATATCGTTCAATTAAGAGTTCACATTCACTTAAACCCTTTTCAATGTCAATCTAAAATTCATATTAACCCAAGTATGAATTAATTGCACATTCCAACTTAAAAGTTGCATTCAAGTAAAGAACATATATTATGTCCCTAAAAATCTGTCAACTATCATTTGAATAATTCCAAATCAATGAATAAAATTATATTCTCAATCTTATTCAAACAGTTTCAAAGTGATACAACCATTAAAATATCACACCTTTCCTTGTATTCAATCCTTAAGATTTAAAATCTATACAATTTACCAAGTCCATACAACTGAACTTCATTTATATCAAACAACATTACAACACATAAGGGAAGAAGAATGCAACTTCTTCTTTTCCCATTTCCTCGTAGAGGAATAATAAACTATCAAATACGATCCATCCTTAGCTACTCAGAAGAAGCATCAGAAAACAACATGTCTTCATTTTTACTCAAGGAAACCATCTGCAAAATTTACTTGCACGGGTCAGTTCATCGAACTGAGCATATTAAGCACTTATCATTAAAATGAGGTGCTCTTAATTAACTGTCTCAATAAAAGAACCCGCTTTTATGAAACGTTTAAAAAAATGAGATGGACATCATCCAAGAATTAAGTGTTGATAAGGATGAACAACTTAACAACCCAATCATCTAATTACCATCACAATCAGACAAAAAGATTTACTAACTTTCTCCCAAATAATTACTACAAGAAGTACTTTCCTCTAAATAGTTCCAGAATAAAACATCTGTAAGAACTTAATACACATATGTATATAATGTTGTTCCAATGCAATTGCTATCAATTCCATTCCCTTGTAATAGTTGAAATTTCAAGAGATGAATTTTAACTAAGAATTCAAACAGAACTACTTCCCTTTCGTACTACTCATTTAAATTCAAACAATCAAATGCAGAAGAGAAAAGTAGTCATTCACCATGAAAACACTGGTGTCATTTCTCAAAATTCATCAAATAACATAATACTTCTTTCAAATCAGAAAAGAAGGAAAACAACAATTAAATGCAGATGCTTACGCCTAAGGCAGTAAGAAATTCCTTCAATATCAAATATAGAATTTCAACTGAATAAGAGAAGAAATAATCATTACTTCCAATTACCCATCCAATATTCCCTTTCTTTTCATCACAACTGCACTGGATGAATTAAACAAGAAGTGATATCAATCAATGATAACAGCCAGAGAGAGAGCAAATAAAGTCAATAATCGAATGAAGGGAAGAAGAATCATATTACCTCTTCTCACTGCCTAACCGAATATCAACTATTTAGTACAGACCTGATCCAATAGGGTGATTCCTTCTGAATAAGTATATTTCAGTATTCAAAAATTACTAACTACCATTCCAAGGAGTATGCCAGAATTCATTTGCATCTGGTCCGTAAGTATCAGTATCAATGGCACCTCTAATTAAAATCATTTCCTTTTTAATTTTTCACCCAACGGACATTCTCGTCCAGATATAAACAAGTAAGAGTGTACAACAACAACAAATCATGCTTTCATCGTAATAATAAAAGAATTCGCTTTCCAAACACCAAAGTAAGAAATCCACTCATATTCCGTTTCAATGAAAACAATGAAGAATTTTCAATCCGTAAATTATATATATATATATATATATATATCATTGAGTTCAACTAGACACAAAATATAAATTGTATGCTCTACCCAGTCCATTCTATAGACTGACTACCCTGTTCCCATTCAGATCAGAACTTCTTTCCAAACAGTCATATACGAATACCAAGAACAAGCAGGTAGAACATCATATCAAACTAGAACAAACAATGTAAAGATGCTACTATGATCTTACTGTCCCTGGAAGGATTCATACGCCATACGCTGTAATATGACAAGAGAAACAGTCATACAAAAGTCTTGTCAAGCATTTTTACGGCTTTCCATATCCATTAGCGCACACAAATCATAGACAACAATTTGCACATTGCTGTTACCTTCAGCAAGATCGACCCATAATGCACAATGAAACCCTATTACCCATTACTTTCAGAATTCAAAACAAAGAGAGAGAGAAAACTCGTTTCATTAATTATTTCAGTAAGGAAACACTCATTATCTTCAAAACGCAACAAGAATACCCAAATCGTGTTTGTTTTATAATGACAGCTCAAACCAGAGGTCACACCGAATCATTTTATCATTTCATTTTTACAAGAACGCATAGAACTCGAAAACAATACTCACATAGCTAGTACATTCATCAACTCAAACCCATAATGGGTAATAGAAACGAATACCCAACACTGTCAAAACAAAACTCATACAACAAGGACAGATTCATTTCATTTACTCATTTTGCAAAGAAATACCCAATTCGTATTCATTCCCAACAGGCATCTCAACCCGAAAATCACATTAATTGAATCAACAATTCCATTTTACAAAAACACCCAACATAAGAGCAGAGTTCTTTTAATGAAGATGCTTAAACAAGAGCAAAACGGTTTAAGGAGAAGGGCTCAACATGCCTGTAAATTTTCTCGTGGCTTGAAGAAAACCGCACCCACAGAACTATTCTTCTCCACGGCGACAACAACAAGGATCTCCCAACAATCTCCTAACTTCCACAGACTCAAAAATAGCCGTGGCTACTCCAAACAACAACAACTATAACCAGAATAATAGCAGGTTCGAAAGAACCATGAAAGAAATGCAGAGCAGTCTCAAAACCCGAAAGAACACAATGACCACCAAAATTTCCTCTATCCCCTTTCCAAGGCGAGCTGGTCGCTAAGACCAAGATCATTAATGCATTGAATGCATTGCTTTTTCCTTAATTTCCACGCCACCACCGACTGTGTTTGGCGAGTTTCCTTTAAAATTTTGCATGTAATTTCCTTCTTAGCTACATAGCTAGTTGGATGTCTCCAACTTTTCCATGTTCCCGCCAAACTTGGCGTTTAAACTGCAAGGACATCATTTACTGTCCTAATAAATTTCTAACCTTCCCATCTTATCCGCTCACCAGCATGTGTCCATAGGTCCCCTCCATAGGTTAGTAATAGTTTAGGTTTTTCACCTAGGTTGCAAATCATTAGGATTTGCAACAATTTACATCCCATGCAATTTAAAATCCACGTAGGGTAGTAGTTAGGTTATAGGCTAAAACATAGTTATAGGTTAGAATTTAATCCCATAGTATTTTACTTAATAGTTTCCAACAAGTCTTACCGACTGGCGTTCATAACTAGTATGATGCAAGACGTTCCGTCCAACACGCATATCTATACACTGAGCTCTTGTATTAAAACTCTTTCAGCCTTACGCTCTCCGGCGTTACTATGTGTATGTGGTTCGGGAATCGAACCTTTTCCTTTGGCATCAAGGTACCGGATATTTATACCTGTAATCGGGTTCTGTAACATTTATAACAACCTTCAGTCTGGTTTCAGACTTCATTCCTTATAGAAAATAAATCGACAAAGCGATCTCAAAGAAGGCCACAACATACCTTGGATCAATGGAATTGATTCAAGGTGTGTTGTCAATCAACAATAAGAGTTCATCAAACATAAAAACAAGTCTGTTGTCTCACACTTGCAAAACACAAGTTATAATAACCTCCGTCCCAAGTAAACAAATTACAGTAAACAAGGGTCCAGATTAGTAACACATTCTTTTTAAGATTAAAAGATATATCTTAACATAATTATCCTCATTTCCACAGTTACAACATCATGAAAAGAGGTTATCATAATAGCTTATAAAAATCAAGACGTTACATGAGTCGAGCATTTCCTTGACCCACTTTTCAATTTCTGACTTTTTTGATAGGGATAGTGGTAAGGTCTAATATTAGGAGGGATACTTCTTGGAATCAACTCAATTGCGTGATCATGATCTCGAATTGGAGGTAGGCTCTTTGGTTCTTGAAATACTTGTTGATGGTTTTGAATAATCTCTTGAAGAGTTGATGGAACTTGGTTTTCTACATTGTGTGCTAATAAGAAATGTAGTTGTGCTACCACACCATACGCTTCCTTCTTAAGTAGTTTCTCCATCCTATGAGAGCTAATAATTTGGCTTGGTAGTTTCTCCATCATGATCTCGAATTAGAGGTAGGCTCTTTGGTTCTTGAAATACTTGTTGATGGTTTTGAATAATCTCTTGAAGAGTTGATGGAGCTTGGTTTTCTACATCATGTGCTTATAAGAAATGTAGTTGTGCCACCACACCATAAGCTCCCTTCTTAAGTAGTTTCTCCATCCTATGAGAGCTAATAATTTGGCTTGGTGGTGATTGCATCCCGCGAAGTTTGTAATTTTTTCCATTCATACTAAAAATCATGAATAAGTCTTGAAAATTGAAAGACACTGTTCCCAACTATTTAAGCCATTGCACTCCCAAAACTACATCTACTCCCCCAATTGGGATGGAAAACATTTCTGAATCAAGAAAATAATCCCCATTGAGAGTTTGATATGATGACATTTACCACCACAAGAGAGTAGTTTTCCATCAACAATCATGACTTGAAAATTGGTGATTGGATACACAAAACAATTGAGCTCATTAGCTAATTTTTGTCAATGAAATTATGGGTACTCCTTGTATCGATCAAAATTGTCACCTTTTTCTTTTTAATATAACCAACCACTTTGAGCGTTTGTGGTGTGTTTATCCCATTTAATGCATGTAGTGAAATTGTAGGATTTACTTCCTCCTCATTATTTGCATGCTTGTGTTCTATTGTTGCTTCTTTAGTAGCTAATTTTTCATTATTCAAAACCTCATTCTCAATAACCATTAGGCTTTTCTCTTCACTAGCACACTTATGACCTCTAGACCATTTACTATTGCAATGCCAACATAGGTTTTTTTCTTTTCTCTACCTCCTTTTGAGGAGATAGATTGGTAATTTGCCTTGGTTTAAAAGGGTTGACCACAATTCTATCAATAGTATTATTCGTAGTCTGATCTCTCAATTTTGTACTTTGATCTTGTGATAATCTCTTGCTAGCACAATTTCGTTGCTCAATATGTAGTGCTTGTTGCATAGCTTTCCTAACTATACATGGTTCCAACAAACAAACCTCATGCTTAATTTCATCATTTAGTCCATTAATGTAAAATTGTAGTCTTTGGTAAGGTGTTGCTTCAGGGTTTAGATCACCAATCTCATATGCTCAACATTATATTCAGCTATGGATCCTGTTTGTTTAAGATTTGTTAATTGGGTGAAGTAACTTCCCTTCCATGGCTGATCATAGTGGGCTGCTAAGTCATTAATAAATTCATCCCAACTAAGAACCTTCCCTTTTTGTCACTCATCATCCATTGGTATCACTGATATGGTTCGATTCTAAATGTAGTGAAACTATGTACACCATTACATTATTTGGTATATTGTGAAACTTAAAGTATTGTTCCATGAGACTTATCCATAAGGTTACATCTGTACCATCAAACTTTCGGATTTCCATTTTTGGTAGGTTCAATTTTGACCCTTGGAATGGTTGCCCTATATTTGGTCTGTTTTGCCCTCCTAGATGGTTCAGTTGTGTGTGAGTGGTTGTGTGAGGTGGATTAATTAAGGTTTTCAACTCAAAAACCATATCATTTTTAAAACTTATATAAACCCTCATTCAAAGATGTTGCAAATGGGGCAAACAATTTCTCTTGGATAAAAGTTACCACCGTTTCACATCTTGCAGGAATGTCACCCTCAATTTTAGGTGGTGGACAATAAAGAGTGTCATTGGGATCAATGGTTGATGAAAATGTATTTGTTTCAAAATGCATGGCTACCAATGTGACTGTTTTTCTAGTTCTTGATTTATTATCAATTCGGGGGGAAAGTATCCGGAGCGAGTAGTAACCATAAACTGTCAAAATATGTGTTATATCTGAATCGGATGTTCTAATGTTGACTAACTTTGACCAACTTTGACCAACTTTGACCTGAGAATTTCTAAATATAGAGTACCTTAAATCTGAAAATACAAAGAAGTGATCCTACCTCAAATTTTATGAGGTTTTCAAAAATGTAAATAACTTATAAAATTTCTGAAATTTTTGGCGTATATAGTGGATTTGTCAAAAACAATGAAATCACAATAACTCGAGCAAATCAGATCAAAAGAGGCTGAAATTTAGAGTGAAGAATTTTTATCATGTATAACAACTACCCTGAAAAAAATCTCTTAAAAATTCGTAGATATGTGCGAGATATAGTGGACAAAAAATTGGTGCCAAAAATCAATGCTTTGATGCCACTTGTTATGATATTTCTTTATCAAATTACTCGAATATAGTCCACAGCAAGGGGGAAACCTCCAGAAATCAGAAAACGATTAAATATACTGAATGGAGGGTTGCACCCTTTCATCCTAATTAGGTTGGCCTAACTTATTTATTAAGAACTAATAAATGAAAAGTTAAGGTTATGCACTCCACCACATAGCATTAATAATTATATGAATATATAATGTTAAGTATATAACACTACCTGAATTTATCTGCCCTGTACCAACCATGAACAAACAGAGACTTTATTGCTAATCAAATATTTAGTAAAGTATAGGTGAGGACTACTTTGTCAGAATGGGCATTTATTGATATACACTGAAGTGAATGCGAAATGCAGCACACTTCTTGTAATTGGGGAAGCCTACGATGGACACTCACTGTTTTGAAATCATGATTGGTAATACATGCGGTAACATTGTGTTTAATATTGTCATGTTAAAAGGTTTTGTCTCCATATTGTAGCCTATATTTGAATTGTCTATGATAGGTATGTCTGCATTTTGTGCGTCATGCATGCCGCGGCTCTGTTTAGCACTCAGGAAATCCTTGGTTCCTTTTCATATTCAATTCTTATATTTACATAAAGCACAAATAAAGTGGACTGTGTAAATTATTTTGTCAACCCTATCTCATTGTAGTTGAGATTACAGGAAATATTTCATTTTAATTTAAAAATTCAGAATGCTGGTATGTTTCAGAATGCTGGTATGTTTCAAGTATCGGGACTTCACAATCTGACTCACCAGTTTGTAAACTTTTTTTGCATCTTTGTTACAAGCATATGGGCATTTTGAGAATGTTCTTTATATAGAAATCTTAATATGTGACATTTTCTTACAGAAATGGATTTCAGAAACTGGACAAAATTAAAGATCCAAACAGGCAGAGTAAGCAGCTCGAGGAGCTTACTGGAAAAATGCGTGAATGCAAGCGGTGTGTACTTTTTTCTTAGCTTTATTTTATATAACAATGTACATTTCCAATTTACCTTTAAAGATTGAAGAAATTCAGAATATATCTATGCAAATAGTAGAGTATGGCAATAATTCATATCATTTGATTTGATCTGTTTCTGTGCTCTGGCTCGTTTTGGTCACTATCAGAGTCTGCCTATATTACAGATGGAAAAATCCTGGCCATGTCATTTTTATTTGTTTTTTCATTCATCAATGGAGTCTAGGTTTACTATTTTTTGTTTCAATCCCATTTGTATATTAGACTTTAGTTAGTCACTTTTGCTCACGCTTACTGTATTTAGAGATTTAGCTTTATTATGCCTCTAAGTTTTTGGTATATATAGATTAAAATATAGTCCTGAAGTGTAAAGCTTTTTTCTGAAATATTCTACATTATCCTTTCTCAGGCTTATTAAAGAGTTTGATCGAGAATTCAAGGAAGAAGAGAGTAGAAATCCTCCTGAGATCAATAGGCAACTAAATGAGAAAAAGCAATCAATGGTAAACAACTTGTATTTTTTTATCTTTGTATGCTTGATGGGGAATGTTGAAGTTTTTGACCTTTGTTTGTTTTTCTGTCATCTGTTGCCTTACCACTCGATATTTTTGATGCAGATCTGAGATGAAAGAACTCAACTCTTATGTGGCATTGCGAAAGACGTAAGTGTGTTATTACTCTATTTTTCTGAATGTTTTGTTTGGCTAGGAAACCAAAGCTGCTTTATATTTCATATGAATATAAAAGTTGCTGTCAGGCCTCAGACATTCAAGCAAAGGTTTAAGCCACAAGCATGCTTGGTTTTGGACAAAGGCTTGCAGTAAATCAACAAGAGAATAAGCAACTTAAGTACCAAAATAATCAATAATTTGGGGTTGATTACCAGCATTAACCAGGTCCTAGATATGTGCTTACAACGTAGCAGCTTTTGGCTGCCTCTCTGTTTTTAGAGGAAGGTTTCTGAAGAGGGATTGCCTTGATTTGTAAAGGTCTGTCTGAATGGTCTTCAGGGTATATTCCTTTCCTCCTTTTTTGAATCTACTCAGGTGGAACGAGCTAAGGATTGTTTAGAAGAGTCTTATCACTTGCCTCAAGGTTCAAACTGACAATGTTAACGTCGATTAAATTGAAATGGTCCCTCTTCAAGTTTGGGACCTGCATCCCTTTCTGTTGCCAATCCCACCATCAGAGGATTATAGGATCAGATCAACATATAGATTTTTTTCTTTCCAAATTTTATTAGGACCGTTCCTCTGCTTCATCTATTTGATCAGATCAATCTAAATCCAATGCCTCAAGAGGGTTGCATTTTAAAGGCCTGAAGTGTGCACTTAGTTTAATTTTCAATTCTAACTGGGCTGAAGATTTGCTTTTGGTCATCCAGCTACTTTTTGACAGGTCTTTTTCACCATGTTTTGCTCGAGAGAGATACCATCTCTTTCGTCTCTTGCCTTTATTCCCTTTCTTTGTTTTCTGTTCCGCCTTTGGATTCTTGAGGCAAGAATGTCCAAATAACCTTGCTGAAAACAAAATCTGAATCTGAAGGGGATGTTTTATCCACGTGATGCTTTGAAGTGTAATCCATCAACTTAAGCTTGACTGATTCTGGTAGTATTTTACTAAAATGAAGACTGACATAGGTCCTTGCATTGCATAAGTTTATTTTATCCTGAGTAATGTATGATATCATAGTGATAAGAATCCTAAGAATCTTCAATTTGGTCAAAAACTATGCCAAAATCACAGAGGAACCTTGGCAAGTTTTACCTAAATTGATGTTGTAGTTGGTGTGTGACATCAAAATGGACAAAGTTGAAATTCAAAGTTTTCATTTTTTCATGACGTGGTGGTACTTTCATCAATAACGGCCTCTTATCAAAACCCAATCTTGAGCTTCAGTAATTTTGAACATGTTACATCACCAGTGTCAAGGACAATCGAAATCTTGACCTCCAAGATGCCACAATTCAGAGCTCTCTCACTATGTATACGTATGCACCAAGAGCAATTATTGGGGGTTACCATTGCTGAAAAACATCGGTGTTTACAGGAGAAGCCAGTAAAGGTTCTTTATCTTCATTTGTAAAAGATTCTTGGATTGTCGATGGTGAAAGGAGGGAAGGGGACTGTGCCCCCTTCCTTCCTTCCAAGCATGTATCATAATGGGAAGCCCAGAGAGCTCTTAAGCTGGCCCGTTATCTGTCAGATAATCAAAACTGTTTTGTAGCACAAAGCCTTGACCAAAGGAAGAGCCGGTTTCATTAGAGCTGCAAGGGCAAAAAAAAAAAAGAACTGCAGTAAACAGTAGAAAAAACATCTGTGTGATGAAGTAACAACAAAAGATAATTTTGGTGAATTTTTTAAATTGGGCAGGGCCAGAGCTTGAAAGGTCTCTTTGTAGCTATGCTATCCTTTTTGGTCGAGTATGTTCATTCTTAGTTTTCTGTATTTTATGTGTGTTGTTTTATATCAACATGTGCACCATTTGGTTTGTCTTTGCATTTCATGCTATGATTGTGAAGTTTAATCATCAAAAACAAGTTTTTGTGTTAGAAACCCTTCTCTTTGCATTATTAGTGTATTAGTCGCTATGGACGCATATGCTTTGTAAGTCATCCCTTGAGCATATTTGAATTATCCCACATACATGGGAAGTAGTAGTTGTTAGAATAGACTTAGTATATAAGTAAGTGTTGAGGCCCAATGAAGGCATCCACAAATATTATTGTATTGAGCTTGCTCAAAGGAGGTTGCCCCCTCAAAGTGGCCTACGATCTAAAGGTTATTTGAGTTATTTCCTAAAGTTCATTTCATTGTTCATTTATTTTTGTAGTTCGTAAATATATGTAGAAGGATCCTCACATCTGGTATCAAAGCACTTTCTTGGCCTTGCGGGTAGATTTTGGAGTTTTTTTCCAGCATGGCTTTCCAAGAGCTGCACCATTTACGAAAATATTTTCTTTGCATATGTTTTCTACATATCCATTGCAGCTTTGGATTAGGGTAAATACCCATTGGCATAACTGTGGAAGTACTTGGGCATAAGCCCTAAAATTCATTGTGAGGAGTACCACAGGAACCCCGAAGTAGCTGGCCCATTGAGAGGACTTGCCAGCGAAAAGGGCAACGACCCATCCCGATTGACTAGTTTCCACTTGTGAGGTAAACCAAGAGTTGTCCATGGTAACAGCCCCATCCCGATTGATTAAGGGGTAGTTCGTGACAATTTTTTTTTTTTTCGGTGAGCGGTTCTTGTTTGGACAACATTAGTGGCCGAGAGAATCCTTAAAACCCTTGGGCAACCTAACCGTGTCCTACCCTTCTCTTTGCATTATTAGTGTATTAGTCGCTATAGACGCATATGCTTTGTAAGTCGTCCCTTGAGCATATTTGAATTATCCCACATACATGGGAAGTAGTAGTTGTTAGAATAGACTTAGTATATAAGTAAGTGTTGAGGCCCAATGAAGGCATCCACGAATATTATTATATTGAGCTTGCTTAAAGGAGGTTGCCTCCTCAAAGTGGCTTGCGATCTAAAGGTTATTTGAGTTATTGTCCCAACTTCATTTCATTATTCATTTATTTTATGTAGTTCGTAAATCTATACAGAAGGATCCTCACATTTGGTATTAGAGCACTTTCTTGGCTTTGGGTATTTTCCCATGCAGTGGCTTTTCATGAGTTGCACCCATTTACATAAATATTTTTCTTGCATTTGTTTTTACATATTCATTGCAAGTTCGGATAAGGGTAAATACCTATCCGCATAATTGTGGGAAGTACTTGGGCATAAGCCCTAAAACTCATTGTGAGGAGTACCACAGAACCTCGAAGTAGTTGGCCCATTGAGAGGACCTATTAGTGAAAAGGGCAAAGGCCTATCTCGATTATTTGGTTCCACCTCAAAAGTTGTTTGTGGTAACGACCCCATCTGATTGATTAAGGGGTAAGTCTGTGACTAGAATTTTTTTTATGGTGAGCGGTACTCGTTCAGACAACATTGGTGGCTAGAGAGAATCCTTAAAACCCTTAGGCAACCTAACCGAATGGGGACCATATCCAACATAACAATTCAGCGGAGAAAACAACAAAGCGGACTCAATTGAGAATATATGGTGACCCCGCACTTAGAAACAGGTTGTTGGCGGGAACAACAAAGTGGCGGGCAATTTAAAATAAAAACACTTTGGTTATGCTTAGCCACCGTGCAAACCAAAGATCATGGAGGAAGAAATCACAACATTGAAGTCCTAGGTCATTGAGTTAATCGATATGATGTGTGGACTGAACCAACAGAATAGCCTTTTGCTCAACAAATTGCAAAAAGAGTCTTCTTCAGAGAATAACTTCTCTTCTCCCAACACATCTCGTGGGCCCAAGTGGACTTTCCAAGGTTCAATGGTACAAATCCTATAGGATGGATATATCGAGCCGAGCAATTCTTCAACCTTCACAATACTTATTCTATAAACCAAGTCCCAATTGCTTCCTTCCACTTGGAACAAGAAGCACTTCAATGGTATTATTGGTATCTCAAATCAAATGATGAACCAAATTGGACAACTTTTGCATCCTTACTTCTGGGTGAGTTTGGTCCCTCGGCATTCGAGGACTTTACAAGAGCTCTCACCAAACTCTGCCAGATAGGTATTGTTCATGATTACAGATTGAATTTGAGAAACTAGCTAATCACACTGAAGGGTTGTCAGATGACTTCTTCAAGAGTTGTTTTGTTAGTGGCCTCAAAGAGCCACTCCGCTCGGAGGTGAAAATGTTTCGGCCCAACAACATGATGGATGCCTTGTGCTTGGCTAAATTAATAGAAGATAAACTCCGGTCTGCAAGGACAACCTCCCACTTTCCCACCTGTAAGGAACACAACGAACCAATGATCAACCATAACCACTCCGGTCAAACACCTTATTGAGGCAAAGATTTCGGCTCGTAAGGAGAAAGGATTATGTTATAATTGTGATGACAAATGGGTTAAGGGTCACAGGTGCGTCACACAAAAGCTCTACTTGTTAGATGCGGAATCACTTCTAGAGTAGGACAACGAGCTCGATCTCCAGGAATTTCAGGATGCTCAAGAGGAACAAAGCCCCTTAGCAGACTTAGTGCCTCAGGAGATTTAACCCGAGATCTCTCTACATGCACTAACAGGTGTTACCACCCCTCAAACCATTGTCCCTCTTTCTCGATTAGTTCGGTCGAAGACCTTTTGGCCTGTTTTGTCTACCCGACGGCCAAAAGGGTGTTTTCAAGGGTGACTTCGGTTTATTATTCTATTATATGGTGCTCGAATTAAAGTAAAATATCATTAAAGCACATATAATGAATTAATAGACTGTTTGAGTGACTTTGACTTAGGAAAGTGTATTTAAATAAATTAATAAACTATTTAAATGCACTTCCTAAATAAAAAAGTGCGACTTGTTTGGGTATGATTAATTAAACCCAAAAATGCGACCCATTTAGTAAAAGCAAAATAATTAATTAAATATTAATTATTGGGTTTTGGCCAAAAAAGTGCGACTTGGATATTTGGAAGGGTTTTGGCTATATGAAGAAAATGCGACTTGAGGGAGGATCCATTTGATTATTATTATTTTCACAGAGCGATTAGCACGAGCTTTTGCGAGATAGAATCCAGGCGGAAACCCTTTGGATTATTCCTCTTGCGGGACGAAACCCCGGGAGCAGTGAGAGAAGTTTCCATCTAGGAATCTTCATTGTTTACATCAGTTATTCAGCATTTCAGCAGTTTCAGGGAAAGAAATAAATTGCAGCTGTGGGCTTTGCACATCTATCTGAGTGGGGGGCTTCTTCTTCTACAGTTATTCATTACTGTGTCAGAGGTATTTTCATGTTAGATATCTATTGTAATTCCCAGCAACAAATAAAGCAAATCAGCTAGGGTTTTGGTTCATTTACTGTGGATTTTTGGATTATCTTTGTTATTAAATCTTTCTACAGATTTATATTTGTCTGGCTGTAATATTTAGCTTCAGAAACCAATATTAAATATTCAGCTGAAGTATTTACAAAGAAATCTGCCAGATTTTCCCAGGCGCCTATTTTACATTCACCAGTTTGCGGGCTTTCTGTATTTATTTATCTATGCAGTTTCAGTGTGATGTTTTATGAATTCCTTTAATATTATCAGTTCAGATCTGAGCCAGAGCATTATATAAAAAAAAAAAAAAAAAATATTCAGACAAAAACGGGTTTGGGATCTTTCAGTGGTATCGGAGGCGGTGTATCCTCCCGGCTGTGTGGGAAGAAGCAGAATAGGTATTACAGCAGAAATCAGCTTTGAATGCATCACGAGAGAGGACGGTCCACACAGATACTACACCCACGACAGGCACGACTCGAAGGCTGGTATTGCGAGGAGGTGATGAGAATGGAATATTTGGGCGAGAGACACGAGAGTCCTCCTCGAGAGGAACATGCGAGATCCGAGATAGGAATTTTATTCGGGATATGGCGCCACACGAGGCGATTATTACGAGACCATGGAGCGCATGGGTACTACTTTGGAGACGAGTTGGCACTTTGGATAGGCGCGGGACGAGGCATGGCGGGAGGGATAGATCCGTATCGGTTGCCCAGCTACGGGGGTCATAGCGAGATCACCTTGAGCTTGGGAGTGTTAGGGATCGCCACGCCGTGTGGCGGAGGCATACCCACATACGAGACGAGAGGGAGACCTACACGGACGGCGAGATAGGCCCATGCGGCCTAACTTCTTGCCTAGAGGTGACCCACCGAGAGATTGAGGATGGTGGAAGAAGCGGCTTTCCGGATACTATCATGGCGATCGGTGATGAGTGGAGGAGTTTGCCACACGCATGTGAGGATGCATTTCCCCTCCCACGATTGTGCTCGGAGGAGAGACAACATGAGGGCTGACGGGATAGGAGACCTAGAGCACAAAGGCCAGAGCAGAGATTTGCGGCGGAGTTACAATAAGGTAACCCTTTCCACTTTGATGGTAGTGGAAAGATCGGTGCCGAGGCTTGGATTCACAAGCTCGACACCTACCTTACCCTCGAAACCCATGAGGGAGCGGGAGGCCATACGATTTCTACTACATTGCACCTTGAGGGTGGCTTATGATTGGTGGCACCATGGGTTAGTTACGCGAGGTCATGAGCTTCTACATTCATACGGGGATTTGGTGATAGATTGATTGCGAGATTTGATCGCAAGGATGTGGAGTTATATTACGAGGGATTTAGCTCGGCTCGAGACAGTGGACATGTTGATTCTTACATCAGCGAATTTCAGCGGATAGCCGTTATGGTTCCGAGATGCGTGAGAAGAGGGTAGTGATGTTATTCATCGAGGGCCTCCATGACGGGATGAGAGGATTGGTCGAGGCTCTTAAGCTAGGACATTGCATGATGTCATTCAGACGGCATTGGACTTGGACACATCCCCCACTTCCTATCAGCCCACTTCTTATCAGCCCAATAAGAAGTTTCCCACGAGCTCCAGGCCATTTCAGCGCTCTACTGCCCCGCAGAAGAGTGCACCACCTCCTAAGGTGGATCAGGAGACTCGTAACGAGTTAAGGAGGAGGAAGCTTTGCTTTCATTGCAAAGACCATTGGGAGCCTGGACATCGTTGCCTTGGTAAAGGCAAGGTGCATCTCATTGAGGTGATTTCAGATGGAGAGGATGATCACTCGCCAGGTACAGATGTAGAGGATGAGGGCGGTGACCATGATGCACAGGGGGAGCAGCCCCAAATAGAGCTTGGCGAGGGCGAGGCATTGGATTCATCCGATGTTACTATTGCCACACTTTCAGGCGTTCCTAGGTACCATCCCTTTCGGCTGAAGGGAGTGCTTAAGGGACAGCGGATTGTTTGTCTGGTTGACAGTGGAGCTACGCACAACTTCATTGATGAGGGTTGGCGGCGGCGGGATTACGAGTTGAGGAATTTGATGGGTTTAGTGTACGGGTGGCAGATGGATTTGCTATCAGTTGCACTAAGAGGATTCCACGACTTAGTATTCAGATGGGGGACTATACATTGACCGATGACTTCTATGTTATTGGACTTGGTGAGATTGATACAGTATTGGGTATTCAGTGGTTACAGTCCCTTGGCAGATATGTGCAGGATTTCCGCAGGATGGAGTTGGAGTTTATGGTGGATAAGAAGAAGATTGTGCTTCGGGCTCTTTCTGACGGTGGGCCTAGAGTTGTTTCAGCACGCAGGATGGAGTCTATAGTGAGACATGGAGAGGTTGCATGGGCAGCCCAGTGTTTCATTTCGTCCAAATCTTCTTCAGACGATGAGCAGCCTTATCATATTGACATCCAGTCCATACTGGATAAGCACGGTTCAGTGTTTGGTGACATTCCTCCAGGTAGACCACCAGATAGAGGGTTTGAGCATGTTATAGAGCTTGAGGAGGGTGCTAAGCCCGTGATGACTACGCCTTATCGCCATCCTAAGACATACAAGGATGAGATAGAGAAGGCCATTAGAGAGCTCTTGGAGATGGGACACATCCGTCCTAGCTCTAGTCCCTTTGCTTCTTCAGTTGTGTTGGTAAAGAAGAAGGATGGGACCATGAGGATGTGCATTGACTATCGTGCACTAAACAAGAAAACCATCAAAAACAGGTATCCCATTCCCCGCATTGATGAGTTGTTAGATGAGCTGCATGGATCTATCTATTTCTCGAAGATTGATCTTCGATCAGGTTACCACCAGATTAGAGTTCGGGATGAGGATATCCACAAGACGGCCTTCAGATGTCACTATGGGCACTACGAGTTCTTGGTGATGCCATTCGGACTCACTAATGCACCTGCTACATTTCAGTCATGTATGAACCATCTCTTCACAGGCAGTTGAGGCAGTTTGTGTTGGTGTTTTTTGATGATATTACGATTTATAGCGGGACATGGGATGATCATTTGAGGCATCTTGATGAGGTACTTAGCATAATGGAGACTCAGTCTTTGTTTGCTAAGATGTCCAAGTGTGAATTTGGGCTTACGGAGATATTGTATCTTGGGCATGTCATTGGGGCCAATGGGGTCAAGGTTCATCAGGAGAAGATACAGGCAATGCAGGATTGGCCACCACCCAAGAATATCTCTGACTTGCGAGGATTCTTAGGGTTATGTGGTTATTACAGGAGGTTCGTGAAGGGTTATTCCCAGTTGGTAGCTCCGTTGACAGATCTTACACGGAAGGGTGCATTCAGTTGGTCAGATGAGGCACAGGTGGTATTTGAGAGGCTCAAGGTAATTATGAGTACCTGTCCAGTTTTGGCTCTTCCAGATTTCTCACGGCCCTTCATTTTAGAGTGTGATGCTTCGGGATTGGGGATTGGTGCAGTTCTTATGCAGGATCGCCATCCTATTGCCTTTGAGAGCCGGAAGCTGAGAGATAATGAGAGACTGTATTCCACTTATGATAAGGAGATGCTTGCCATTATGCATGCCTTGGCAAAGTTTAGACAATATTTGGTGGGTGGAAAATTTGTGGTGAGAACCGACCACAACAGTTTGAAATATTTCCTGGAACAAAAAGAACTCAATGAGAGGCAACAAAAATGGGTCAGCAGGATCTAGGCATATGATTTTGACATTGAGTATGTCAAGGGGACGAAGAATGTAGTGGCTGATGCACTTTCCAGGAAACCCCATCTCGCTGCCCTATGTTCTTTGAGCGAGATTTCAGCAGATTGGAAATCTCAACTATCAGTTGAATATTCCAAAAACACTTGGGCATGTGACATTATGGATGGAAAAATTCAGGATGATCGGTATAAGGTAATGACTGATTTGATTTTGTATAAGGGCAGAATTTACCTAGTTCCTGAATCTGAACTTAAGGAGAAGATTATGCATGCTTTCCATGATGCACCACTTGCAGGACATCCAGGGTATTTTAAAACATACAGGCAGATTAGAGAGATTCTCTTGGAAGGGTCTCAAGGATGATGTCCTGCGCCATGTCCGTGAGTGTATGACTTGTCAGCAGAACAAGTCAGAGCATACTTTCCCAGCAGGTTTGCTACAGCCATTGCCAATTCCAGAGCAGAAGTGGGAGAGTATTTCGATGGATTTCATTACAGGTCTTCCCGTGGTGCAAGGGAATGATCGCATTTACTGCAGTAGTGGATCGGTTGACAAAATATGCACACTTTTTCGCTGTCCCTACCAGCTTTAAGGCACCTCATGTGGCTGATTTGTTCTTCCGTCAGATATTCAGGTTGCATGGACTTCCGAAGAACATAGTTAGTGACCGGGATAGCAGGTTTATGAGCATATTTTGGCAGGAGCTTTTCCGTCTGGTTTACACTTGGTGACTCTAGCACCGATTATCACCCTCAGACGGATGGACAGACAGAGATTGTGAACAAATGGATAGAGGGTTATCTTTGCAACTACGTTGCAGGACAGCAAAAGGCATGGGTTAAGTTGTTGTATTTATGTGAGTATTGCTATAACACCACTTACCATATGTCTATTGGTATGACTCCATTCCGAGCTCTTTATGGGTATGATGCGAGATCCTTTGTTGATATGGCATTTGGGGATAGTAGAGCTCCCAAGGCTCAGGAGAGTTTACAGGATATTCAGGAAATCCTTAAGGTGCTTAAGGAAAACATGCAGCGGGCCCAGAATCAGCAGAAAATATATGCAGATAGGCACCGAGTGGAGAGATCATTTGAGATAGGGGACATGGTTTTTCTACGACTTCAGCCTTACAGGCAAAGTACTCTCAAGAAGAGTGGGGCTGAAAAGCTCAAACCGCGATTTTATGGGCCATACAGGGTGTTGAGGAGAGTTGGTGAAGTGGCATATGAGCTGGAGTTGCCTTCTGAGAGTAAGATACATAATGTTTTTCATGTGTCTTGCTTGAAAAAGGCTTTGGGGCAGAACATTATTTCCTCTACAGATTTGCCACCCCTGGATGAGGAAGGGAGATTAGACCTAGTGCCAGAGGAGATCTTGGACAGCCGAGAGAGGAGACTGAGGAACAGGGTCATTCGGGAGTTCCTGGTGAGGTGGAAAGAATTGCCAGAGGAGGATGCTACATGGGAAGGCGAGATTATATTACAACATCCAGCTCTACAGTTGCTTGGGGACAAGCAATCTCGGGAAGGGAGGACTGTAATGTCCCTCTTTCTCGATTAGTTCGGTCGAAGACCTTTTGGCCTGTTTTGTCTACCCGACGGCCAAAAGGGTGTTTTCAAGGGTGACTTCGGTTTATTATTCTATTATATGGTGCTCGAATTAAAGTAAAATATCATTAAAGCACATATAATGAATTAATAGACTGTTTGAGTGACTTTGACTTAGGAAAGTGTATTTAAATAAATTAATAAACTATTTAAATGCACTTCCTAGCCAAAAGTGCGACTTGTTTGGGTATGATTAATTAAACCCAAAAATGCGACCCACTTAGTAAAGCAAAATAATTAATTAAATATTAATTATTGGGTTTTAGCCAAAAAGTGCGACTTGGATATTTGGAAGGGTTTTTGGCTATATGAAAGAAAATGCGACTTGGGGGAGAGTCATTCAGATTATTATTATTATTTTCACGAGAGCGATTAGCACGAGACCTTTTGCGAGACGAGAATCCAAGGACGGAAACCCTTTGGAGATTATTCCTCTTGCGGACGGAAACCCCAGGAGCAGTGAGAGAAGTTTCCATCCAGGAATCTTCATTGTTTACATCAGTTATTCAACATTTCAGCAGTTTCGGGAAAGAAATAAATTGCAGCAGTGGGCTTTGCACATCTATCTGAGTGGGGGCGGCTTCTTCTACAGTTATTCATTACTTTGTCAGAGGTATTTTTCATGTTAGATATCTATTGTAATTCCCAGCAGCAAATAAAGCAAATCGGCTAGGGTTTTGGTTCATTTACTGTGGATTTTTGGATTATCTTTGTTATTAAATCTTTCTACAGATTTATATTTGTCTGGCTGTAATATTTAGCTTTAGAAACCAATATTAAATATTCAGCTGAAGTATTTACAAAGAAATCTGCCAGATTTGCCCTAGGCGCCTATTTTACATTCACCCGGTTTGCGGGCTTTCTGTATTTATTTATCTATGCAGTTTCAGTGTGATGTTTTATGAATTCCTTTAATATTATCAGTTCAGATCTGAGCCAGAGCATTATATTAAAAATAAAAAAATATTCAGACAAAAACGGGTTTGGGATCTTTCAATCCCGCATTGCTAAATAGACAGATTGCTTTGTACACCCTTGTTCTAGCTTTGAAGTCATGATTGCTAATGGGGGAACATTGCCATGTAAAGGGAAGTGTCAGAATGTGCGTATTGTGATAGGCGATTACACTCTTTGCTCAAATATGTTTGCCCTACCCTTAGGAGGATGTGATGTGGTTTTAGGTGCACAGTGGCTCCACACATTGAGACCTATTCTATGGGACTTCTCTGAGCTTTGGATGCAGTTCACAGATAGTGGCCAAAAGCACACCTTAAAAGGGTTATTGCCAGGATCTACTAGCATCATCAGTTCCCATCGCATGGAAAAGCTTTTGAAGAAAGGCTCGCATGGGATCATTACCCTATCTCACTCCATCCAACTCCACCCCTCAGCTATTACTAACTACCCTGTTGATTTACAAGCCCTCCTCGACAAGCATACAACCATTTTTATAGAGCCAGTGGGTTTGCCCCCTTCATGCCCTGAAGATCATTGCATTCCGCTCCTTCCAAGAAGCACCCCACCCAACATCCAGCCATACCGTTATCCCCATCTGCAAAAGACTGAGATTGAGAAGCTAGTCCGGAACTCCTCAAGTTCGAGTTATTCGCCCCAACACCAGCCCATACTCCTCCCCAGTGCTTCTTGTCCACAAAAAGGATGGGTCGTGGGCCTTTGCATTGACTTCCGTGCCCTTAACCACCTCACTATCAAAGATAAATTCCCAATTTCGGTCATTGATGAGCTCATTGATGAGTTCCATGGGCAATTTTTTTTTCGAAATTAGATCTCAGTGTTCACCTATCATTAGATCCGGGTGCATGTTGATGACATTCCAAAGACAACCTCACTCATGATGGTCACTATGAGTTCTTGGTCATGCCATTTGGACTTACAAATGCCCCTTCAACATTTCGAGGGACTAATGAATAAAATCTTTCGGCCTTTTCTCTGTCAATTTGTTTTGGTTTTCTTTGATGATATTTTGATCTACAACCGCACATGGGCCGAGCATCTCCAACATATTGACAGGCATTACAACTTCTAGTAGACAATCAATTATGTGCCAAGCAGTCCAAGTGTTCCTTCGGTCGAAGGAAGTTTCCGTGGATCCGAAAAAATCGGTGCCATGCGGCATTGGCCTCTGCCCAGCCAACCCTCAAGAGCCTTCGTGGTTTCCTAGGCCTTACAAGATACTATCACAAGTTCGTCAGGGATTATGGAAAGATCGTGACTCCCTTGACTTCCTTATTGAAGAAGGATGCATTCACATGGGATGCGGCAATTGACTAGGCATTTGTGGCACTCAAACAAGCTATGTGTAGCACACCAATTTTGGCCATGTCGGACTTCACCAAAACTTTCACCATTAAAAGTGATGCCCGTGTGGCAATGGCTTGGTGTTGTTCTTCTCCAAGAGGGTTGTCCAATTGCCTTCACTAACAAAGCCCTTTCTGGCCGAAATTTGGCTTTGTCTACATATGAAAAGGAGATGATGGCAATTCTGCATGCAGTACAAAAATGGTGGCCATACTTAATTGGGAATCATTTTTGCATCAAAACCGATCACCAAAGTTTGAAATATTTCCTGGAACAACGAGTCTCATCACCAACACAATAGAAATGGGTCAGCAAACTCATGGGCTATGATTATGAGATCACTTACAAGAAGGGTAAAGACAATGTCGTGGCTGATGCTCTCTCACGCACATTCGAGGACCAAACTTCCCTGCCATCTCCATGCCCATTCCGAACTGGTTGGAATCTATACAACAAGGGTATGCAAATGATCCCTTCTTACAACCCCTCATTCAACAATTGGCCACTAACCCCTCTACAGTACCACATTATTCATGGGATGGTGCTTCTCTACGATACAGGGCCGTTTGGTGCTTCCCCATAGCACAAACCTTTAGTAGACCGTATTCTATGAAATCCATGCTTCTCCCTCGGCAAGGCACTCAATATTTCTCAAAACATATGAGCAGGCACGTTGAAACTTCTTTTGGAAGGGAATGAAAGGAGAAATTAAACAGATGGTGGGCGAATGTGATACTTGCCAACACAACAAAGGTGAAACAACACTTGATTCCTGGTTTGCTCGAGCCTTTTCCCATTCCTACTAGGATCTGGACAAATATTTCTATGGATTTCATTGAGGGGCTCCCTAAATCTGGAGGAAAAACAATGATCCTGGTCGTGGTAGACCGCCTCTCCAAATATAGTCATTTTTGTGCCCTCACCATCCATATACAACCTCCATGGTCGCACAAGTTTTCTTGGATCAGATCTTCCGCCTTCATGGCATCCCTTCTTCAATCATCTCCGATTGTGACAAAACTTTCACTAGCCATTTTTGGATTAGTTATTTTGGCGCACACACACAATTGAAGATGAGCTCCGAGTATCACCCACAAATAGATGGCTAGACATAAATTGTCAACAAATTCTTGGAAACATTCCTTTGTTGCTTTGCTTCTAACAATAACACCAGTGGGCAAAGTGGTTCCCCTAGCAAAATGGTGGTACAATACATCACACCACACTTCTACTAAAATGATTCCATATGAAGCGGTTTATGGTCAAGTGCCATTGACAATTCTCCCGTATACCCTCGACAGTTCATTAGTTTAGGCAATCGACACTACTCTTCGAAACCGGGATCAAATTTTCAGCACCCCGTGGGACAGTCTCCATATGGCACAGAACTGAATGAAGCAACAGGCTGACCAACATTGCTACGAGGGCACCTTTCAACCAGGTGATATGGTTTTTCTCTGTTTGTAGCCATTCAAGCAATCATCCCTGAAACTAACAGGCATCATAAGCTTGCTCCAAAGTTTTATGGGCCATATAAGGTTCTCTAGAAGATTGGGTCTATTGCTTACAAGTTGGAGCTTCCACCCTCCTCCCAAGTTCACCCAGTCTTTCATGTCTCATGTTTGAAGAAAGTTCTTGGAACCAACATCGAGTGCAAACAGTTTTACCAGAACTTGATAATGAAGGCTCCATCCTTCTCGAACCGGAAGCAATCTTGGACAAGGGCACTCGCCAATTTTGCTCCCGCTCAATCACGAAGTCTTAATCCAGTGGCACAACATGTAACTAGAAGATGCAACATGGGAACCACTCTTCTAGATTCAACAACAATTCCCACATTTGAAGCTTTGAGGACAATTTTTTCTAAGGGGGAGGGGATGTTAGAACCTATGTCCTACCCTTCTCTTTGCATTATTAGTGTATTAGTCACTATGGACGCATATGCTTTGTAAGTCGTCCCTTGAGCATATTTGAATTATCCCACATACATGGGAAGTAGTAGTTGTTAAAATAGACTTAGTATATAAGTAAGTGTTGAGGCCCAATGAAGGCATCCACGAATATTATTGTATTGAGCTTGCTCAAAGGAGGTTGCCCCTCGAAGTGGCCTGCGATCTAAAGGTTATTTGAGTTATTTCCCAAAGTTCATTTCATTGTTCATTTATTTTCTTGTAGTTCGTAAATCTATGTAAAAGGATCCTCACATTTTGGGCCTATATTTGAATTCTATTTGGCTGCCTTGGATATTTCGAGGTATAAGATTTCTTACTGCATAAATTTAATAAACTTTTAAAAACAGTTTAGATTGCCCTAATATTTTATAAACTTCAAACTTTGGTTTAAAATATTTGAAAGGTTATTACTCCAATCAGATTTCACTTGTGCATTAGGCTATGGATGACGTCCTCTTGTAATTCAGATTTAAGATTTTCTTACAAATGCCCAGCGTTTATATTCTTTCTTCACAATGACGCTTCTTTAATGTAATGTCCCCTTTTCAAAATTAATTAATTCTGATACCTGAAGCCTATTTTTATTATTTTTCGTAGGCTAAGGGAAATTAAAAGAGGAAAATAAATTAATTTAAGTGGTCCAAGGATATTTTTATATTTTAATTGGAAAAGGACACTTAAATTATATTTTAATCCAAAAAACATTAATAGAATAAAATAATAATAGAAGGTTGACTTCTATTATTGGGCACCTGAGTTAGAATTAATAAATAAATAAATAGAGAGGGCTGCATGAATACCAAAATCCTAATTTTAGGATAGGAGGTGGATAAAGTATTTTTAAATGTGTTTAATCCTATTCTTAGGATGGGGCGCCAACATGGAGGAGGAATTTTTAATTGTTCAAAGATCATGCATGTAAGTCTAAAAGGGGGGTGCCCACTTTGGAGAGTGTTTGGAAGTTATAAAGGCAGATTTGGGGTTCATTGTACAAACATCTTGGAAATTCATCAATTATTTTCTTTGTTTGCAAGTAGCTTCAGCTTTTGCAATAGCAATAGAGGACGAAATCCCTCATTTGCATACAAGTTTGAGGACGAAAACCCTCACATTTGAGTTTGGCGGTTCTCATTCGGGGGTCAGCAGTGATAATTCGGTGCAAGTGTTCTGCGGTTGACTCCAAACAATTGTATTCAGACACTGATATTTTTATCGTAGTTGGTTCATATTCAATAAGTAAAAGATTGTTTTTACGCATTATGGTTTGCTGTTTTTATATTAAAAATTATATTATCGTTATAAAAATCAGTTTTATAATACTTTATTGCTGCCCTAGGGTTTAACAAAAATATCCAGATTTGTTAGAAATTATTTTTAGGGATATTACAGTGGTATCAGAGCAAATTTCCATCCAAATTGTGGACGAGAAATTTATTAAAAAAAAACAGAGGAAGGAAAAAAATTGTAGCTTTGAACTTCATGCAAATTGGTGACAGAGAAGTTAGGTACTAGCAAAGGGAGAAGAAGAAAGCTACAAAACAACCATAAGTCATGGGAAATAGGGACCCGAAAGATGCAGGTTTTGACAAGCTTGTTCAAGGACAGGACATGTTATCTGATATGATGTGTCAGTTGATCTAGCTATGCAGGGCACGAATGTGCAAAGGGCTCCAAACAATGAGGGAAGTTCTTTAAGGGTGAATAATAACCAACTCACTCAGAGGACGGTCACTTGGTTCTATTGTTAGGCCCTTCCAACCAAACTTCCTACGTAGAGAGGAAGCAATTCGGGAGGCAGAAATTTAGCCTACCATAGCGATGATGAGATTGCTACTAGCTATGAGGAGTACATGGTACTTCTGGTGAAATTAGAGATGTCATATCCCTCACCAATTTTATTAATCTGCAAGAAGGTTTTGGGGTGGAGTTCCAAGAAGACCATGTTGAGGGGCATAAAAATGAAAAAGGGGCTTTACCGGTTGCTAATGTTGATTTTCAATTTGCTGGAATTTTCAAAACAACAACCTATGGGAAGCAAATTGAGCACATTCATGACTTTAGCAAGAATCATGAAGATGTTTTATTGACTTCTAATGTTTGCATGTGTCAACAAGATTCACTTGTTGAATGTGAAGAGTTCAAGGTGAAGAAGAATGCTGATCTTAACCCAAAAGTTTCGAGTCACAAGGTTGGGGATGTTGAAGATATCTCAACCAAGCTTCATTTAACAAAGGAAGGTGAACAAGTT
This sequence comes from Taxus wallichiana var. yunnanensis, assembly GCA_018340775.1. Classification (NCBI taxonomy): domain Eukaryota; kingdom Viridiplantae; phylum Streptophyta; class Pinopsida; order Cupressales; family Taxaceae; genus Taxus; species Taxus wallichiana. The sequence goes on along the minus strand of CM031242.1, from coordinate 978,935,921 downwards.
GAGGACAGCCAAAGGTATGAAAGTGTTGTGGATTTGTTGCTTCCTACTAAGTCATTACATATGTGTGGTCATCATGGACAACATAGTGGAAATGGTAATAGAGTGAAGAACACTTTGAGTGGCAAAGGGCACATAGATCCGTTCATACAAGTTCCAAATTGTGTGAACATGAGAGTTTGGGATCCGAGTATTTGCAGAAGAGACTTGCAATTGCTTGAGGGCAAGCAATTTTGGGAAGGGCGGACTGTAATGTCCCCTTTTCAAAATTAATTAATTCCGGATACTCTGAAGCCTATTTTTATTATTTTTCGTAGGCTAAGGGGAAATTAAAAGAGGAAAATAAATTAATTTAAGTGGTCCAAGGATATTTTTATATTTTAATTGGAAAATGACACTTAAATTATATTTTAATCCAAAAAGCATTAATAGAATAAAATAATAATAGAAGGTTGACTTCTATTATTGGGCACTTGAGTTGGAATTAATAAATAAATAAATAAAGAGAGTTGCATGAATACCAAAATCCTAATTTTAGGATAAGAGGTGGATAAAGTATTTTTAAATGTGTTTAATCCTATTCTTAGGATGGGGCGCCAACATGGAGGAGGAATTTTTAATTGTTCAAAGATCATGCATGTAAGTCTAAAAGGGGGGTGCCCACTTTGGAGAGTGTTTGGAAGTTATAAAGGCAGATTTGGGGTTCATTGTACAAACATCTTGGAAATTCATGAATTATTTTCTTTGTCTGCAAGTAGCTTCAACTTCTGCAACAACAACAGAGGACGAAATCCCTCATTTGCATACAGATTCGAGAACAAAAACCCTCACATTTGAGCTTGGCAATTCCCATTCAGAGGTTGCAGTGATGATTCAAGGTGCAAGTGTTTTGCCAGTTCAGCTCCAAACAATTGTATTCAGACATTGGTATTTTTATTATAGCCGGTTCATATTCAATAAATAAAAGACTGTTTTTACGCATTATGGTTTGCTGTTTTTATATTAAGTCTAAAATGGGGCGCCCACTTTGGAGAGTGTTTGGAAGTTATAAAGGGAGATTTGGGGTTCATTGTACAAACATCTTGGAACTTCATTAATTATTTTCTTTGTCTGCAAATAGCTTCAACTTCTGCAATAACAACAGAGGACGAAATCCCTCATTTGCACACAGATTCGAGAACAAAAACCCTCACATTTGAGCTTGGCATTTCCCATTCGAGAGGTTGTAGTGATGATTCAGGGTGCAAGTGTTTTGCCAGTTTGACTCCAAACAATTGTATTCAGACATTGGTATTTTTATTGTAGCCGGTTCATATTCAATAAATAAAAGGCTGTTTTTACGCATTATGGTTTGCTGTTTTTATATTAAAAAATCAGATTATTGTTGCTGTTATAAAAATCAGATTTTTAATACTGCTGCCCTAGGATTTAACAAAATTATCCAGTTTTGTTAGAAATTGTTATTAGTGATATTACATCTAATCACTCTTAGACTTCTGATCAGATTTATAGCCAAATAAACTGAGCCCACATTCATCATGCTTGGTCCCAAGCTTTTCTTCATGCATTCACCCTTTCTATCAAAGCGTCTCCCTCCTTATGACGCCTCCTTTGCTTCCTGCACATTTGATTAGTATGTGCCTTCAACAATTCAGGTTTAAGACAGGTTCTACACTCTTCTTGAGGTGAATTCAGCAAATAGTTAACAGCAAGACTCAACAACAATTATACGCTCCACAGATAATGCTTACGCTTATTTCCTTTCACTTTGAAATTTAGATCAATATTGCTACAGCAATATGATTTTGCATCACGTCCTCCTTTCACAAAGAGCGCCTCTCTTTTGTATCACTATTCAGGCAAAAAAATTGAAATTTAATTTTAAAGTTACCAGATACAAATGTGTGTTGCTCTTCTTTTGCCTGATGAAAGTAATGCATGCAAGTCTCCTTAGGGTGCGTTGCTCTTCGCGCACTTCCTCCCTCTCACGTAGGATCACCTCAGACATTTCTTCACTCTCTCTCCCAAGCACTCTCAAACTGACGCTCTGATACCATATAAGATTTCACGTACAATAAAGAATCAAGAATCTGCATTATTCATTATTGGAGAGGCTCACATATAAAACCTATAACAACTCCTTGAGACAAGGAAGGTAGATATAAGAACACATGGACGGGAAGCTACAAATAGGCTTGACCCAAAGAACAATAGTTTGTCGATACACAAACAAACTAGTAACAACAATAAATCTCATTATTCTAATAGGAGGGACTTTTGCAAAATTTTTCCCCCAATTACAGTGTCCTTCCATTTTACAAGATCAATATTCAATCAGTTTGCAATTTTTTATCGTCTACTAGGAATATGGATAATGATTGGGTACCGGTATTTATCCATTCAATTGTTTTCTTTTGAACCTGATTAGATAGCATCTTTCTAAATGGCTAGTTCATGTTTGATGCACATTAGAGGAGCAAAATTGGTTGGTCATACATTGTTGATCATAATTAATGATTATTATGTGGCTCACGTGAATATTCTGCTGCCCATCAGGTGCTATTCTGCAGCAAAGAGTTAACATAGCCTGGAAATATGACCACTCCTTGTGAAAGTTAGATTTGTTCACAAAATCTAGTATCTATTTTTGTTGTACAAAGTTATGGTTGCGATGATATCAAGGCATGTTGTGGGAATCTTTTGGTCTATTGTCCTTTGCCTTTATTCGAAATATGACCAAACTAATATGATTCAAGATGGTAAAATTTATAGTTATTTTATAAGAACATCCTAATAAATTCATGTAGGTATATCACGACTAAAATGATTAACGTGTTCTCATGGCTGTTCTTCCTTGATATTCTGCACACTTAATTCTATTTTGCAATGACTTTGATATTTTCTGGCAGGATTTTCATATTTGTTTGAGATGTTAATCATATTTTCATTCAGGCTTAATGCTTGTTTTATTTCTGCCTCACCCAATCCGTGGTCAGGAAATGATTGTTAGCTATTGTAATGTTGCTTGCCTGACGTATCATTTCTGGCAGGATAATGAAAATAAAAGTGTAGATACCGACACTTGGATGAAAATAAGGGGCTTAAGCCTTAAGGAGTCTAGAAATAAACAAAACTGCTATAGCCTTGTCATCTAAACGAAATACATTCACTTCAGGCAATCCCTTGTTATAAACATAGAGTAAGGAGGTAGTGGAGAGTGAAAACCAATTTTGATGGGTTTAAAGTGCCAATCTAAATGTGAAAAAATATAGGAACATTAGACATGGGGTTGACAAATAAGATATCTCGTAATGCTTAATGAACAATTTACATGGAATGCAAACCCTGCAAAGACCTTTATGTTATGGTCTCAAGAATGACCACATGAGCCGTGACATTCTACCCAAACATCTCTTATGAACATATGAGTTTGTTAATATGGTTTAAGCACTTAACAATTGATGACAACCACTAGCCACGTCCATAAGCAAAATGATGATTGCATGTCGACCAATAATCATGACCCTAATATTTACACGACTAACTATAACTTCAAAGTTAGATGCACTACGATTTTCTTTCCAACATTCCCCCAGCCTATAGTCCTTGCCTTGTCCCTAGACATTAGGCATTTACAAACACATCTTCTCTGCGTTACTGTACATATCAGATTCCTTATTCAAGTCCATTCATTGGGTTGCCTCAGCAACTCCGAACAAACTTCTTTCTCGTTCATACTAGTTACGCAGTTGCATTCTTGTAATGTTCTGTTGTAAGTTGGGGTTTTAGTGCTTTAGCTTGAAAAAAGACAAAAGGCTGGAGAATGTCTTTGACAATTGCAAATTCCAATTTTTAACATGTTCCAGATCTTCAACATGTTCCTATTTTTAACACGTCAAACATCTTAAGAATTGAAACTGAAAACATGTCCTTGACAAGCTGAACATGATTATAGAGCTCAAAAATGTTTTTTTGAATATTTGTGGAATTTCGCAGTATTCAGTTGGGTCAGAATTGACTTGGACAAGTATTCAATAATCATGGAACACAAATGGTTACATTCTGATACAGAAATTAAGTGATGCCAGAACAAAATAATGAAATTAAGGATATACTGTACAACACCTGCGTATGATAGTTTTTGTACCACCAGAATATGAGGATTAGATATGTACGTAATAAATTGGTGGGGTATGGCATTGCATAGCGCATAAAAAGTAAGGATATGTATCACAGGACTTAAATAAGTAAAACGTTAAGCCAAAAGCCCATGTATACAAAGGCCTAATGTACTTGTTTGTCTTCTTCATACCTTGTTATAATGTAATAGTAGCCATATGTTGAAAATAGGGTTGGTACTTTCCACAATCTTCAAATTTGTTGCAAATATCAATGATTTATAAATTGACGACATATGTGACCATATTTGACAGATCCACTTGTTTTAAGACCTGAAATTGTTTGAAATATTCTGTGTGATAACTTATAACTTCACCGTCTGACTTCACTTAGCATTTTTAAAAAGATGATATTGTTAGGGCAGGACTCCTTGGCAGCTTCACACTGCAGATCACGTGTCATTTCAGTTGTTTTCTCATTGGATTATAAGCATTTAGCTCCTCTTCTTGTTGTTCCTTCTACATTGTAATTGAATGAAATCTTTGAGATTGCAGTACATATCCTCTTTTTCCAATACTATATGATAAAACACCAAAAGAAGATCTGTACTGAGCCAAACCATTGTGAAGAACACCATTATGATTAAAATAGCCCACTGGCTTCCAATCCTTCAAATATATATTATACAAGTGTTGTTTATAGAGACATAGCAAGCTTGCCATCTGTAGTCATGTTTTTCTTTGTGTTTAAAGAAAAGGAAAAAGCAACAAGTCTCAACAAGTCCAGATGCGAGACTTGCGAGTTTGGCAGCGCTTGCGAGACTTGCCGTGTTCGCTGAGTTTTTGGCCAAAAGCTGACACAAGTAGACTTGGACCCGGATCTGCAAGTAAAAGCCCATAAAGCTTCACCCATTAGTATGGGGTTTTCATTTGTATTGGATCTATGGTTGAAGTATGCATTTTTGTTTCATTTGTCTCGCTATTGATTAACAGCTATGGGTGTGTGCTTGAAAGCATATGGAAGCTTCATGCCCCCTTCAAAACCCCAATGGAATCTCTAGGCCATATTGTACTTAAAGACCATATTGTTAAGGCATTCGTCAAAGTTGAAGAGAGTTGCACAAGTATAGGGTTTTATTTTTGAATTTATTTACTATTTTTTTCTTTTTCTTTTTCTGTTTTAAAGAACCTGCACGGCTGGAAATGCCTGGGCACATGCTGGAAATGGTAGGGAAACGACACGGAAACAGCATACCATTTCCAACGCGTGCCTAGGAAAACAAATTGTTCAAGGTGCGTTTCCATATGCCATTTCATACTGGCGAATGGACTGTACTTTTCCAGGCATAAACAACAAGGGGATGTTTCATGTAATGTAGTCCATAACCGATTGACATTATTAATAGCCTATGAGTAATATTATATGCCCTAACTGCAAATTACAAATATGACCATGCTTATGCCAATCTCACAGGAGATCAAAAGATGCTAGATTATTGGGTCTTTGTGCACTATGGAATAGTCGTCTAAAGTTTAGTCCGTAACCGATTGATCTTTTATGCCCTAATTACAAATCACAAATATGACTTACCAGTCTCACAGGAGGAGATTAAAAGATACTTGTTAGATTATTGGTTCTTTGTGTACTATGGAATAACCATCCTAGGTTTATATGGTCTTTTCTTTCTTATATGCCATTGCAAATCTGTATACCTTTTCAAACCAAATTTACTTAGAAATTACATTGAATCCTCAAGATGCCATGTTAGTAGTGTTTTTAACCTTAAAGTGGTGATTCAATGCTTAACATCAACATGAATGCTTCTGAATGAAATAATGATGTAAAGAGGATAATATATCAACTACAAAAATGTGCAAATTGACTGTAAGAATCAATCGGACATGCCTTCCATTATCTCATTTTAAATTGCCATTTTATCATGATAGTCCAAACCTACATGTGATACTATATGTGTAAATCGTAAGATACCTTCTCAGTGGAATAGCTCGAGTATTTTTGTTTCTTCCATATATCATTTTTATTGTAAGTATGCAAGTTTTTCATGCAAACGGCCAATCTAAAATTTGGCATTATTTTAGCTAAAAAGGAAGCTTCGTCTTGCTGTTTGTTCTAGTCAGAATGGGTGATAGTTAAAGCTTCAGTACTTGTTTTCCAGCTGTAACTCTATTAATCATATCCAGGTATGCAAATTCTGTTGGAAACAAGAGAGTAGATCTTTTGAAGGTGGAACTGGCGGTGGAGAGGCCTTTGCAGAGGAAAATATCCGAGTAGCATCAAGTAAGAAATTTGATATTTATTTACTCTTGTATTTTTAAAATTGTTTGAAGTAATGTTATCATGTAAAATGTAAATGATTGGCATGGTCCCTTTACCAATGTAATATGAATACAAACAAGTGCAAATGTTGACTTCTGTCCTTTTTACCACTGATTGATTTCTTATTTAGTTATTGGCATAACGAGAAGCACTTATGGCTGGAAACACTTGCACACTCTAATTAGGAGATCATTATCTTCAGTTAATTGTATGAATGGTACTCAATAAAATTGGCTATACAAATACGTCTTGTTTATGCAAATATGTTTTCCTTTCCAGTTTGTAGTGTCTTGCTTGGTTCAGACTCAAAGTCCAGTAGCTTTTGGGGAGGCACTTATCATATGTAACAATGGGGCATAGGCTTGCATATGCCACTTAAGTTGCATTTAATATTGGGATTGCATAACATTGATGTTATCTAATGTCTGTAATGAAATCTGTGAAATGAATATTTTCTAAACCCTGTTCTGTAGCTCTTAAAAAATGTGTGGCTATGCTTCACATTGCGAGTTGTCGGGTAGGAGATGTGTGGGGGATAGCGGAGGGAGTTGGTATGCTTTCTCAAGAACCTGATGTTGAGTTTCGAATGGAAGTAGAAAGCCATCGGTTTGAACTCATTGTTTTTGGAAAAGGCTTGAACATCTGAAGGAGTCGACTAAGCTTTGAAAGACTAGAGGCAGTGCCTACTGGTATGACAGACTTTTTATATATTATAAGTTATATTCCAGTCTTGAAAATAAATGAATTTATGTCAATGGCTCAAATAGAAATAACGCAAATTATGAGAACTGTTACTATTGTATTAATTGACTCAAATTCATGCCGTATTCTGTAGGCTAGGTGGGAAAGGGTTCTATTGAGGCCCTCATCAATTTTGGAAATATAAGAAACAAAAAGAGTACAATAGATGCATAGGGCTAAGAGACCTTTGGATTCCACATATGCTTCACTTGAAGATTAGTCAACCTTTAAAATAAACCAGATATCTGCAATAATGACAAAGATATGGAGAAAGGCGGTGAGGATTGAAACTAGATAGTGTTGCATGGAGACTTGTCTCCTACCAAAAAAATGTGTCTCAGCGACTGGTACTTGTCTTGGAAACTATATCGTCTCGGAGACTTACATTTCAGTGTTCAGCAGAAATACCGCTAGAAGGTTGCTTACCTTTGACCGGTCAGGACTTGGCTTCAGGTTGGAAGAGAGTGGCAGGAACAGTGGAGTGGCAGATGTGGCTTCTGGTTTACGACCTGTCTTTCTATGGGTAGGGGAAGTGGACAACAAAGAATGCAAAGCAGCAAATGGACTTCACAGGTTTTCATGCACTTCTCTAGTACATGCTTTCTATTTTCAAGAAAATCATATTCCAAAATAATTGGTACTTCACCTTTTCTAGGGAGGCTAATGCCGTTGGATGTAGCTAACTGACCTCTTCATATAGTACTGGGAGAAGTGTGGATGGTTTGAAGATCTTCCAAGTAGTCTTTTATTCCTTAATTGGGGGAAGCACATTTGGCGAGACCATGATTTTGACAGAGAGCTGAAAGTAGTAAAAATATGGGGAAATTATAGCCAATTTAGAGAGGAAGTCTTCCCGAATTGAGGAGACTGAATACTTTATTCTCGGAATGTTTGCAATGCCACTCCAACCCAACACGTGGCATACAAGATCTTCAGCAATGCCATCTACTTTGAAGTAGATGTGTATGAGGTCGGCTGAAGCAAGGCCTTCAAGTTGTTCTTCTTGGTGAGGGACATGCACTAGGAGGCATTAATATATGGAAAGGATAATCAGAGCAAGGCAGAACAAAGCAAGTGTGTGAGAAAGGAAGGGCTGATCAGTTTATAGGGATGAGAGGTTGAAAGGATGCTGCACAAAGATGTTGGCTGAATTATGTAGGCAATCATGGAAAAAGCAGACGGGAATCTAGTGAGATTTTCCACATGTGCCAATCAAAATATATCATGTCCAAGGAACGTGATGGGCATTGCCAAGAGGAAATCATAATTGCAAGTTTTGGCCAAGGGAGTGTAAAGATCGTCATATATTCGAAAAGAAGATGAAAGAATCTACAAAAGATTGGAGGAGATACTTTGAGCTTATGCGGTCCTTGAGGTCGGTCTAGTTCGAAGACAGATAACTTTCAGTTTGAGAAACAAATACCTAAGGTAGTGCCCACATTTGCTAATAGATTGATGGGTCTATTGGCTTCACGCAAAGAGAGGGACGAGTTCCAATGAATACTGAAGAAGGTATTGAAGTTACTAGTTTTGGTTAGAGACTTTAGAGAGCGTTAGTGATGATTTGGGTGTTTTACTCTATTTGAGTTTTAGTTAGGCCACATGCTTGAGCTACCTTAAGCTCCTCAATCAAAATGTGGTATTCAGCTTCATTGGTTGTAGTTTTGGACTAAGTCACAGGTTTCGGTGATTTTGGGCATTAAGCTCAAAAATCGCCGAACTTCTAAACTTGCCATTAAATTCGCGATTATGCGGCACTGTCCGTGGCGGGAAAAGTAAAGAAGTTAAACTTAAAAAAAAAAATCCCAAATCCTCAACATGTTGCAGGCCCTATGACTGTGAGTGGAATGTATTCCAATGTGTGTGGCTGCACGGCAAGAATAGGGTTGCCTTGTGCACGGTTTCCTCCTAGATTAATGCATTCAAATCCGTTGTGGCGCCGACCTGTGACCTTTGACATGCGAGTGGAGGGTGTGCAGGCTGCAATAATCGCAAGGAGCCGAGCTCTATGGGAGGAGCCGCCATTGCCTTTGTCGCTGCCTCGTTTTTGTTTATAGAATAAATTCATACGTTTTATCTTATAGACTTTTAGTTTAGGTTAATAATTATTTAATTTTATAAAGTTTAAAACATTTTAAATTTCATGGTTTACGTTTTTAGTTTTATTTAGTTTAGGTTTAATTTAGTTTTATGAAGTTCTAAATATTTTAAAATATTTAGTTTAAAATATTATAAAGTTCATAACGTTTAGCTATTTTTATAAAGTTTCAAATATTTAAAAAAATTTAGCTTATATAAATTTTAAAACATCATAAAGTTTATAACATTTAAAATGTTAGGATATATTTTAATATATTACATTTTTAGTTTTATTTAGTTTAGGTTTAATTTAGTTTTATTTATATTTATAAAGTTTTAAATATTTTAAAATATTTAGTTTAAAATATTATAAAGTTCATAACGTTTACTTATTTTTATAAAGTTTCAAATATTTAATTTTTTTAGCTTATATAAATTTTAAAACATTATAAAGTTTATAACATATAAAATGTTAGGATATATTTTAATATTTTAAAAAATTATAAAGTTTAAATAGAATATATTATAAATTGTAAGATATTTTAAAATATAAAGTTTAAAATATTATAAATCATATTTATAATTTGTATTATAATATATTATAATTTTTCTAAGTTATTTTAATATTTTTACATTTATATTAGTCGAATTTAATCGCGCTTTTTTTTTTTTTTCGATTTTTATCTTTATCGAACTTAATCCGAATTTAATCTTTGCGAACTTGAACCTTGCGACTTAGGTTTTGGATATAAAAGATGAACAATTCACAATCAAGTCACTAGAGTGTGATCTTAGTAGGGCCCTCTAGGCCAAATTTTTCTAGATTTGCCTTTGGACGTGCCATCAAAGTTCAACTTAGTCCACCCATATTCGGGTCGAGGCTTTAGAGATAGTGTCGGTGACGATTTGGGTGTTTTCCTCTATTTTAGTTATAGTTATGCCACATGCTTTAGCTAGCTTAAGCCCCTCTATCAAAGTGTGGTATTCAACTTCATTGCTTGTAGTTTTGGATATAAAAGATGAACAATTCACTATCAAGTCGTTAGAGTGGGATCTTAGTAGGCCCCACTAGGCCATAAACACTGGATTGCCTTTGGATGTGCCATTAGAATTCAACTTAGTCACCCTTATTTGGGAGGTTTCCTGGTAATGAGAGATCAACTGTAATATCCATAGATAGAATACTCGCCAAAAACTCGGCGAGTTTAGAAAAACTCGCCAAAAATTATGCTAAATAAGTAACTTGCAGGAAAACTCGCCAAAAATGCAAAAAAAAAAAACTCGCCAAAAATGCAAAAAAAAAACTCGCCGAGTATAGTTGGAATACTCGCCAAAAACTCGCCAAAGACAGCATTTCTTTCCTTTTTTGGATTTTTGGTGAAGAAAACACAAGGATAGAATTTTTTTGCCATTTTTGGAAAGGGTCCAGGAAGATGTAGCAACAAAAACTTGCATGTGCCATAACTTTCATTCTGTGGCTCCGTTTCAGGTGTCGTTTTCTCTAAAAGTGCATATTTTCTCAAGCTCTACGCAGTGATGGCAATATTTTTCTTATTTTCATAAAATCCATTTTTGCACCTTTTTGGACCAAGCAACTTCTTGCAATCTTCTGAAAGAATCATGAGCTTTGATCGCCTGTAGACAGATTAGTAATTAAAAATATTGGATAACTTTCCAAAACTCGACGAGTATTCTCCCGTGCTCGGACTAATCACACGAAGAAGCGCAACAAGTTGACTCAAAAAAGGCTCAACGACTTGGTTTTTGTGCAATACAATCTCCGGCTTCGCACAAAAAAAGTTGAGGCCACATCAGAGGAGCTCATTGATTTGGATGAGATAGATCCATATAGTGAGTGGACTGGGCAAGAAGAGGAAAACCTTGCGTTCACAGCGGATGAGATTGCTTCTTTTGAGAGGGAGGCTATGGAGGGAGAAGCACTAGCAGGACTTCGAGGAGATATTGGACTGGATGACATCTTTGGAGGTGATCTCCAACATGCAACAAAGGAGCCACCAGCACCACCATCTAGTTCCATGATCGAGCCAGTTTGTAGCCTTCTAGGAGGAGCGTGGAGACGCAACCGAGTGTGGGGACTAGTATCAGCCGGTTGTCGTATTCGCATGATGATGCGATTTTGTATTGTATTTGTATTCAAATCTAATAGAAAACACTTCTCCAACATTTTATGGGCTCATTTGATACATTTTGTAGCTATGTGTTGCTTAAAATTTATGTTTTTTAAAGAAATTTGAGTATTTTTAAGTTGCTGAGTATTCCCGAGTATTGGCCGAATATTGGTGAGTTTTTCTTTGAGTTTTTTTTTTTTTTTGGGTCCAGCGAGTTTTTGGATTTGGCGAGTTTTCCTACTATGGTAATATCCACTTCCCAATTGAAGACCCTTAGCCTATTATGTCTTCTCGATGGCTAAGGAGAATTTTGTAATGTCCCCTTTTTGGGACATTAATTAATTAAAAATATGGGAGACCTTTAATCCACTCTTCCCATGGATTAAAGGATAAATATTGGGAAAAGTGTCATTACTCCTTTATTTAAAAATTAAATAATTAATTCTCCTCTTATGTTTTATTTTTAAATATTAAAAGAGGGAGTTAATATTCTTTTTGGAGTTTGACTTTTCAGAAAAGAGACCCATATTAAAAGTGACCCTTCTACATGAGAAAATGCGCCAAAGGAAGGAGGGAAACTTGGAGATTTCAAATGCTAAAGCTATATAAGGAGAAATGGCGACCCCTTGGGGGCATGTTGAGAATTTTTATTAAAAATATCTTCATGCTTGAAGAGGGATGTATGCCCATGTGATCACATTATAAAGGTGTTCTTCAACACCACCATTATTGTGGAGAGTGTGAGACCTTCTAAGCTTTCATTGAGTGAATGTTGCTTGATATATTCATTCCATGATTGGCACCTTTATTTGAGAAGGAAATTTGCATGTTATTGATGAGTATTGGAGAGTTTTATAGTGCTTTATGATCTGCTGTTAATGCTGCAATTATTCCAGCCATAATGACTTGCATGTTAGGATTGTGGAGTTGAATTGCTTCACAGTTAGCATGATTTATACCTTCTTTGGTTTACTCGATGGCACCTTTAGTCAACATCAGGGTAATCGGCGCCGGTCGGGGTAGTCGGCGCCGGTCGGGGTAATGGCGCGCAGTCGGCATCGGGGTAGCCGACGACGGTCGGGAGTAATCGATGCCTATCGGGGTAACCGACACTTTAGTCAACATCGGGTAACCGACACCGGTTACGTATGCGTGAAAGTTTATATTTAACTCACGGGAATTAAATCTAACTTTGTTATAAAGTTGATCTAAAGGTTGTAAATGCATAGCTTAGGTGCCCTAAGTTTGTTTAAGCTTATATAAGCTAGAAAACTACGGTTTGAACATAAGGATAGAGGAAGAATGTTAATTCTCCTTGGTTGAAGATGAAGAACAAGAAAAAGAAGAAAAAGGTTGCATGAAGACATAACTTCAATGGAGAGACGTTGACCAGAAGAAAATAGTAGGTACATCTGAATGGTGAGAAGGTGGTTATGTCTTATTTTGCATTTCCTTTGTATTGTCTTGTCTAAATGTAATGGCTTGCATAGTATGCAAAGCACATAGTCTTTCATCTTGTAGATCCACAGGTTGTGAGATCTTGTATTGTAGATCCATGAGATCATATTGTATTGTTGATCCATAGGAATCTAGTATTGTAGCTCGTTGGAGAGCTTGTGGATATAGATAGTATCCAGATATTGTAGAGGAGGTTGTCTTCTTGTTTGCAGTGGCAGATGCAGTGAGATGGAGGAGAGACTTACTTCTTGGTGCACATATATGGTTGCACATTGGTAGACCCATGTGAGAGGTCTTGTTTGCAGATTCACAGGAGAGCTTGGTTGCACAATGGGAGATGCAGTAGTTCCTGGTATGTGAGATCTGGTGGTGGTTTGGAGGCATGGTTGTAGTGCACTCATGGAGATCCGTTTAGAGATATGGAGGAAGAGATACTCTTGTAGAGATACATGTACTCTTGTGCAGAAGAGTTGGTTTGTAGTCTCTTGTTATATTATATATATGAGATCTCTATCTTTGGTGGACGTAGCCCACATTGGGTGAACCATGGTACATGTTGTGTTATGTGTGTGTACTTTGTTTTGATTTGGATTATTCTAGTTTATACTTCCACTGCTGTAGATTTTGGGGAATTGTTTAGATCTTGTGTGCATGATTTTGTTTGTTATTAAATCATAGCACTATTACGTAGTCCCGAATTCCCAACATTGCATGGGTGCTTAATTTGGCATGTTTTAAGAGTAAATAAGCTATATTTATAATCTGATCTGTGTTGGCTTATTTTTTTGAGTTTGGGCAGCTATTTTGGGTGTATTGGAGGGTTATAAAGTGCTGGAAATTATTTATGCAATTTATCCTAACCCTAGCGACTAGTTTTCAGATTTTGGGGCCTATTTTGAGGTGGTTTCAGTGATCTAAAAATTCAGATTCATAGTTCATTGGAAAGGCCTTGGTTTCTAGATAATTGTGCATTTTATTTGGTGGCAAAATATGGAATATTGAGTGAGATATTAATTTTTGAAGTTTCAGTTGTTCTGGTGCATTTTTAATTAATTAACTGCTGCAATAAATTTCAGATCTGGAAAAGATTAATTTCCTAACTAGTTCTCCCATCTAACCCACTACTTTGGCCTACTCCAACCCCATTTGGGTTGTATTAGTGCTGACATTGGGTTATTTGAGGTCGAGCTAAGAGGATTTAATCCTTCTAGAATCAATTTGGTTAATTAATTTGCAGATTTAAATAATATCCCAAAAGGGATATTACAAATTTTAAAGGAGACTTAAGTTCTATTATTTTATTATAAAGTGCAAAAATATATAAAATATTATAAAAAACACTTATAATAAAGTAATGGACTTAATAATAAAAAATAAAAATAGAAAAGTGAACCAAATGATAAAAGCACTTAGCTAAAATTGTGTATTTCTAGAAAAGTGCGACTTGCACTAAAAAGGCAAAAGAAAATAGAAAAAGGCAAAAGTTCATGGGTCAAAAATTATCCTCCCAAGGAAAATGCAACTTGGTCTAGAGAAGAGAAGTGGTTGGTGGAAGCATTTAATGAGGGAAAATGTGATTGGTTGTTGAGGGTGGCCACTAGGCCCAATTTTTCTATTTAAGCAATAAGAATTGCTTGGGGAAGACACTTGATCATTTTATAATTTCTGAATTGTATTGGAAGCTTTGAGCTTTGTCTAAATTATTCTAAGGACGAAAACCCTCTTAGAGCATTTGCCTAACTGTGTTTCTTGCATTATTTAAGTCTGGAACAACTTATCTCTTGCATAAATTTGAATTGTTTTGAGGTATTTCAGACCAGATTTGTATTGCTATATCATAATCTGATTTTTATGAATTAAAGCAGCCAATTTTCAGTATTTTTCCAGCCCAAAACCCTAGGGGCGAGTTGGTGTTTTGGCTGTTTAGGGCACTTATGGTGGTCATTTGCATGCATGGGTAACATCATTGTGTTCTCCTTAATTTTTGAATCCGTGCATAGTTTATTTGTGTGGATCAGAGCATTTTTGAGGGAGTTATGAATTTTTGAAGTTGCCATAATTTTTTGTAGATTGGGGTTTCAAAATAAATTAATTTCAGCCTTGTTTGCATCAGAAACCTGCATATTTTGGCTTTATAAATAGATGAAATCAGATTGGAGTGGTGAAAGTATAATTTATTGGCTGATTTGTATGAGTTTCTTGCTATGCCCTAATCGCATTTTTCCATTAAAATTTTAATTTTGTGAGCTTGCATTTGGTTGTGGGATTTTCCTAAAATCCATCGAGGGCAAAAGATGTCCATTTGGGGACATTAAATCAACAGAGTTAGAAGCTTGAGATTGGAATGCTGCACCGAGCTTGAAGGAGCTCCATTTGGATATTGCCACATTAATTCGGTGCATCAGTTGCTCCTAGGAAAGAGAGGAGTCCTTGAATATCCACTTATTGTGCTCAAGCCATAGATTACACAAAATAACAGGGGCTGCCAGCCCAAAGAGTGATTGCATAGAGTCTGAGAAGAAACAATTTAAATAAAAATGGTGAAGCATCCAAAACCAAGTATGAGATTCAAAAATACACAAGAGAGCAGTAGGTCTTTTAACTGTTTGCAAGTTGTTTTAGCAAAAGACACCTGTTTGGGTTGAGAAAACGTCATTTCTGTAATTTTTGTGAGTTCAAATTTTATGTTAAGCTGCAATCCAAACAAATGAACTTGCTTTGGGGAGACTCCAGTGTGACCATATTTTTTTCTTGGCCAGTTGGAGATTGAAGGGCATTCATGAAAGATCAGAATTTGATACCTAGACGGACCACAAAATAGTGTGGGAGAGGTACCCCATTTGAAAGAATCTTGTTAGCTTTTTATGTAGAGTGGGGTCTCTTGAATCAATTGGGGTATATGTTATGCTTGTTCTGCAGGCTCATTGAGCTGTACCCACACTTCCCATTTGTAAGTGGCGTAGCCATTTTGATTTTCAGAAATGTAGTAGTTTTTGAGCTTGGTGCCCCACTTCTCCTTAGAATTTTTTTTTTATAGTATTAAGATTTGGGAGTCCTGCCAGTGGTAGGAAACTAAGCCATGGGTCCACCAAGAAGGACATTTTAGAGCCATTTCAATTTACAATGATAAGTAGAAGAAATTCCCTCTCTACAAGAGGATATGAAGTTCCAATTATGTGACCCTTTTAGCAGCTGTGGTAGTGAAGAGTTGCTTTAGAAGAGCAAAATCAAGATATTTAACCTTTAGTGCTCGACTCCAGAGATGGTTCGGGTTGACAAACATGTGCCAAAGTAACCTGGCCTAGAGCAGAATATTAAGCTTTGATATTCAAGAGCCCAACACCTTTGCAATTTTTGTTAGGCAAGCTTTCCTCCAATTGATCAACGGGAATACTTTTTCTTGAGCTCGGGGCCGTGCTAAGGAAAAAATAGCTTTTCATATTTTGATTGGGAGAGTCTAGGACGAGGGTAGGAGCTTTGAGAATTAAGAGGATATTAGTGGGCATGGTTTGAAGGACTGTTCTAAGGAGAATTCCCTTTGCAAGGTTGAGCCATTTACCTCTCCATGAAGAAAGACAAAGTTAAAACTTTCTAGAGTTTCTGCTCCAATGCTTTTTCTGACTCGAGCCAATAAAGATGGGGACTCCCAAGTATTTGCTCGGACCAATAGAAGAGCGCCAAATCTCTACAAGTGTCTATTGAAGTTTGAGAGGGGTGTTGAAGAAGACTCTTTACTTCTCATCACTTATGAGCTGGTCGATAAAATTCGAGTAGGTAGACAAGATATCCTTGAATGTTCACAAGGCCGAGATTGAATATGTCCTTGAGGACGAATAAAAAAAGGTCGAGGCCCAGGTCCCCTTGTTCATCACCTCTAGAACGGGGAGAATTTTATCTCGCTTCCATTTATGAGGATTGAGAAGTTTGTTGTCTAGTTACAATTTTAAATTGATTGGCACCAATTAGACAAGAAATCAAATTTCTTCGATATTGATTTGAGAAAGTTCTCGTTTACGTAGTCAAAGGCTTTGCAAATATCAAGTTTTATTGTGATTTGTTTTGATTTCAAAATAGACAAGGAATGCATAGTTTTGTGTGCTTCAACAACACCATCAAGGATTTTCCTTCCTTTGACAAAGCCCCCTTGTTCAAGAGAATCTAAGGGAGGAGTTTTAGGCAACTAGTTAAGGCTTTGGTAAGAATCTTGTAAAGTGTATTGCGAAAGGGAATTGGCTGAAATTTGAAAGAATTTCTTCTTGCTTCCGTTTATGAGGATTGAGAAGTTTTCTCGTCTAGTTACAACTTTAAATTAATTGGCACCAATCGGACAAGAAACCAAATTTCGTCGGTATTGATTTGAGAAAGTTCTAGTTGACCTCTAGAACCGGGGGTAAGAATTCTATCTCGCTTACGTTTATGAGGATTGAGAAGTTCTTGTCTAGTTCTGACTTCAAATTAATTGGCACCAATCGGACAAGAAACCAAATTTCTTCAATATTGAATTGAGAAAGTTCTAGTTTATATAGTTGAAGGCTTCCTAGATATCAAGTTTTATTGTCATTCCCTTTGATTTCAAGATAGAGAAGGAAAACATAGTTTTGTGCACTTCAACAACACCATCAAGGATTTTCCTTCCTTTGACAAAGCCCCTTGTTCAAGATAATTTAAGAGAGGAGTTTTAGGCTACTAATTAAGGCTCTGTAAGAATTTTATAAAGTGTATTGTAAAGGGGATTGACTGAAATTCGGAGGAAGAGATAGAGTATTTCTTAGAGATAAGGGCAAGAAATGAACAACTCAAAGATTTTAGAATTTTGATTCTTTGGGCTTCATTTATCACGCCTTTAACCTCTCTACCAAAAGATCCCAAAGTATCTCGATAAAACGCGAAGCAAGTGAGCCATCTAGGTTGATGCCTTATCCCATTGCATTGTAAAACTATAAGTTTTATTCTTGGGAGAAAGGGGTAAGAAGAGAATCATTTTGGGGCCAAAGAGAGCAGATATGGAATGTTTGCAAGAAAATTATCAAATTGGAGATGATCCGGTGAATTCTCTTGACTAAGGAGATTTTGGAAGAAAAAGACTATTTAATCTCAAATATGTGACGGGTATTTTAATAACTTGATGTCATGAGAGAGTAATCGACTCAATTTGTTAACTTGCCTCCTTGAGATTGTGGATCTATAAAGAATTAGGTGTTTTTATTTCCTTTGCAAGCCAAGTTTCTTGGGATTTTTGCTTCAAAAAGATCTTTTCTCTTGATTAAATTTATGCGAGTTCCTAGAGAAGATCTTGTTTCTAATAACATGTTGTCTATTGCCACTAAGTTTGGATTTTTGAGAGCAAAGAAAGATATATTCTAGCTTGAGATTTTGTTCAAATCACTCGATTCCAGTCCTTAATACAACTTTTTAGATATTTTAGCTTCATCGTGAAACAAAATGATTTGAACCCCTAAAACTTGAACTTTCTTTCCACTAGAACCAACCTTGTTGAAGAAAGACTCATTCCTTAACATCACGTTTTAAAGTATGAAGAGGCAACATAAAGGGGAAGAATTAGTAGAAATCTCCACTAGATTTGAGAATGATATGATCCATCCACTTCAAAAATCATGGATTGAGATATCCAATTGGTTTCCATCCAAGATTCGATACTAGGGATATGTCATCTCTCCGCAATCTTGCAAAATCCAACCTATCTCTGTTTCATTATGAGAAATGGCCTTATTGTGCGGAAGATCTATGAGGGCACAAGAGGAGACAAAATTGGTGGTCTTTTTGGGATGGGTTGATATGTTAGCTACTTCCATGATTTTCATTAGCGATCAAGATGGCATTGAAGTCACCACCCAACATGATTTTGGTTTAGAGATGTTCTTGGAGTTTTAAGAAGGTTTGGATTCACCCTCAAGTTCGTGTTTAGTGTTCCACATGATTCAAATCGTATACATATATGAAACATTCTTGTGTATGGGCCCTATAATCTTGCTAATGTCATGGCATATCTAGTTTTTATTACGAAGAAAAGGGTACTCCTTACCATTTGGGGTCCCATAAGAACTCATGTCCACCGAGGCTCCCTCAACATTTGTTATGTGAGAGTACCAAAGGGCTAGTGCCTTTTAACAAAGGCGGTCAACTCATTGTTGACATTTTTGTCTCTTGTAGGAAAACAACATCTAGTTGGGGTTGTTCTTTGGCATTTGACCAACCATTGCTTGTTAGGGAATTTAAACCCCTATCACTCAAGGAGGCACTTCATTTAGACAATGGAGGGTGCTACCCCTCTATCAAAGAAATAAGAGCTAAGGGTTTTTTTCTTTCATATCGTATATCTCTAGCTGCTTTTGACATTTGTTGATGTTTGTTTTCATGCCCTTCGATTCTTTATGATTCTTGGTGTGAGGATGTAGTTTGCCACATTGAGAAATTCCAAGGTGTAGAAAAATATATTAGTAGTCAACGAAAGGTCCGAGGTAGAGGGAGAGGAACCATGGTTGTTGGTTCCAAACATGAAGAGGAGAAAGGACGAGGCGGTAGATAGGAGATGACAAGGTGTAGGGTACGACATTGTGGCTAGGAGAAAGGAGGGGAAGGGGGAAGGATGGGAAAAAGAGGGAGAGGGGATGGGTAGAGAGTAGGACGAAGGGAAGGTGGAGTACACGAGGAACAAAGGGATGTGGTGAGTGAAGAAAGAGGGGGCCAAAGCTTGGGAGGGGGAAGAGTGGGACATGCCTTCCCTAAGTGCCCAATAGTGTGGCATTTATAATGCAAAAATCAAGACATTCATAATTAAGAGATTGAATCCAAATACCAAGTGAAGAAAGAAAACTGATAGATTTAGAAAGGGGTTGGGAGATGTTAAGATTGATGCATACACTTCTACGTGACTTGGAGATGGCTAGCAATATCCATTGAAATGTATTTGCCAATAAGGCCACCTATTTGTTCAAAGATGTCAAATTTCTAGTACGAGAGGAGGGGCCCATAAAGTTCGACCCGGATAGGATTTTGAAGGTGGTTGACCTTATTCGGGTTGAAGTGAGGTACCCATATCTAGATGTAGAAATCAAAACTTTTCAAGAACCATGGTCCCTCACTACAAACTTTTTGACACAAGTCTTTCGGGGTGTAACTTGAAAGAGTCATTTGAGAAGAATCGTCGAAGGCGTTACTCCATAGTTGACTACTTGTCTTTTATCCATTTGATGAGAGTATGTAATATCCTGAAAATACTTTAAATAAATCTGGATATTTATGTCAAAACCCTAGGACATTAGTATAAAAAATTGCCTTTTATGACAACGACAATATGCTTTTTTTTCATAAAAACAACAAGCCTCAAAGTGCCAAAAACAAACTTTTATTTATTGATTTCAATCAGCTACAATAAAAGAAATACCAAAGTGTCTAAATACAATTATTCTCCCACAATTGATGATCTAAATAGAAATATAAATGGAAGAGATGAGCATGCAAACTGATTTGACTGAAATCTGCCTCCAAATACTGAAGCCCTAGCTGTACTTGCTGTTCTAGATGTAGAATTAAGCCTAAAAAGTGTGCCCTAGCTGCACTTTGGATGAACACTTGTACCTTGAATGACCACTGCAACCCCTGGATGGAATTGCCAAGCTCAAATGTGAGGGATTCCGTCCTCAAATCTGTATGCAAATGAGGGATTTTGTCCTCTATTGCTGATGTAGAAGCAGAAGCTACTTGCAGACAAAAAAGTAGATAAATTTCCAAGATGAATGAATAATAAACCCCAAATCTGCATTTATAACTTCCAAGGCCCTCTCCAAAGTTGGTGCCCCCTCCTAAAAATAGGAATAACAATATAAAATTGCTTTATCCTCTCTCCCATGTTGGCACCCCATCCTAAAAATAGGAATAAACAATATAAAATTGTTTTATCCTCTCTCCATCCTAAAAATAGATCTCAATGCTCATGCAACCTTTGGCACCCTGAATAGAATGCTTTATTTAATTATTATTCTATCTTTGGCGCCTAATAATAGAAGTACATCTTTCTTTTATTATTTTATTCTATTTCAGCTATTTAAATATAATTTAAGTGTCCCTTTTCCAAATAAAATATGAAAATACCCTTGGACCACTTAATTAATTTATTTTCCCTCTTTTAATCACCCCTTAGCCTACGGAAAATAATAAAAATAGGCTTTAGGTATCCAAAATCAATTAATTTTGAAAGGGGACATTACAGAGTAGAAATAGCCCACCATGAATCAACGAAGCTCCAGATAATTGTTGTCTTTTCAAGAATGGCAACTTCCAAATTAAGGATTGAATCCTCCATGGCCTATTTGAGGGCTGCTTCTATGTTTGAAGCGTAGATGTTTTCCATGATTTACTTAACGTAAGTCTGATCCATGGGCTATTTGATATGAGGAGAAGGCTTTAGAAAGTTTGGCAAAGTAAATCCAGATATGGAGCCTAGCTGGTTTTGTTTGGTTTTGAGAGAATGTTGGGGGTGGTAGGGAAGCAGAGGAGGCCAAGCTAGAGAGGATGAGGAACGAGCATGGAAGTGTGGGAGTCTACATGCCTGTTTCAAAAGACAAGGAGCAGTAGAAGAATCATGTTGGCAACAAGATTCCGGGGAAAAGGAAAGAAAGTATTGAAGTTGGAGTCTGCCACGAGTTGGGCGATGGAGATCAATGCTATTGGGGGTTCAGGAACTAGATTTGAACTAGGAGGAAGGACTTACTTGGAGAACTATAATTATCAAATACATGATGATTTGAAGAGCATTCATTCCATCTTTGTACTCATGGCTGCACAATCTAGAGAAGAACAGATCTCCCCAAAAATCAGGGCCAGCTAGACATTTTTCCCCCATCATTCTATCCTTATTATTGCCCATATCCCTTTCAACTCTGCGTTATTCCAATTTGTGCTTGCACACTTTGTTTGATTTTATGAAATCACGCATTTACAATTTCCATTATGCAAGTTGTGACATCTACTTTTTCTGATTTATATTTGATCTTCCAATAAGATTGGTTTCAAGTTCAATGTTTTGATCTTGCACCTTCTCAAAGAAAATATAAGGTGAAGGAAATATAAAGGAATCTTATTCCATCAAATTGTTAAGTGTGGAAGGTTGATAAGAGTAAGGCCTAGGATCCAAGCTTATCCCCGTCCATAATCTGAACATGTACATTATTTCCGTCTTCCTCCCAAAATATATATAACAATATTATGTCACTTGTATTAATAGAGATGGATATACCATTCTAACCAAGTTTATCAATATTGGGGGTGCATCGTTTTATGTTTGTGCGGCTTCAGTTTGTATTTTAATGCTGAAGAAGATTGTGGAAAAGAGGACTAGAAGACCATTTGCAAGATTTATTCTAATAGGTATAAATTTCAATGGGTACTCTGTGAAGTTTGTAGTTGAAAGATCAAAAGGCTTTATCTTTTATATCCTGTATTTCTTTTGGGTAAATTTGACGTCTATGGAAGACTTTGTGGGCCTTGGAAATACGATATTAATAAAACGTGTCATATTTCACATTAAATAGTGATTGTGTTAAGAATGGGACACACGTTATGTAAAGCACAACCGATCATTTTTATTTTTGTTGGTTGAATATAAGTTTATATTTTGGGTTTCAGACAATTGTCAAAGCAGTGTACCTGTTGCAATCAAGCATAAGATCATGTTTTGACAACCACAACTTTGGGTTTTTAGAACTCTGTTTGGCATTCTCCTCGAGTCGTGCTACGCTCCATATAGACAGTTATACATTACGCTCTACATCGTGGAAAGGCCTGCCCTGCCTGCACCGCCACCCCCTTACCGTTTCTTCTTGGAAACGTGCTAGGTATTGTTCGGTACAAAACAACACAAACATAGTCGAAACCCGTTGTTTTACCAGGTATGTGCTGAAAACAGTATGGGAACGATGTGCATTTTTCGGGTCATTTCCATTGGCACAAGTCTGTAAGCCAGTCAAAAGAAAAGCTAAAACATTAAAACAAGAATCGTAAACTTCTAGAACACACCATTTTACACCCATATTTAAGCATGTGAATGCTTTGAACTTTCACAAATACTATATATATTATATTTCTAAGTGTTTAATATTTAATGGACTAAAAATGAGTAATTAATATATATTTACTCTGTGGGCATTATACGGTCTGGATTTCTTCTGGTTTTCATCCTCCTTGACCCGTCTTTTGTAAACAGTGTTTGCTTCCATTGCCAACTGTCCATTACAACATGTTACTTTGTTGTTAGTCAGCATTGTCGGTTATGGGCTTTTAAATGTTCCAATACGTGGAATTCTTTGGTTATATTTCATGGACTAGGTGGATAGATGTGAATATTTCAAGATTGATGTGAAATTTACATACTTGCTTTTGAATATTTTGATCTGGAAGCTGTTGGGGTTTTTATTTATGTTTGAGCAATTCCGGCGGCCTTTTTCTTAATTTTGAGATTTGTCAACAGAGAAATGTATTGCACCTGTTGACATAGGTGCCCCAAGGTTGTGTGATTTAATGTATTGTAGTTCTCGAATGAGTAATTTTGTTGGCAAATCTGCCATGAAACACATTTCTGCCATGTGATCTATTTTTTATGTTCTTTCATTACTGTCATCCATTGCATACCTGGCAGTCCCATTGCCTATACTGTTCTCCTCCCTCTCCAACTCTTCCAATAACCAAAAATTTCTTGGCACTATACACCCAAATCTCCATTATAGATTACATTACAAGCCCATGTTGAAAAGCCACTAAAAAGCCGCCAACTTACCTACAACATTGGATTCTCTTTAGCCCATCTTCATTTTGATGAAATTGCTGAATATATCACATTTTAATTACTGCTACAGTTTTTGATTAAAAGATATTTATTATAAGAGATATAAAAATAATACCGTGTTTAATAGTATTAAATATATGCACTAAGAAAGAGATACCACTGTATATATGATAATTTAAGAACATTATAAACAAATGAAAAGATAATATTAAAGATAAGTAGTACAAATGAATACTACATAAAATTTAATGAAAGGACTTTTGTTGGGGCTTTTAACATTTTGATAACACCTGTCAAGTGGTTAATAAATTTCACCATACGTTTTTTTAAAATATGTGAACTTCCCAACTCCCGATAGTCCGTACATGAACAAATAAGTATTCTTACTTTTAAAGTAAGATTTAAAAAAATGATTTTGTTTAGCCATTTCCTTGTGATTAATTGGATTAAGCGATAGTATATATCTTAGCTCATTTATTTATTTTTCAATGCAAATTCCTCCGGCTGAAGTGATATTATGTGAGATTCTATGGACCCCTGTATTCATGGCAATCAAAGCATCTGAAGATACTTTTGAAATGATACGCAATTGGTTGGTGTAGAATTTTGTGACAGTTTTCGAGATGTGAAATGATTGGGATCTTCGTTGGCAGTAGTTGGGCGAAACTTTGTATTCATTACAATGTCTGTCTTTTTGTAAATAGATATTTTCTAGACTGCACGGATACGGGTACGGTTTCGGTACGCTGAAACAGCAAATTTTAAAAATCTCAGGTATGGTACGCTTTTGGGTACGTTTTATATATATATATATATATATATATGCATATAAATTATAAATTTAAAGAAACATTTGCATACTTATTGAAATTTAATACTCATACAACTTAAAATCATTCATAGAACATGAAAACAAATTTCCAATACTTTGAGAATTGAGACTTGAGTTTGTATTGATTCATAATGTTCAAAACATAATAGTTAATAACATAGACTGTATTATAGATTTGATAATTCATTATTAATGCCTTAAGCTTGAGTTAGACGTATCATTGGACATTAAAAAAATTTGAAGTCATGAAATATTTTAATTCCTTTCTCAAACCAAAGGAGGGCAGAACAGCCTCTTGTCAAGGCAAGGATCTTGTCATTATATTTTTGATTCGACAAAATCGATTTGTAGGCCTGGCACCTAATGTCAAATGAAGAGAAGATAGACTGCCCAACCACCAAGTGCTTCACTTGTTCCCATGCCTTCCAAATTGACTGAAGAATAAAGGACCCATGAGGAGCAACAAGAAAGCCCCCAAATAGTAAGTCAACGAAATGTAGTCCTTTTCATCTCTCTTGACCCTTCACAGCCTATGACAATATTGAAATCCACACGAACTTTCCAAAGTTCAGTTCCAATCAAAGCCCTCATGTTTTATTTATTTTTTTGCACTTAAAAAAGAAAAAACTGTGGGTACTCTGTGGGTACGTACCCAGGGTGTACCCGTACCCGTACCTGTACCCAAAACGTACCCAGCCTGGTACGAGGGGGTCTAGGGCGTTTCCGTGCAGTCTAGGATATTTTGAATACATCTAGTTTTTTTTTTTGGTAATTTGGAGGGATGAGCGAAAAGAATACATCTAATATTAGTAGAATATGTATTCCTGATCGTACTAATTCATTTTGATTTGATGTATTGTGAAAGTAATAGAAATTTTAACTGGTTAAAAGCTATAAATAAATTTGTAAATTTGTTTCCCGCTTGCTCCGTTTACAACCATTATTCACTGCTAACATGCTTGAGGACTCCTTGCACCTACCACGTTGTTGGTTGGGAATTCATTCATGGTCATGCCTCTTGCAACTGTTAATGGTAGGCAGGAAATGATATTTTCAGGGGCAGCCACAATGATGTAGCTGACATAGTGGTTGATGTGGGTCTGTTTGAAGTTTTAAATGGTTCGCAGGAAAGTATATTTCAAGGAACAGCCATTGCTTTCACAACCACCCCTGGATTTCCATGGTGTACACTTGCAACCCCTGGAAGCAACTGCTAGTGTATAGATGTTTCCATGCAGTTTCATATCCAAGGGTTTTGAAAACCAATGCATTGGCGTTTCGTTTCTGTTTCTGTTTCCATTGTTTCATTTCTTGGCAAGGTAGATTGTGCTCTTTGATTATGAATAAACTTCCATTCTACCTCCTTTGTTTGTTCTATTGTGAATATCTAGTTGATTTCTATTGTTCATAAATGGTTTGGGTATATTTCCTATGCTACAAATTTCTCTATGGGATTTTCTCTGTAGCCTATAGAAATTTTAGCAGCACTATTCCCTTGAAGGCTAGAATTAGGATTCTTATAACTGTCAGGATTGGATTCATCATAGGTGCTTCTTTTGGGGAAGCCTTCCTTGTTAAAGTCTACAAAGGCTTCTTTAATTTCATGTATGAAAAATATTAAGAAATGAACAGTTTTATTTCATTCTAGATTTAAATGTTTAGCTATGTTTGTATTGCACAAAAGAAGTGCTATTGTCCAACATTGAAATATAATCACTAAAAGCTTTAAAATCTGCGTACTCGTTTACCCAACTTGGTGCATGTTCTTGGAAACCCCTTACAAAGACTTGTTTTAAAGTAAACTTACCGAAAGCATTTATATAAAGAAATGTGTTGTTAGTGGTGAGGCATGGCCATGTGCATCAACAGGTGTGGCATTCCACCACCTCCTGAATATCAATGAAACACTACTATTAATTATACAATCTGTATTTGTTCTATGCCTAAGCAGTTCACAAGTGAATTGGTTAGGTTTACAGTTTTCCTGACACCTTTATATTACCTTCTAAAATAGAAATGTTTTCTCAGCTAAATGTAAATGACTTTAATTGGCTATATTATTTTGATGTCTTGTGACAATGTTGCTAGTGATGAGCTCTTTTTAGTTAAGGTGCAGGTTATTGTCTTTGTGACTTTACCATTGATAAAAGAAAGATCCACGCTTTTTGTTTAAGATTTAAGGTTATATGTATCCCTTTCTTTGCTACCAAGGTAGAGCTTTTCTCCATTTTTCAATCGGAAGGGTGGGGAAGTGTTTGGGCATAACCTAATTTGGTTAGTGAAGATATTGCACCAGTCACATTGATGCAGTATTTTCAGTTGTTTGACTGGAAATGATGAAGGTTGTTCCTTCGACTGCTTATTGAACTTTTTCTTTCCTTTTCTTAGGATAACCATAAGCATGCTCTTAAGTGATTCCATTATTACATGGTCAATTTTATAGTTCTTTATTGACATTTGGGGACATTTCTGTAGGATTATATAGATGAATGCATTCTATTGATTTGCATGATCACATCAATTACTGTCTAATATAATTATGAGTTGCTTGCTCCCAATCTTTCTGTAACTTTTAAGGTCTAAGTTTCAATTATTTTTAAACTGTAGGAAACATGATCCACACAAAAGTTTGTTTCCATTTAATATTTGGTTTTCAGTTTGACAAAAACTATGGTGGATGCAGCGATGACTAATCAAGAACTTGTTGGGCATGGAACACAAATGATGGATGAGACTGATCAAGCCATAGATAGGACAAAGAAAGTAAGTGTTTCAATCAACAACTATTTCAACAAATAAAAAATAGCATGTTTTCAATTTTCATGCAAGTCACCATCCATTATTGAAACAATTTCAAAAAGTTGGCGTGCTTTACATGTTCTTTCTGTAGATATAGTAGCATGTTATAAACCTTTCTGAATCTTTCCCTCAAAAACTGTGATGCACAGGTAGTTGAAGACACTGTAAATGTTGGGGCACAGACTGCATCAACCCTGAAGGCTCAGGTGAATATTGATTAAATTGACTCTCCCATCTTCAATTATAATATTTTTGCCTGTTCTTTTGTACTGTTTTTTTCCATAAAACTTGTATGTGATAGCTGAAATAGTATCTGTTTTAAAGACTTGAGGTTTTTATCGTAGCAAGGTATTATTTGGAATATTTTTCTGGATACAATTGCGTACTAGTGTTTATATATGCTGTTTTGAGTGCATGGCTGGACCCATCATCAAGGACAATGAGCCTATGGTTATTCTCCTTGACGATGGGTCCAATAGTGCAATCGAAATGTCAGATATAAACATAAGTATGCAGTCATATTCAGAAATATTTTCACATTAGTATCTGTACTCATTCCAGCTGTATTTCTGTTTTGTGTTCTTCATAATTTCTTTATATTATGTGTACTGTAATTGGAAATTTGTTAAAATGTACTGTTACAGAAAATGTATAAAACTAACAACTTTGTTGTAAACACATTTGAAGAGAGGCAAGAAGACTGCCCTATTCTCTTCTAGGAACACATGCCTTTAAGGTTGGATATTCTTTAGTTTGTGCCAGGTCCACGGCCACAAGGATTGCTTAGCTAAATATGAAGAGAAAATCCATTTTCAGGGATACTAAAGGGTTGCTGTAGTGTACCTAAAACACAAGAGGCATAACTATACACAACATAATAACAGTGGGGGCATTTGTATACCCAAAATCGCAGATTGCACCTGCAAATCCAATAGATAAATAGCCGAGGAAGACTTCTCCAAGGGATGCAAGAATATCACATATAGTTTTATTGATATGAAATGGATTGATTACATAAAGAGGGAGTAACCATTATTTATAACATTTGAGTAGCTTCCTATGCAAGTTACCTACAAAGGTATATCGACTAGATTCAATGAAACTTCTAGCGGCTTCTCATGCAAGCACCTACCCTTAATAATTACATACCTAACACCATTACATATTTAAATTACCTCAATTAACCAAAATTTGAGGACCAAATGGAAGCTTTCCCATGCAACTTCTTGTTTCGCTTCTTTTTCCTTTACTTGGAGATGATCCTTTGTTGTTGCTTGAATTGGTAAAGCTTTGATAATGGTCTATTTGGGCGAACTTGATACCATGATTCATTAAACTTTGATTTAGATGCATATCAAGGGTATTATACTGATCCGTTGGTGAAATATTTTGTCAAGGACAAAATACGTGCTTCATCAACGCTCGCGGGATCGATTCTCTCTGCTTCAAGATGGAGTGGCTCCCATTTATTGAAATCTGGATTATGTACACTATTTCTAACTCTTGGGGGTGGTCATAGACCGGTGAAAGCGTAAAAACACCCTTGTTGTAACTGCAACTGCAAGCGAGAGAGGGAGAAAGGTATGAGGTGGAGAGGAGAAAATTGCGAGAGAAATAGTGGGGAAAGAGGGAGAGGGAGTTATGTTAATGGTAGTATTGCAGATTCCATCAACCGATAACCTAGAATATGTCTAGTTCAATTAGAAGACACAGGAAAATATACACACAACTACGCAAGATCCATGAAACAACATCACAATCAACACAAAGTTTAATTGATAATTTCATTCCATGAAAGAAAATACAAAGCTTTTCATTCTTGCAATAGATTGCAATACATTCGGCTGAGTATGAAGTTGAGAGAATGGAGGAAATAATAGAGAGGAACAACAAAAAACAGTTTGCTAAAGGAGAGCAAAAATGATCCTTTGGAATGGAGAGAGCCTTACAATTTATAGTTGAAACAATGGCTCTTCGCATTCCCAAGTGACCTTTCAACTTAAAGTGCATTCTCAACGAAGAAATAGAAACTTTAAGTGACTTAAGTCACTTTTACAAAAGTTACTCTTCAACGGAGAAATAGAATGTTAGAGAGAGAAAGAGAAGAAGAGAGAGAAGATAGATGCTGCGGATGAAGTCCCACTCTTCCTCCATTGTGGAGATGAATGCTGCAATTGGATAGGATCTTCCTCGACTGCTTCTCTGATTAGAACATCTCTTCTTGGACCTAGAAA
The DNA here is from genome assembly GCA_018340775.1 of Taxus wallichiana var. yunnanensis. Lineage (NCBI taxonomy): Eukaryota > Viridiplantae > Streptophyta > Pinopsida > Cupressales > Taxaceae > Taxus > Taxus wallichiana. The sequence goes on along the minus strand of CM031242.1, from coordinate 978,906,395 downwards.
TGATGTTTCACACCTTATATTTACTGATCATCATTGTTCATGCTTGGGAAACTCTATTTCAACTCTTCACCTCGGTGAGCAATGGTAGGATGAACAAATCAACTCGTTGTCACGAACATGATCTCCTTTCTTGCATATGAGAAAACACTCATCTTACGATCACCATGAAGAATGCACTCATATCACACATGACCCGGACTCGGTAACCATGAGCCCTCTTGGATTTGACGGTATCGAAGATTCTTGAAAATCCTAGGCGGCAACATAACAAACCTTTGAAATGGAGACACTTCCTCCTTGTGTGATGACACCAAGCCACGACTGAATGGACAATGCCCTCCTGAAGAATATGAGCACTTCCTGTCACGCCTCTTGAATGGAGATCGAGAATATACCGCAACCATGGTTCCCATCATGAAAATCTTTGAATGATTCAACTGGATGTTTCGTGATCAACAATCCTCTCGTGTACTCTGACTCAGGTCTGCAAATGAGTTTTCCTTCTTACATCCTCTGCTTCAAGTTATTGAAATCCACATGCTCCACATTGCTGTCTCCATTGTCTGGGGCTCGACACTAGAATTGAAACTGGCTCATATCCGGAGTAGTGGAGCTTCATTTTGCGTTTTTATGATCTTATTGGTTTTAAAAAGTGACGAGAATGCTACGGTGCAAGCGAAAATGGATTCCGGAACAGTTTTAGAAAATTTGCAAATTTGAATGAATTTTAATGTTATGGGCAGCTGAATCCGTATTTTGGGCAAAATGAGAGAAAATCAAAATCCAAATTGGATGCGACTCGATTTGTTGGAAAGCTATTCCCAAGACGAGTAGACGCTCTGAATTTGGTGAGATTCTCTCGTCGGAATCAATGGGAAATTCAAAAATAAGTTCTGGTTGTGGGTTTTAGCTTGAATAATGGCAATAATGGAGGAAGGGGAAAATTTGTATACATCACTCCAGGAGAAATTCTTGTCCGATTTGAGTGATTTTCGATTTGTTGGAATGGTATCGGTGAGGGGAAACAATGCTCCAATTTTGAAGGAATTCTCTCGCGGGGTTTGAGAGAAAATGCCAAAACAATTTTCTTAGCACATGGGGTTTGCAAGTGGCTTCAACAAAGAATGGTGATTTTTTCTCATAAGTCCAGCAATCCTTCATCTTAGATCATGACCAATGGCTCAAAATAAAGGTATTCATGAGAGGAAAAGATGCTCCAAGTTTGATAGTCTTCCTCCGTAGGGATTTTTCACAATCTCATTTGCAAAATCAATGATTTTGGGCAAAATAGGGGTATGATGGCTGGAAAAAACATTCATTAATAACTTTTGAATGGAGGAATCTCATGCCACGAATCATAGATCATCATGAAGGCGTTTTCAAGAGGATTTGATGGTTAAAATTTGAGGTGATTTGGTCCATGAGATCATGAGATATGTGCAAAACACTTCTTGGTCTTCCTAGGGCACATGAGGGTTTTGCAAGCATGGAAGGATGAATAACCAGCTTTAAAAGGTACTTTAATGGCTGCCTTGTTGTTTTGAATGATGTTTTTGAAAAGTTTGGGTGAAACCAAGTTATGGGCAAATTTTATGATGTTGGAGGAGATACACTTGTATGCTCCATGGGTGTCTCCAGCAGCTTGTGGCACACTTAAAGTGCGCCTTAGTGCAATTGCATGCCCAATGTGCGCCATGGATGGGTGAGTGGGCCTTTGCAAGAGAAACCTAAATTTTGCCTTCCACCGTGTGTTTTTGCACTTTACCTTGTGTTTTTCCTTGAAGTTTTCTCAACCAATCAGATAGAGGCGCACGTATGAGGTGCAATTGCACCCGAAAAGTGCGCTAAAGGTGCAATGGTGCATGTAAAGTGCGCCAGTGCACCAGAGCGCACTTTGAAACCTCATTTGCACCGCTTGTTTTGCACATGAAGTCTTTCCTTCGCCCCAGAGTCCATACTTAGTCAATTTTGGCCGTATAATATATGATTTCGCATGGAAATAGACCAATGAATCCAATGAGCCTATTTAGGAAGTCTGAAAATGAGTGCTTCAACAATTTTTGCTTGTACCTCCATTTTTGCCTAGGCGGTGTGCCGGTGAGCTGAGTTGCAGGAGTTTTCAACAAACATGAACCGAACCAACTTATGGATCATGAAGAGGATTGAATGTGCTCTCACTTGAGCTTTTGTTAGGCTCCCAACTCCGCTTGAGGTGTCCGAAACCTTCAATGCAAAATTCATGTGTAGAAAGGCCACCTTGCGCCAGTGTCGGAAAGGTTTCCGCTTTCTATACCCCCAAAACTCCGCCTTACTTATTTCACCGTGTAGTAGGCTCCAAAAGCTTTCCAATGCCTGGGATATGAGCTCCCAACACCACACAGGGTTCTCAAAACCTTTTGCGAAGTTGAATCTTCAATGAAGCATGCACACTCCTTTTTCCCAAAAAGCGCCTAGGAAGAAATCTTTCCCAAGACCGTCTAGAAGCTCCCAGAATGCATGCCCTTTATTTCCATGTGTACTCTTGCTGTGGGGTTTACTTCTAAGATTTCTTCATCCCCATCCTTTTAGAGACAAACATCCAATAACTGATTCTCCTCTTGCATAGCAGTGTTTGTCTTGATATCCTGAGAGTCCTCTTGGATCTTTTGATGTTGGACAAAATCTACCTTAGTCGGACCCATTTCATTCTTTGTCCACGTTCTTGACATATGCTGTCTCTTGGGTTTCTGGAATCCCTCTGCATCAACCTTTGCTTGTGAAACCGACTGATTTCGAATCTTGGTTTTTAACTTACCCTGGGCATTCATGTGCCAGATGCCCATATTCGTGACAATCTTTACCTCTAAAAGGAATGTATTCATAATCTATGGGCTGTATCCTTCCATTCCACCAGCCTTCAAGGTCAGGTTCTTCGGAAGAGGTTAATCAAGTTCAATGTCCACAGATTCTAGCATAACTGGAAGCCCCTCTGCCAACAGTTTGTTGAGGTGCAGATATAACCACCCATAAATTCTCTAACACTCTTGAACACATAAGCAGACCATAACTCATGAGAAAGAGCATAAAGTCTATAATCTGAGGTGCCAATATTTCATGAAGAGCTTTGCATTACAGAAGAACCACGGGTTTCCCTGAAAAAGCAGTTCATCATCCATCTCATTTGCAAAAGTAGCAATGAAATAACCTCTAGGATGTGATCTAATCTCATAGTCTCCATGAGTTTTCCAGTTCTTTCTTGTTCACTCATAGAGATCCTACGCATAAATTTACATATCCGAAAAATAATATATCAAGCTCCTTGTGGCCAGTCGATGAATTTTTCTTCAGTTGCTCTATGTCGAACTCTAGAACAAGACTATCCTCTCTGGTTTCCAGACAGATATTCCCTAGATCCTGGTTCAAGATTTCTTTTTGTTTTCTCGAGACATGTATGGACGGCTTCACTTTCTTTCTCTAGGTATACCGCTAGTAATAGCTTGATGAAAGGAATGTCTGGGGTGACCTTGTGCTTCCACATTCCTTTCTGCATGTTCCCCTCAGCTTTCAGAAATTTCCACAGCCTCGATCCGGATCAGTTTTATGCAACATGCAAACATATATAAACCTGTGCAAACTCCATTACTCAAACTCTTAATTCCCATTTGTGGCTTGTTATTTGTTCATATTTGTTTCTTATCCTGTTGTGTATTTTAACATCTGAATGAATTTTATATATAAGCAATTCTCATAGTCTCTTTGCTAAGGTGGTTTATGTGTGCTTTTCAGACGGAACAAATGGGCAAAATTGTGAACGAGCTGGATACAATTCAGTTCTCAATCAAAAAGGCTTCACAGCTGGTGAAAGAGATTGGTAGACAGGTGTGTGCCCTATTATGTATTGTTTTGAGTTTTCTATAACTAATGTGTATAGATTTCCTTGAGTTGCCTGCTGTTTGCTTCTTGCAGGTGGCCACAGATCGCTGTATTATGGCATTTCTCTTTTTAATTGTCTGTGGTGTTATAGCTATAATTATTGTTAAGGTGAGTGTGATTCATTTGTAATGCTTTTTACTAACCCTGATATTTTTCATTCAAGTTTTATATTGTACATTTAATTTGGTGGACTGTAACATTTCAGGTTGTGAACCCAAAGAATAAGAACATTCGTGATATTCCTGGATTGGCACCTCCTGCTGCTACCCGCAAATTATTATGGAGCCTTGAGGATACTATTTTCTAATGATGAGGTGGAAAAATGGTGTATATGTGATTGGCAGGGGTCCTCCAGGCTTTTGGAGCCTTGTGTTTGGTGTTTGTCGTGTCATGCATTCTGATGCATTGTTTTCACAACCTAAGTGGGCTTCAGTGTAGTAACAATTTGACACCTATTTTGTATTACAAATCTTTATCAGAGCATATGCTGTAGGCGATTCATTTATTCACTTGATTCATTGATGAAAAGTAGTAGCTTTTCTTGTTCACCAATAGTCCGTGTTTGTACTCCATGTCAATTGAATTTTTCGTAGTTGCATGTGTATTGTGTACTATGTATTAGAATCTCAGTAAATACCTAATTCTTTTGTTACGATCAAGACTTTGTTCACGACACATTTTATCTCGACTGGAGTGAAGTGGCTGATTTATGGCTGTAGTCCATTCTCAAAACTCTTAAAAGCTTGACCGTTGTTACTATACTGTGTAGTTAGATGTTAATTATATGCATCTTTTTCTTCTATTACATAGAGGCTTTGACTTTTCTGGTTTTAGTTCTTGTATCAAGTATAATATGGCAGCCGAATTTTGTTGTCTTTCAATGCCACTGGAGTCTTACTCATGTCGGGTTACAGATAGCAGGCATCAAACAGGATGTATTAATTTTCGACATTGTTTTCTTTTATTTTAGTTGCCTTTCTCTTAAGAGTTTTGTGTATTTTAGATGCCTTTCTTTGAAGAGTTATATCTGATTTGATGAAACTTGTGAGCCAACCTGTTTATTCTATTACTTTAAAGGACAGTCTTCCGTATTATTGATGTGCTGCGATATTAATTGTTTTTGCTAATTATTACATGTCGAATGTACTTTGGATCTGAGGTCTCACAGGAAATACTGTTACCATTCCATTTTAGCAAATTCTTTCAGATTGTAAACTAATTTGAGTTCTTATATGGAGAATTTGGAGTTTTTAGTCCAGATATACTCTAGATGTGAAGATTTTTGTAACAGCTATATCCATAAATTAAGTTCTCAACATATTTAGCCCCATGAGTGATTGGCGGGGCAGTTATACTTGGTGGAGAGATTGTTAGAAGTACATCACATTTCTCTGTTTGGAATTCCGTAACCATAAATGCTGCTTTTTTGTAGCAGACCAGTTGAAGAGTAATATTATTTGTCTATTTTAGTTTGGCATTTTGCTTCGGATATGGGATTCTGAAGGTCTCTATTTTCTATTATGATTGTTCACGTTTTATTTACTTCTTTGGTTGATTTTTCTTATTCCCAAATTGATAAAGTTTGGGTTCTTTTTAGCGAAAGAAAGTATTTTGTTTGGCTCAAGTTATTCTCTGAAAATGGTGCTTTAGCAGAGCTAAATCTTGAGATTTTCTTAGTCCATACTGCGAGTGTTTAGTAATTCCATTTCAAATTTCAGAGGCTTGTCTTCCACATATAACTAGGTTCGACAATCTAACGGAGGCACAAGATGATGTCTGAACATGGGCATACACAAATGTTGAAGTACATGTTTAGCTGTACAAGCGATGCATGTTTTTCTGCGAATAACAGAACATAGTAAAACCATCCTGAAGCAATGAATATATATGTTCAATAAGGTTTGAGAGGGATTTGCATCCAATAGATTTCATAGCATGGGATAAATTTAGAACTTTGATGGCCATGCCGAAAGTTGAGAAAGATTTGAGAAACTGAAGGCTGCTATATCTTTACTTTTGCATGAACTGTTAACAGTCAATGTAAATTGGAATGCTTTGCATGAAATGCTTTCATCCTTAATTTTTGAATGAAAAATTGTTAAATGATCTGACATAAGAGCTATAGATTGTGATATGCAATGTTCCTTTGTTTATGTGAATTTTCCAACTAATTCTAAATTTTAGTTTGTCTTGACTAGAGTGTCATAATATTGTTTATAAAAGATATGGCATGCAACGTGTCATCTGTGGTTATCTCGGGATTAAATTTGTAGTCGGATTTCGAGAATGTCCGCACATAATGTTCTCTCAAAACAATCTTTGGAAATCGGTCCCTGATTTTTGCAAAGATATTATCATACAAACAATAATGCAAGTTAAACATTGGCGAGTCAGTTTTATGATGTTATGAATTTGGTACCGTGAAACAAAAATGATGTCAAGCTCGAGAGTTTTTGTGACATTGCCACAATTTTGAGTAATTCAAAATGTAAGTTTGGGAGCCCACAATTTTGAGTAATTCAAAATATAAGTTTCGGAATATTGGTGACACTGCCACAATTTGAGTAATTGAAAATGTAAATTGCTTGTTCAACTACCTTTTATATCATCATAACATTCTGTTATACACGTTATTATGACAATTACAATTTTGAGTTGAGAGAGAAACAAAGTATGCCGAGTATTTCAGAATGTAAATTGCTTGTTCAACTACTTTTGATATCATCATAACATTCTGTTATACATCATGTTGTGATAGTTACAATTTTGAGTTGAGAGAGAAACACAGTATGCTACCGGATTGCATGTGAGACGACTCATTACAACAAATAAAACTCTTGTAAAGTAGTCTCTTTGTTTTGGAGTGTTGAAGTAATTAGTAGAATGGAGTATCTTGCCATTGGCATTGAATTTAATTGTGATATCTATACTCTTAATTGATCATAATTGCACTCAACATCATTAGATTAATCAAGTTATCAGCCAACCTTGTTCAAGAAATATATATACTCTTAGAACACTTAAGAATTTAGTCTCTTCATTGATTACAAAGTAGTAAGATTGCATGTTTTTCTATTTAAGAATTAGGTATTGCAAACATAACACACATCATTTTTTCATCATTATAAGGAAGACTACTATTAGCAACCTCCCAAACTCTTCTATCATAACAATCTGTTGTATAAGATAGCTCAATTCTATTCTGATTTTAAGTATCTTGTCAAAAATTTAATTTAAAACAAACATTTTAAAACTTAAAATTGACTTGCAAAGGTTATAAAGCAAGTTGGGGAGAAATTTATTGTATGTGTATGTGTGTTTCACCTAAGTTATAACTTATTTGTAGGCCTATGTAATCACTAGTAGTTGATGTATCTTTAGATGCTTGGGGCTTTGAGTATTTTGCATGAGGAAGCACTAAATGTCGTGTTTCTCGGGTTGTTTGATGATAGGTTCAAGGAGGGAGAAGTTTGTGGTTATAGTAAGGTTTGGGTTTATGTAGGAAAATTGAACAAGGAAAATGAAGTGCCCAATCCAAATTACCAAGGCAAAGGAAATATCTAGGAGTATCTTAAACATATGGAGATATATATATGCCTACTAAGTATGCACACATAAATTGCATGGTGTATACAATTAGGGGCACAAAGGCAAGGCGAGGCTATGCACGTTTGATCCGAATAAGGGAATTTTACATGACTCCCAAGCTACAACGGAGTAACAAAGCTAGAAGACCACATAAGACAATGTGAAGAGGCTTGGAGTATAGGCGAAGGAAGTCTCAAACAAGCATATGGAATCATGCATTCTACCATTCCCTATGAAGTTGGGTGTGTGCATGGTATGTAGATTGTGAAGTGTATTGAGGAACATCAATTGGGAGGCCTTGAAAGCTAATTTTATGCACACATTCTCTTTTACATCCAAAGTGCCTAGGTTAAACCCCTCGCTACAAAGTATCAAGATTGTAATCTTCGAAAATGAGGCCATACTAGAAGAAAGAATGTTAAGGATTCACAATAAGAAGGGGATGGTGTTACCAAAAATGTCTGAAGAACAAATTACTAATAGTGATTCCAATGAAGAAGACGAATCTATTTGGATGGTGGACAACTGACAACATGAAGGGAAACAAAAGATGGTTTGTCAGATTGATGAAGAAGTGCACTCAATCAGCTTAGATTTTGAAACATCGTTTGGATCCGAGATGTTGTAGACAATAAGGGTACATATAACACACCATAGAGTGAACAATTAAAGTCTAAAAAGGTCAACATTGTAACCAAAAAGCGTCGATAGTTGCCACTATTGGAGATTATTGGTCCGAAGTTGAAATTACAAAAATTATAGAACTCTGTGTGACTATGAAGACATATTTCCAAGAAGCTATTAGAAGATGAAAGGAGCACACCCATCATTGGAAAAAATGCATATAAAACTATTTAAGGGTGCCAACCTAGTACGTAAAAGATCACACGAAATGAATCCAAACTTGCGCACTGGGGTCAAGGAAGAGATAGATGGAATGTTGGATGTTGGAGTTATTGTACCCATATAAGAGTCACGATGGGTAATCTCGATGGTTATAAACATTAATAGATATGGGAGCATAAGGATTTGTGTTGACTACCATGCGCTAAATGCCGTCTATGTAGTAGATTTGTTTCCACACCATTTACAAAGAGATTCTAGGAGTAGCAGGAAGATAAATATACACCTTGACACATGGGTTGTATAGATATTATCAAGTAAAGATGGATGAAGAGGATCATGCAAAAACAACCTTTGCTATTGAATTAGGGTCATTCACTTATATTGTAATGTCGCTTGGTTTAAAGAATATTGCAACAATTTTCTCATGTATTTTTGTGGCCTCTTTTGAAGACTTCATTCTTAAATTATTACAGGTGTATCTAGATGATTGGACTATTTTCAAATTGGTAAAGGACCATTGTGTATGTTTTAACCTTATGTTTGAGCACTTTTCAATAGTTGTAGATCTCTTTAAACTTGAAGAAATGTGCATTTGTAACTCCTTTTGGGACATTGTTGGACCGCATAATTTGTATGATAGGTTGCTTGTTGACATAACAAAGATTGTGGTAATATTACAACTAGAGACCCCACAAACGCAAAGGGACGTGTACATATTCATTAGACACTATAAAAATTCATTCGAGGGTATACAAAACTAACCACACCTTTGGAAAAGCTCTTGACGAAACAAGGACCATTTGAGTGGAGTGTGAAGTAATAGAAAGCATTTAATGAATTGAAGGTGTGAATTTTTAGCATGCCTATATTAAGGTTCCCTAATTGGAATAAGCCATTTCATGTACATGTGGATGCATCCAAATCAACAATAGGAGATAAACTTGCGCAATTAGGAAAGGAAAACTTGGATCATCCGATCTCCTTCACAAGTAGAAAATTGATGTCCGTGAGAACAAAATTACACCAAAAAGAGTGAGGACTCTCAATGGTATATGTGCTACAAAATTTTATACAATATGTGCTAGAAACTCCCTTTGTCTTTTACATCGATCATATGGTGCTAAAATATTTGGTAAACAAAACAATATTGCATGGGTGCATATGTAGATGGATAATCTTGTTTCAATGAATTTCAGTTCTCGGTAGTAGTGAAGACATGCAAGAATAATGTAGGACCTAATCATCACTCATGCATTAATAACGGGAAGAGGTAGAAACAATTGAATATGGATCTGAATGAAGTGCGGTTGTTACAAATCACAAGCATGCCATAAACTATCAAGGATATCCCATTGTTCCTTGAAACAAGAATTGCGTTAGATAATTGGAGTACACAACAAAAGAAGAAACTTGCTTTGTCAAGGCCATACAATACTAGATACTTAAGGGATGGGACGAGATGAAATATTAATGCATTACGTGCTAGAACATAAGCAAAAAGAAATATTGTGAGAAATGCATGAAGGGATAATATGTGGACATTAGGTTGGTGATGGAACTACATGTAAAATTTTAGTAGCAAGGTTATGCTAGCAAAACCTATTCCATGACATAAAGGAGTACACGCACACATGTGATCTTTGTCAATGCGTTGGAAATCTTAATACAAGATATGTAATACCTTTTCATCTAGTTATTGCACATGAGCCTTTTCGAAAACAAACCATAGATTTTATAGGGCCGATATATCCATCTGCGTGAAGAACTAGTGTGTGCTACATCATCAAAACAATAGATCCTTTGACAAGATGGGCTAAGGCCACACCAACAAAAGATCGTACAATAGCAACCACAATAAGGTTTATTTGGGAGAATATTATAAGCAGGTATGGGTGTCCTTGGAGCCTCATAAGCGATAGGGGAACACATATCCTCAATGAGATGGTGCACATACTTATATCAAAATTCATGGTCATGCATCATAAGACAACTCCCTACCATCAACAAGCCAATGGAATAGTTGAGGCGTTCAACAAGATATTAAGTAACACCACGACTAAAATACGTGATGATGGACGCAAGGATTGTGATAATAAGGTTTCAACAATTTTATGGATGTAGAGGACAACATATAAATGACTCGAATAAAACAACACCTTTCTTCTTGGTATTTGGAAAAGAGTTAGTACCACCTATTGAATTCTTTGCTCCATCACTTAGGATAACACACATTACAAAATTGGATAATGAGATGTCAATAACAGATCGTATTACTAAAATTTTATAGTTGGATGAAATAAGAGCACATACAAGATAGAGCTAAGGCATAGAAAAAGCATGCTAGAAATCTTGGCATGATAACCATATAAGAAACAACACTTTGATTGTAGGAGTGAAATTATTACTTTATGACTCAAAGTATGCGCGATACTTAAAAAAATTGAAGACACACTAACTCGGTCTATATGAATCTTTCTTACCGAATCATGTAAATTAACGGATTTGAATGGGGAATTTCTATTGTTCACTTTAATGGGAGTAGGCTTAAACCCTAATTCATGTGAGGGTCTTCTTTGTAGTCAAATAAGGCGTATGCCATCAAATTAGACATTATTTCAATTACTAGGGTAGTTTCTTTCATGTAGCTTACTTTTAAGTGTTTCCTGATGTTTCACGCAATAATCCAGTCCACATGTTGTAGTCAATACTAATGTTCTCATAATCAAGGCACAACATTTTGGTTCTATTTTGAAAGCTACATTCTTATTTTTCGTAGTCCTTGATGTAAGTAAACACGGAAATTTCAGTGGGTAGGAAACAAATGAAAAATAGGTGTCTTGACTTCGTGCCAAAAGAACATGGAAAAAGAATACACGGATACATGCCACATGGAAGGAATAAATATAAGGGGTAGATCGGATGTCAAATCCCAACTTCTATAAGGTTTTAGAATGTGGAGAAATCAATGTCCACCACGTGTCACAAATCAGTGAAGGGGAAAGAATAGTGATATAAGGTTTGGGGGATTTATGTGTATTGAAAGAAGAAAGAAATGACTTGGTAAATGGTCACGTGCCAGAAAAATGGAAAATGAATTTAGTGCACGGTACATAAATCTTAGAAAATAACAAAGTGTTTGGGACTTCAATTTGTTTTTTTGACAGAAAAGGTGGTGTGATGGAATATGGTTAATTGCAGATAAGTTACGGATTAAAAAACTTGACAAGGAATGATGACCAAAGAGGATAGAAAGTGTAGCATGCGAAAAGATGGAAGTGGAAATGGTAAAGTGTTTGTAGGAAAGATATGAGGAAAGGAAGCGCATAAGAAAGAGGGAAGTGCATAAGGGAATCTGATGTGACCTAGGAATGTAAGCTACCTATCACATCTAGAGGCATGAGAAAAAACTAACACAAGTCCAAAAATTTCGTGGTGTATACATGCAAGTGGATGAGTTAATTAAGTCAAGTTTGAAATAGAGAAAAAGATGCAAAAACAGAGAATGGGAAACAACTATCAACCACTTGGTATTGAATGCAATTTGTAAAGAAGTGAGAGTTCATGCATGCAAATAGAGTAAATGTAGCTTTAATTACCATATTGGAGGGGTATAAATGAAAGGTAAGAAATCATTTTAAAGTTACGTTGCATTCAAATAAACAAAATCTCCAAGTGAAACCAATGATAAAAGAGTTAAAAAACACTTGAGCACACAAAAAAGACCTTTCTACCATTAGATATGAGTTGCAAGCTACTACAAAGTAGCAAGACAAGAAAATAAGTGAAAGAATGGTGGGATTGATAAGTTTTGATGGAGGAAATTGACTATTCAAGCTCAGAACTTTCTTGACCACCATTAACATGGAGGTCAAGCTCCCTTATTAGAGACAAGGAACTTTAGGGATTTGAACCACCCTATAGTTAATCAAGGAGGATTCCTAACCGGGCATATAAGAAGAATGAGACATAAGGAAGTACGTGAGCTTGGAGCCATGCCGATGCGGGAGCATAACTTGTGAAGGCCATAACTTTTGATCTGACCATTGGATCGTCTTGAAATTTTCCAGGGTGTTAGATCTTGATTAGTAATATTCCATGACCAATTTTTTGTCAAAGGTTGGGTGAATTTTCAACATATTTTTGGGGCCAAATTCCTTTGTTTTGTGGTTTAAAATTGGCTCCGAACGTTTTCTAGTTTTATCTAAAACTTAGAGTTTTAATATCTTTTGTTATGTTTTATGTAATAAGCCAAAAATTGGCATATGCCTTAATTTACAAAGGCATATTTAGTACACAAAATTTGGGGCCCATCCGAGGTGTTTTACTATTAGGTATTTTTTTTGTGTTTTAGGGTTTTGTGGCATTTTAGGGTTTTAAAGATAGTGGACAATAAAAGGAAGATTGTAATGTTGTAAAAGATTAGTGTGGATTTAGGAATGAGAAGAAAAATATTTTGAAGCTTTTGGAGATTTGCAAAATCGTGTGTGTCTGCGCGTGTTTTGGAGGCATTTCGACCTCTTGCAATGGATCCACATCAATTGGTATCGAAAAGGATTTGGATCTTGCGGGAACGATGAAGGTAATATAACTTACATTTTTCATGTGATTTATTACCTTTATTTTATATAATCATGGCTAGATGTAGGAGAGGAGGTTATGCCTAGATGAATAGGCATATGCATGAGCTACATAGATAAGTTGCCGAGCTCACAGAAAAGTTACTCGCCTCAGACGGAGACATGCAAATGGGGATGTAGACCTAGATAGTGATATTGAAGAATTACCTCCATTAAGGAATGAAGGAGGAAATGAAGAAGAAGATGAGAGAGATGAAGAAACATTGAATGAGAAACCATTCAAGGAGATACTGATCCAAGCTTTGGAGGGAAAGAATGACAATATTAAGATTAATGTTCCTGATTATGGTGGAGGGTTACAACCAAAGGAGTTGATTGAATAGTTGAATCACATGGAAAAATTCTTTGAGTGGAAAACCATTTCAAAGGAGAAGAAGGTTAAGTTTTCATGCACTAAGTTGGCCGGACATGCATTGATCTAGTGGGATCACCTACAAAATGAAAGACAAAGGAAAGGAAAGGGAAAGATTTGAAATCTGGAATAAAATGGTGAAGAAGTTGAAAGAAAATTTTCTTCCTATAGATTATGCCCAGACACTATTTCAAAGGTTTCAAAACCTAAGACAGAAGGATCTCAACATCGAAGAGTATACCAATGAATTTTACAAGCTATCAATTTGGGTGGAACAAGGAGAGTTTGAAGAATAGAAGGCTACAAGGTATGTAAATGGGTTGAGTTATACCATACAAGATGAATTGAGTATGCTTTGGATCCATAGCCTAGATGATGCTTATCAAATCACATTAAAAGCAGAAGAAAATAACACAAATAATTTTAGAAGAGGAGTGAAGAGAGGACCATTGTCATCTCCAATGAGAGGGAGAGGTAGATTTGATTCCCTAAAAGGTGAATCCTCTAATGCAGAAGGGAAGGAAGAATCTAGTAAAGTCACGGTAACTACCAAAGAGGTAGGGGTTTTCAGAGAGGAAGAGGATATGGTAGAGGACGAGGTTGGAATAGCCCCCAAAGGCAGTATACTTATTACTCGATGTGGTGAAGAAGGGCACAAAGCTTTTAAGTGTCCGCACTATCCTACACATGATAGATGGCAAGTGAAACAACCACGAGTAAACCTCGGTTAAAGATGAAGAAGAAGAGGAAATGGAAGTTACTACAGAATTAGGTAAAACCCTCATGATAAGGAAAATGATGATCATCTCGAGGAAGGATAAAGAAAAAGATGGTTCTCGGTGGCGATTTTGGTTGTAGACAAATATCTTTCAAACAAGATGCACCTTGAAAGGAAGGTATGTAAAATTATTATTGATGGTGGTAGTTGTGAAAATATGGTATCAACTATGATGGTTGATAAACTCGGTTTAAAGTGTTAGAAGCACTCATTTCCTTACCGGATATCATGGTTCAAGAAAAGGAATGATGTAACCATAGATATAATATCCTAATAAAGTTTTAGATTGGGAATACCTACAAAGATGAGGTGTGATGTGATGTTATCTTAATGGATGCATGCCATATATCATTGGGGAGTCCTTGAAAATATGATAGAAAGGTTATGCATGATGGAGGGAATAATACTTATACATTTTGGGAGGATGTAGTAAAGGTGATCTTGCTTACCATTAAAGGAAGAAGAGAAGAGTGAGGGATTGGTGGATAAAAAGGAGTTTGTTGCGAAATGGAAGAAGTTGGTTGGTGTTATGCACGATGGTAAATAAGGTAGAACTAGAGGCCTTTGATATATCTGCTTTGCAACAACAGAGAGTACTAAAAAAACATAGATGTCATACCGGATGAGATACTAGATGGGTTACTATACGACAAAAAATCAGCATGTGACCTTCTTCGCACCCGACCTCTCGAGGTTGTGCCGAGACAACCGATGTAGAATGAATGTGACTGTGAGTGTACTCGTGAGGGATCAAAACAATTGGGAAATATTATATCTTCAACACGCAATATTGGTATCTGCAAGTCTAAGGCAAAGAATGATCTCCTAACTTGAAGTGGTGTGATGGCTCGGTTTGAGATAATAACTGCTTGGAGACTCCAATCAATGTCGAGCTCTGTCGAGATTCTGTTTGTTGGTTGTTGAACACGTAGAAAATGACCTGCGGGCGCCTCATATAGATTTCTAGAAAAGGTCATGGAAGTAAGAACGAGAGATGTGGTGGAGCCACAAGGATTTATGGGTGATTTTCTGGTCTAGTCTAGAAAGTCTTAGCCTGATCGATTGTTATGTTCAATAAGGAAAGTTGTGCAATAATGTATGGTGGAAGTGGTGAAGATCTGAATACTAATGTACACAAACTAGTGTCAATGTCTAACTGCAGTAGGCCCATTGGGTTGTGGGACCTGAGGATCACAACCAAAGACTCGTGGAGGTTGTGGCCCTTGTATGGTCATGCGTGTAATCAAACCCTGTTTCCAGGAGCAATCCAATAATTGTAGGATTGATTAGCAACGATGTTTAGCGTATTTAGTTGTTCTATTTTCTCAACAAAAGTTACAGGTGTGTGTAATACTGTCAAACATAAACTTGTATCAATGTCAATTATCAACTCGCTGTTGGGTTGTGGGACCAAGGGATCACAACTATACGTCTTTTCTTGTTGTGGACCATTGATGGTCATACAGAATGAAATAAAGTGATTTTGATAAGAAAAATAATTACTGAAAGAAATCTAACCTATGTTTTTGGAGTTTTCACAATATATCGAAAAAGCAATAAAAAAACTAATCTATCAAAGGAAATCTTTTTGATCTTTTCTAGTTTTTAAGCAATGCATTCTAATCTAATAAATAAACTAAAGACAAGTAATCAACCAGATGTAGTGGTTGCTTGTGTGGATATGTGAATCTAACCTAAAACAAATAACCTAATTCAATAAAAACCCTTCAAACCCTACCTCAGAGGTGAAGAACAAATCATGACCCTGAAAGGGCTATTGTTCCCCACAACTTCCCTGGTAATGTTAAAGAGGAAACTTTCTAATGATTTGATCTACTTGTGATTTCCTAACCTATTGAAATGAACGATTTTCTACTCTATTTGATATGTAATTGAAACTAGTGATTTGTAATTGACAATTTAACAAATAAAGTAAAACAAAACACAATTCCAACCTGGATAAGCAAGAGCTTTGGAAAATTTGGTTGTATCTGTATCTGTCCCCTTAGTTTGTTCCTTTCTTTCTCTGAGTGTTCATATGAGTCCAAGGGATTGGGAATGCAAGAACAACAACATGAGGATGATGCTTGAGCAATGGCAGCTTGAAGGTAGTCTAGATGCAATGCAAGTAGAAGAGAGATAACACAAGAGATCTGAGCTTGGATATGCAATTCCTAGCAAGATTGTGGCAGCGGAGTCAATGCAAGATACAAATTTTTTTCGGGGCCTTTTGCATGAATACAAACATGGAGTATATAATAATTGGCTGGATGTGCCTTCATGCACAAGGCAAGAAGAAGCAGTTCAAATAATTAAATCTATTTAAAAATAAGAGGAAGGAGAACCAAGAAATCAAAGCTATTTTTAGACAATTTGGCTCACAGATGCATGCTAAAAGTGAAATTAAGTGAAGCGTCGCATACTAGAAACACACACGACAGAATGCTGGAAAAAGTGGGTAGGACCGCTTTGCCCGCCTAGGTGATAAAACCACTTTTTTGGCGGGGTGATGGTCCTGGCACTAAAGTCCAAAATGTGCATGAAAAGAAGCGGGGAGTTGGAAAATAGCGTGGGAAGGCTAAGTAAAGATGTCTACGCAACAAATATACACTTTGTGAATGGGTTTTGGAGCTTGAACACCTTCTTAAAAGGAATTGAATCATCATTGGGGACTTTTGTAACCATTTTCTGACAATGTAGCACATGTAATTTTGGGTGCGTCTGATTACCTCGAAGAGGATATCAACACCATATTGATTTGATCTTAGGATTGGTCCTTCTTTATCGGGATGCCTACAGAGGTTGAGCCCAGATCAGAGTGAGGAGTTGAATAGGAAAGTGACATATTTGGTACAAAAAGGGTTAGTAAGAGAAAACATGAGTCCATGTTCAACTCCAACACTTGACTCCTAAAAAGGATGGAAACTGGAGAATGTGTGTGGACAGTAGAGTAATAAATAAAATCACAATTAAGTATCGGTTCTCAATTCCAAGATTGGATGATATGATGGATGTGTTAGCGGGAGCTTGATATTTTAGTAAGATTGACCTTCGAGGTGGGTACTATCAGATCCGAATCCGTAAAGGGGATGAATGGAAAACAAATTAAAAAAAAAAGGGATTTTACGAGTGGATATTGATACCATTTGGGTTATTTAATGCACCTAGTACATTCACGAGGCTGATGAACAGTAGTGAGAGAATACAATGGTAAGTTTTTGTTATTTATTTTAATGATATTTTGATATTTAGTAGGATAATGGAAGAACACTTGTTGCATTTGAAATTGGTGTTAGAACTGTTATGAAAAGAGAGTTTGTATGAAAAATTAAAGAAGTGTAGATTTCTTTAGAAAAGTCTATTTTTGGGGTTTTTCATCTCAGAGGATGGATGAGGAAAAAGTGAAGGAAATTTTGGAATGGATTATTCTAAGGAATGTGACAGAGAGGTTTGTAGTTTTTATAGTTTGGCAACATTTTATAGGAAGTTCATCAGGAATTTCAAGCATTTCCACACCCATAACAAAGTACATAAAAGGAAAGAAGTTTGTATGGACTAGGGTAGCAATAAATATTTTTGATTTGTTGAAGAAGAAAGTGTCAGAGGCGTAATTTTTTCTATTTCCAGATTTTAGCAAGGTCTTTGAGGTTTATTGTGATGCCTCACATGTCGGGATTGGATTTGTACTAAGTCAAGAAGGATGACATATAACATTATTTAGTGAAAATATAAATGAGGTTAGGAGGAAATATTCTACATATGATGTGGAATTTTATGCTATTGTTCAAGCATTAAGGCATTGGAGACATTACTTGGTAGCTAAGGAATTTGTACTCTTTACTGACCATGAAGCATTGAGGTATGTAAACACACAGAAGAAACTAAACAATAGACATGAAAAGTGGGTTTCATTTTTACAAGAATATACTTTTGTCTTAAAGCATAATTTAGGTAAGCATAATCAAGTTGCTAATGCCTTGAGTAGGTGTGTAGCACTTTTGATAATAATGGAAAATGAAGTGGTAGGGTTTGAGGTAGTTAAGGAATTGTATGAAAGTGATCCAGATTTTGGTGATGTTGTGAGACAATGTAAGGACCCTAAAGTAGGTAGTGGTTCTTCTGATTATTTGATGCAAGATGGCTATTTATTCAAGGGAAATAAATTGTGCATCCCTGTTGGTTCAATGAGAGAAAATATTATAAGAGAATCACATAGTGGGGGTTTTTGCTTGATACTTAGGAATAAGTAAAAAATTTTCTCTTGTGGTAGAGAAGTATTATTGGAAAAAGGTAAAGAGGGACATAAGTAGGATCGTATCAAGATGTAGAGTGTGCAAAATGGATAAGGTCCATACACAAAATATTGGGTTGTATAATCCATTAAATGTCCCTAAAGGGCCATGTGTTAATTTGAGTATGGATTTTGTGTTAGGACTTCCTAACACACAACGAGGGAATGATTCTATCTATGTTGTGATAGATAGGTTCTCTAAAATGACACATTTCATTGCTTGCTTGAAAAAACTAATGATGCTCGTAGAGTTGCATAATTTTTTTCAAAAGTGGTTAGGTTGTGTAGACACCGTAGTTTGATCAAATCGCTATTATTTCTAATATTGCACTAACTATTCTCCTTCTTACAAATTGACGATACCTCATCAACTTGAATCCTCTAACTCATCGTTTATGACATTATTTTGGTCGTATTTCTCCTATAAACCAACTAATGGGGTTAATATAGTCCCTTATTGGCTAAACCATCTTCTCATCCTCTTCTATACCACTTTTACTAACTTCCTAGACTATCAATCCATTTCATTGGATTGATTAGACCTCTCAAAACTCTCTCAAAACCCTAATTCCTCTCTAAATAGGATTAGCTAGTCTAACCTAGTTTAATTAACCCTAAACCATGATTAACCTCTTCTAAACCTAGTCAAATCTTACTTTGACTCACTAATCAACTTGTTGACTCCCTTTTAGTCCCACATGCACCAAAATTCTCCCACTTTCCCAAATGGAAAACTATAAATAGGACTAGACCCCCCTCTCATTTCTAAGAACTCTCCTTCTTCCTAACATAAACTATAGCATTTTGCTTAGGGTTTGGAGCTTATTTCATTTATTTTATTGAGCTATTGCTTTTTCCATTGCACTACACACTAAGAATTGAGTAAATGGGAAGAACCATTGGCCTTGAAGCCATTAATGGTGAGCTCCCATTCTCATAATCACAAACTGATTGCTTAGAATCCTTACTAGGTTCATTTGTTAAAGATTTCAAGAATAGAGGATTACTAAATATGTTAGGTTTCTTGTTTATTTCAAGTTTAATGCATGCAAAGTGATGAATCCTTGTTTATTTCTTATCTGATGGTCCACTGACTAGTTTGTTAAGATCCTTTGGGGTTTCTTTAGATATTCTTACCCCATGTCCATGGATTTTGCAACTTTTCATTGAACACATGTTGCATGGAATTCCTAATCAACTAAAAATGGAAACTACTCTCTAATGCTATGAAAGTATAACCACTCGTAAATCTAATATAGAAGGGACTAAAATGTTGTATAAATATACTAAAGCAGTATGGAATAATTGTAAATAATTATACTAAATGAAATAAAAACCCTAAATATTGCAAGTAATTAAGGAGAAATGACTTATCTCATTAAAGAAGACTGTCGCAGGTTGTCGCAGGTTCGATGATAAAGTCCAAGAGCGGAGCGAACACCCATAAGTCCCGAAAAGGTTATATCCGAAGGATATGAGAAGACCAAGTTCTGGGAAGGTACTAGGCCACCTTGGGGTGCCCCGGTATGTAGATTAGGCACCTTGGTTTATGTAAAAGCTCAGAATATGGTTTTCACAAGGTTGTAAGGTATCCCAAAATGTTCTCTTTCTTTCACATCAGATCTTTCAAGTGCGAAATGTGTTGAGTAATGAAGTGATGACCTGCAAGAAATAATGAAGTATCAAAACCCTAGGAAAAATAAAAGATGCAGAATGAATGAGTCAGACTAACCTCAGTGGCTAAACTAGTGTTATTATCATTGAGTTCTGCACTACATTTTGGACCCAAATGTAGTTCTGGTGTGTGTGTGTATGTCGTGCCCTAGGTGCTCTTGTGCAATCGCACTTTTTGAAGTAACGAGCAATAATAACTATAGAAAATGTAATAACATGTGTACAAGAAATATAATAGAATCCTCCCCTATGCTTTGTGTGTGTTGATGTAGATCTCCTATCCTTGATGCATGACACTATGATTATGCAAGTGATGTAATAGATGTAACTCTAGATGGAGTGATACTAGTATGTGACGCTAGGATCCTTATTATGGTCTCATAATTTTATATTTATAGGGTTCTCTTGCTCTAATTTCGTAATTAACCATGACATGGTTGAATAGGAAAAAATAAGGATTAAAACGACTACAAAGCCCCAAAAAGAAGAACGTGGAACATGGATCGGTGCACCCCAGGTGAGACCGTGGCACCCGACTTTAGGCTAAAATGCAAGGATAGTTGCAAAACAAGTGGATATGTATGGGAAAATAAGTGGGAATGACGAAATAAAATATAAAAATAAGATGACCAAAAGGTGGGATTAATTAGTACTTTATTCACTCGAGAACCCTCTAAATAGTAGTATAAGATTGAGAGATTGAATAAGAGACGTCGAAGAAGAACAAACATGTGAAGCGTCCTTAAGATGTTAAATTTTAGATCTAAGGGATGTGATGGTGGATTCCATAGATTGAATAGAGGATGTATGCGATTGAGAATAATCTTTCACCTATCGGATATCATATCTAAGAGATGTGATCGTTGATTCCATAGATTACATAGATGATGTATGCGATTGAAGCATCCTTAGATTGGTGACCTTCAAATTTAAGAGATGTGATTGTGGAATCCATGACAACAAAATTTACATGCAAGGCTTGAATCGAGTGTAATATGGGTTGGTTAGATGGAGGGTCATCAAGGACAGGGGTCGAAAAAGAAACAATGAAGCATAACACTTAATTCATGTGGAGGAATATCGTCATGATAATACTTGGTGTCTAAAGCGCTTTGGAAAACAATCTGGAAAGCGTGATGTTTCTTAAGTAAATCAGATAAAGAAACTTGACCCATGGTAAAAGAAGAATAAGGATCCTAAGCGTGAAGGACATCAGGTTCACCAAAATTATTAACTAAAAATGGAAACTACTCTCTAATACTATGAAAGTATAACCACTAGTTAATCTAATATAGGAGGACTAAAATGATGTATAAATGTACTAAAGTAGTATGGAATAATTGCAAATAATTATACTAAATGAAATAAAACCCTAAATATTGTAAGTAACTAAGGAAAAATGACTTAGCTGATTAAAGAAGACTGCTTCGTAGGTTGTTGTAGGTCTGATGATAAAATCTGAGAGCAAGAACAAACACCCAATAGTTCCAAAAGGCGGATTTGGAGGATCCGAGCGGATCGAGGCATCTGGAAGGTACAGGGGCACCCTTATCTGCAGATTAGGTGCCCTGGTTTCTATAAAAGCCATGAATTTGGTTTTCATAGGGTCACAAGGTATCCTAAAATTTTTGTCTCTCTTGCATCGGATCGTCATGCTTTGCCTTTGAATGTACTTGAGTAATGAAGTGATGACTTGTAATACTGAGAGAGAGTATCAAAACCCTAGGAAAAATAAAAGATGCAGAATGAATGGGTCGAACTGACCTTAGCCGCCAAACGAGTGGTCTTATCACTTAGCTATGCACTACATTTCAGACCCGAATGTAGTTCTGGTACATGTGTGCATGTCGTGCCCTAGGTTCTCTTGTGGCAATCACACTTTGTGAAGTAATGAGCAATAACTATAGAAAATGTAATAGCATATGTGCATGAAATAAAATAGAGTCCTCCCACTATGTCTTTGTGTGTGTTGATGTAGACCTCCTAGCCTTGATGCATGACACTATGTGGATACAAGCAATGAATGGATACAACTCTACATGGAGTGATAGTAGTATGTGATGTCGGGACCCTTATTATGGTCTCGAACTTTATATTTATAGGGTTCTCTTGCTCTAATTTTGTAATTAACCTTGACATAGCCGACTAGGAAAAAGATAAGGATTAAAAATTACTAGAAATACCCCAAAAAGAAGTGGGAAAGTGGAACATGGATCGAGGAACCCCAGACGAGGCATGGGTGTCCGGGTTTAGGCTAAATTGTCGAGATAGTTGTGAAACAAGTGGATATGTATAGGAAAATATGCGGGAATAACGAAATAAAATATAAAAAATAAGATGGAAAAATGTGGGATTAATTAGTACTTTATTCACTTGAGAACCCTCTAAATAGTAGTATAAGACCGGGCTAAATAATGCCTAAAGTGCATGATTTTGTGTCTACACTTCCAAGAACGATCACTTTAGATCGAGACAATTTTTTTTGAGTCACTTTTGGAAGAATCAGGGAGAAAAATGGGGACACAAATACAATTTAGTAGTGCATATCTCCCCAGTTGATGGACAAACATAAGTAGTGAAAAAAATATCGGAAATATTCTACGTTGCATAGTTGGAGAAAAGCCAAAAATAATGGGATTTGGCTTTACCACATGCCGAGTTTGCTTGCAACAACTCGGTAAAGAGGTCAACGAGGAGGTCTCCTTTGTAGATTTTATATGGTAGGAACCCTAAGGGAGTTATAGATTTGATTGTATTTCTGGCAAAGATAAAACCAATGATGATGTAGAAGCATTTGCGAACACATGCTACAATTACATGAAGAAGTGAGGGAAAAGATGAAATATAGTAATGCAAAATATAAAGCAATTGTGGATGCAAGTAGGAGAGTAAATGTATTTAAAGGAGATATGGTGATGGTTTATATGATAAAAGAGAGGTTTCAAAAGGGGACATATAATAAAATAAAGTATAAGAAGATTAGGCCATGTAAGATTCTAAAGAAAATGAGTGATAATGCCTATAAGGTGGAGCTACATGACAACTTTGCTATTTCACTAGTTTTTTAATTTTTCTGACTTATATAACTTTCTAGGTCATTAGGAAAATTTCCCGGTGGAGGAAGAAATAAAATGGGAGCAATAGATGCAAAAGAAGAAAAAGGAGAGGGTAATGTGTGTCTTAGACAAAAAGATAGTCACTACTAGACATGTGAGCTATAAAAAATATTTGGTACAGTGGGAAGGTCTCGCAATAGGAAAAAAATACTTTGATTGATGAGTGGAGTGAAGAAGATTGACAAAGGGAAAATTGAATGAATTCCATCAATTGAATTCGCGAGGATAAGAATTATTTTCAACCAGGGAGAATGATACGGAAGCATAACTTCTAAAGGCCATAATGGGTAAGTGCACCAAGTTGGGGGCCAAAAAGTGGACAAAAACCTGAAAATGAATGAAACCTGATCGCGTTATGTTTTCTTAGGCTTGGGAATTCACAAACCTAAAATGCGTATACGTTATAACGCGTACGCGTTTCTAGTGCTATGAAATACGTACATGTTTTGGGCTATATGAAATTTAGGAGGGCCTAAAGGAGCCATATTTACTAAAATAAATGTTAAGTATAATATTTATTTTATTATTTTAGTAATTATAAGAAGTTAGGGTCACTTTGACCTAATGGAAGTGGTCTCATAGCTATGAAAGTTATAATCTAGAAGATAGTTTTTAAAATCTAATATGGTCAAGACTTATGTTCGAAATTTCAGATGACCTAAAACTTTCTGTGCTATATATATTGTAGTCGGTCTTTGTTTTGCAAAAACATATAATCAATTTGTAGCATTTTTGACCTTATGGATTGGATTTTTTTCCTACCACTGCTTAAATTGGTACTAATTTTGAAATTTGGTCCATAATTCACTTTAGTGACCACGAATCAGCTCTATGATGCTTGTCTACTTCTTACTAAAATGAGATCCTCACTTTGTAGATAGAGGATTTCTCCCTGAATGGGATTCTTGTCTTATGGAAAAAATGAGGTGATTATAATGTGCCTCCTCCTTAGGGCTTATGGCTCATGGTTTAGGGTCGAGGATTTAGGGATGAGGGTTTAGGGTTTAGGATTTAGTGTTTAGTGTTTAAGATTTAGGTTTTTGGGCTCAAGGTTTGGGGTTTAGGCTTTAGGACTCATGGTTTAGGGTTTAGGGTTTAGGATTTAGGGTTTAAGGTTTAGGGTTTAGGGATCAGGGTTTAGGGTTTAAGGTTTAGGACTCAGGGTTGAGGGTTTAGGGTTTAGGGTTGAGGGTTTAGGGCTCGGGGTTTAGGGTTTAGTGTTTAGGGGTTAGGGTTGAGGGTTCAGGTTTGAGGGTTTATGTTTGAGGGTTCAGGGTTTAGGGTTGGGGCTTAAGGCTTAGGGATTAGGGTTTAGGGTTTAGGGATCAAGGTTTAGGGTTGAGGGATCAATGTTTAGGGTTTAGGTTTTAGGGTTAAAGGTTGAGGTTGAGGATTTAAGGTCTAGGGTTTAGGATTTAGGGCTTAGGGTTTAGGGATCATGGTTTAGGGTTTAGGGTTTAGGGTTTAGGGATTGGGGTTTAAGTTTAAGGGTCGGGGTTCGGGGTTTAGGGCACATGGTTTAGGGTTTAGGGTTTAGTATTTAAGGTTTAGGGGTTAGGGTTTAGGGTTCGGGCTCATGGTTTAGGCTCACCCATTCACTCATTGTAATGTTCTGTGTCTTGCCCATTCTTATTAGTATTGATTGAGATTATTTAACTAAAAAGAGTTCATTTTCTTTGTAGGTAGAACATTCAAAGGGAGTAATCACAATTTGATGCCTTTCATCTACTGATATTTTGAAGGAGGGAAATTACAGATATCCAAGAATAATTCGGTACAAATAAATGTTACCCAATACATCTATCTTCTTTTTCCCATCACATGGGAACTATTTCACTCACTGTAATGTTTTGTGTCTTACCCATTCTTATTAGTATTAACACAGAGTATTCAACTGAAAAGGGTTCATCTGCTTCCTAGGTAGAACATTCAAAGAGAGTCATCACAATTTGATGTCTTTCATCTGTTGATATTTTGAAGGAGGGAAATGCCATATATCTAAGAACAATTTGGTACAAAGAAATTTTTTTGACGCTCTTTTGAATAATTCTTTCAGTTGCAAGCTGTCGGGAACAAAGGTTTCATTCGAAGAACAAAGCTTGATATGTCCAGTGCTTGTGTAAGCTAGCAATTTGAGAGGATTTATGAGGTTCAAATTTATTTTCAAGATGCATTGCTCTAATGTTTGAAAATGTTTCTCCAGATCTGCGACATTCTGATTCAGACACTCAATGATTCCTGAATGTCCAATCCTTCCACAGACCCTAGTAGTCCTCAATCCTTAGATATAGGGAGACATCATTACTTGGCTTCCATTTATAATGATAGAGATATTTGTAAATTCATGTTATGACCTCTAAATCTGTATGAATTTCAAGTTGTTTGGAAATCACATCACACCCTTCACTAGGCTTGATGACTACCCCTATATTTTTGAAGGCACTTTTGAAAACATCCATGAGTTTATCATAGAAGGAATTATCAATGAATGGAAGGTCACTAAGTCGTAGGCCAGTTGAATCCCATTCAAGAACTAAAAAGAAATATTTACTAGGTGATTGATAACCCCTTTGTGTTCTTAGCCATTCCCTAGTTTCTATGATTATTTTGAACACTTCAGAAGTTCTGTCAAATTTTCTATCCATTCTAGTAGCAAAAGAGCTTTCTCTTTCTCCAGAGGAGAGGATACTGTAGGCAATTCAGTTATGATCCTACACCTCCACGTTGGTATATTCTCTGTGTTTCTTCCATTTCCTTTGAGATTAATTTTTGTGTTGTGATGGTTATTTTTCTAGCTTCTAATGGGTCATCCTGGCTTGCATAATACCATACATGGAAATATGAGAAATGTGAAATTTGTTTCAAAGTGTGAAGAAATTGACATTCAAGAGCGCAAGTATATGTGGGGAGAAACAAGTTTAGTAGAGATGTGTAATATGTATTGTAAGGCACAAGGTAGATGTCATATCCATTTAGTTTCTTGTCCCACCTCTCATAAACAAGGTAGTTGTACAAGAAGACTCAATGATGGTTCTAGGCACAAGACTAGGAAATATGGTCCTAATATTGATATTAAAAAGATGAACTCACTCATGAGACCTACTTGAAAATATATGAGGTTTAGGGGCTAGAGCTTAGGGCTCTAGATTTATTGTTTAGAGTTTAGGGCTCAGGGCTTAGGGTTTAAGGTTTAGGGTTTAGGGTTTAGGATTTAGGGTTTGAGGTTTATGGTTAAGGGTTTAGGGTTTATGGTTTATGGTTTATGGTTTAGGATTTAGTGTTCGGGTTTATTATTTTAGTTTTAGGGTTTAGGGTTTATAGTTTAGGGTTTAAGTCTTAGGGTTAAGGGTCTCGATCAAATATTTTAAGGTTTAGGGTTTAGTGATTAGGGCTCAAGGTTTAGGGTTTAAGGTTTAAGATTTAGGGTTTAGGGTTTAGGATTTATTTCTTAGGGTTTAGGGTTTCGGGGTCAAGGTTTAGGGTTTAGGATTTTGTTTTTATGGTTTAGGATTTAAGGTTTAACATTTAGGGCTCGTGGTTTAGGTTTTAAGGTTTAAGGTTTAAGGTTTAGGGTTTATGATTTAGGATTTAACATTTAGGGCTTAAGGTTTATGGTTTATGGTTTAGGGCTTAAGGTACATGGTTTAGGGTTTAGGGCTTTAGGATCGGGGTGTAGGGTTCAAGGCTTAAGGTTTATGGTTTAGGGCTTAGGGTTTAGGGTGCATGGTTCGGGGTTTATAGCTCGAGGTTCGAGGTTGAGTTACAAGTTTAAGGTTTAGGGTTTAGGGCTCTAGGATCGGGTGTAGGGTTTAAGGCTTAGGGTTTAGGGTTCTTGGTTCGGGGTTTATGACTCAAGGTTTGGGGTTCGAGTTACGGTTTAAGGTTTAGGGTTAGAGCTCGGGGCTTTGGATTTAGTGTTTATGGTTTAAGGCTTAGGGCTTAGGGTTTAAGGTTAAGAGTTTATAGTTTATGTTTTAGGGTTCATGATTTAGTGTTAAGGTTTGAAGGTTTATTATTTTGGTTTTAGGGTTTAGGGTTTATAGTTTAGGGTTTAGGTCTCAGGGTTAAGGGTTGATGATTAAGGGTTTAGGTGATAGAGTTTAGGGTTTAATGTTTAGGATTTAGGGCTTAGGGTTTAGGGTTCGGGCTATGGATTTAGGGTTTATGATTCAATGTTTAGGGTTTACTTTTTAGGATTTAATTTTTAGGGTTTAGGGTTTAACATTTAGGGATCACGGTTCATGGTTTAGGGCTTAGGGCTTAGGGCTTAAGGCGCATGGTTTAGGGTTCGGGGCTTAGGGATGAATGTTTAAGGTTTAGGGTTTTGGCTTAGGGTTTAGGTTTTAGGTTTTAGGGTTTAGGGTTTAGGGTTTAGGTTTAGGGCCTCAAGTTTAGGGTTTAATGTTTATGGTTTAGGGTTTTGATTGTAGAATTTAAATGCTAAAAGCTTTAGGTTGAATGTTGAAATCCTGAAAATTACCTATGTATTGACCAAATTATACTATAAAAAAACTATCTCCTAAACCGTGACTAATGGAGTTGTGAGACTAGTTCCATAAGGTGCAGAGTGACCCTAATTTCTTATATTTACTAAAATAAATTTAAAGTATAAGAAATAATAAAATATAAATAATAATAAATGAAAAAATAGAAGCATGCCAAAAGCACATATAATGTTCATACTATGAAGAACGCGTACACGTTATAATGCGTACGCATTTTGTGTTTTTACTTTTTCCAAGCCATGCCTCGAGGCTTGGATCCAGTTTGGATCCCCAAGCCTGAGGCATGGACCTACACAAACACAACAAACAACGTGTTTTTGCAGGACAATGCAAAAATCCACTTCCACCATGATAAATCAACATAAAAAAATCTATTCGTTATGAAAAAATTTATACCACGACGTAGAGCAAAGTTTCTTCTTTCTAAAAATACAATTTTTCAAATTTTCTGACTAATATAAGGTTTCCATATTATTTATTTTCTAACTATGCCTTTTTGTAGCTATTTTTGAAGTTTAAACATGTCTATCTTTTGTTGTGTATATTTTTTTGGCTCATCGAAATTGAATTTTTTTATACTAGCCCAAACTAGGCCTAATTGTATACATATTAATTTTTTTTTCTAATTTTTGATATTTTTGAGGTACTTATTTGGATTGTGTAGATGAATTGCTTCACAGTTAGCATGATTTACACCTTACTGGTTTACTCAATAATTGACGCCGGTCGAGAGGGTAAACCGATGCTGCGGTAATCATAATGCTGTGCGGTCGGATCGGGGTAACCGCAAACGACGTCAAGGTAACCGGAGATGGTTAGGGTAACTGGCACCGGTTACCTGTGCATGAAATTTTATATTTAACACATGGGAATTTAATCTAGATTTTGTTTTAAAGTTGATTTAAAGGTTGTAAATGCATAGCTAAGGTGTCCTAAGTTTGTCTAAGCTTATATAAGATAGAAAACTAGGGTTAGAATAAGAGGAATAAGGAAATAGAAGAATTGAACTATCCTTGGTTGAAAGGAAGAAGAAGAAGAAGAAAAAATATATTGCATGAAGACAAAAGCTTTCATAACGAGAAGTGAACAAAAGGAAAGTGCGGTACATTACTTGGTGAGAAGATGGTATTATCTTATACTTATTTTTTTCTTTGTATTATTTAGTCTCATGTAATGGCTTGCATAATATGCAAAGCACTTAGTGTTTCTTCTTGTTATATCCATATGTTGTTGTGAGATCTTGTTATTTCTCATTCCTCTAGATCCACATGTTGTGAGATCTTGTATTACAGATCCATGAGATCATGATGTATTGTTGATCCATATGAATCTAGTATTGTAGAGGAAGTTGTCTTCATGTTTGCACATGTTGATGCAATGATGATGGAGAGACTTATTTCTTGGTGCATGGTTATGGTTGCACATTGGTAGACCCTTCTAGAGGTCTTGTTTGCAGATTCACAAAGTACAGTGAGAGCTTGGTTACACAATGGCAGATGTAGGGTAACTTTAGGTATGTGATATTTGGTGGTGTTTTAGAGGCACGATTTTAGTGCACTCAAGTAGATCCGGTTAGAGATCTGGAGGAGACACAAGTGGTGGTATGGAGGCACGGTTTAGTGTACTCAGGTAGATCCAATTGGAGATCTGGGAGGAAGAGATACTCTTGTAGAGATACATGTACTCTTGTGTAGAAGAGTTGGTTTGTAATATCTTGTTATATTATATATATGAGATCTCTATCTTTGGTGGACGTAGCCCACATTGGGTGAACCACGGTACATGCTATGTTATGTGTGTGTATTTTTGTGTGATTTGGATTATTCTTGTTTATACTTCCACTGCTGTAGATTTTGTGGGGATTGTTAGATCCGTATTTGCATGTTTTGATTTGATATTCTATAGTTGTAAATGTTTCTGCATAGACCCATCCCAATAGTAATTGGAGGGTCACGGTCGAGCTCCATTTTGTTTTTAAATTTAAAATTCTGTAATAGAAAAATCATAAGAAAAAAGTACTCTCTAAAAAATCTAAAAAAATGGAGCCCAAACTAGATGCCCCTAGCTATCTTTCTACCAAAGGGTTTTCAAAAATACTAAATGGTGCTTTGAAATATGGTGGGGGCATGATAGTCACTCTATTATATTTTTTAACAAAAACAAGAGCACCTGTTGGTATTTTAGTTATTTGAACCACTTAAAATTATCGATTTCAATAAAATTTAGTAGCTTAGAAACTAGACTCAAAATTCTACGATTCATGTTTATACAACATCTTCCAATTTTGAGTGTAACTATTTCAAAAAACTCGTACAAGTTGATTTTTTTATTTTTCAGAAAAATGCGTCCACTTAAGACCCCCTTTTGCCCCCTAACTTGGTGCACCAACTTTTGATCCGACCATTGGATCGTCTTGAAATTTTCCAAGGTGTTAGATCTTGATTAGTAATATTCCATAAACAAACTTTTCACAAAGGTTGGGTGATTTTTAGCATATTTTGGGGCCAAATTCCTTCGTATAGTGGTCTAAAATTAGCTTTGAACGATTTTTTTGGTTTTGTCTATAACTTAGAGTTTTAATATATTTTGCTATGTTTTATGTAATAAGCCAAAATTTTGTGTACACCTTAATTTACAAAGGCATATTTAGTACACATAATTTGGGGCCCATTTGAGGTGTTTTACTAATAGGTATTTTTTTGGTGTTTTAGGCTTTCGTGGCATTTTATGGGTTTTTTTAAAGATAATGGTCAATAAAAAGGAAGCTTGCAATATTGTTAAAGATTAGTTTGGATTCAGTAATGAGAAGAAAACTATTTTGAAGCTTTTGGAGATTTAAAAATCACGTGTGTGTGACTTGGAGGCATTTCGAACTCTTGTAGTTAGATCCACATCACATGTACTAGTCTTCTTCAAGTGAAACTAGTTCGGTGATTGAGAGGAACCAATGTTAGAAGGAATTGATAGAAAATGTATCAAGGAGATCGAGGAAGAGGAAGAGGAGAGACAAATATTCAAATAACTAGAGAAATCCAAAGATAATCCAAAGATAAAGCCAACACTTCTCTCCAATCAAAGAAAAAGGGCGTGAATACCATGAATTTTAACATGAAAAGGAAAACCAAGGACAAATTTCTCACGTGCGCCACCCCTAACTCTATAAATATAATATCTAGAAGAATTTTAGGAAGGTGAAACATAGAATACTATGGTTAGCTCATGTAAAATATCCAATTGTAACCTTCGTGCACCAGATCGGAAGAAACCTTGTCTAAGATTATCTTTGGAAAATGGATAAAAAGACCACCAAGGATGCATCATATTTGATGATAGTGTGAAACAAATGATAGAGAAAGTTGGGCCCCTTGACTTCATGATCTACTCTACTTTTGAAATATCCCGAGCTAATTAAATACCTAATTTTACGCATCCATGAAGGGTATTTTTCTTCATGGGAAGGCACATGTAGATCAATATTGTGCTTATTAGAAAGGCAATTGAGCTAGTGAGCAAGTGGAGATGATTAGGCACAAGAGTTAGGAAATGATGATAAATGGAAAAAGGGATGCACTCTAAATTGTCCCATTATATAGCAAAGAACATCAAGAAAGACACAAAGAATGTGCATAAGAATGGGGAAACTTTATCTTGGGTGCGATCCTACTCCTTTTTGTCTTCAACAAGATAGATATTCCGTAGAGGAAGCGTGAAGATGAAATGGGTACATCCCGAAGAGAAAAAAATCACCAATAAAGAAATATAATAAGTTCTTGAATCCTACCACTATGAAAAATGCGTACAAAGACAAACTCAATAACTAGTTAAGGCATATAAGAGATGTCCTTAAAGGAAATTGGAGAATACCATGACATTTTCTCAAGGAAAAGAGAGAGAGAGAGGTGATTTTTTTTTGTGACGTGGCACTACTCCTTGCACAATTCAAAACCAAGAGTGAATAAATGTCCCCTTAGACCGAGTTTCCCTTCACCTTCACCACATAATACTTCATGCAATATGTAAATGAAATAAAATATGCAAATAAGTTGGACATTTATGCACTAAAAATTGTGTTGGTCCGAAAAATCATCGCTTTGGACAGATCTATGGATAGGCGAGCCAACAGCAGTGTGCGGGCATAGCCCTCTTTGATTCAAAGAAAGCGAAACCGGTTTATTGCTATTCTACCGGCGGGAACCTATGCAAGTCTCACAGATTCTGCCTTCGGGGGTTTGGGATCTCATCCCAGTAGGGGTGTTTCCGGCTGCGAAAAGAAAGGAAAGGAAGAGGGAATGAAGAAAGAGCAGGTCCGAAGGAAGAAAAGAAATGAATTCCAAAGCAGAAAGGTCAAAAGATTTATGTTTTGGGATTGGTAGTAAACAGAGCCAAACCTACTTGCATAAACAAACAAAGCAATACTGATGATGAATAAATGAAAAAAGTAGATATGAATCTAACAGAATAAACACATACAGATCTAACATAAGAAAGTTCGATGCATGCATAACACAACTATTCAAAGACAAAGTCTCAATATTTTTATTCACATTTTTATACATTACAAAAGAAAGCTCAAAGTCTTTTTCTTCGCTTCTATTTTCATCCGAAAGATATTCATTCATCCCACAATACTACAAGTATTGGAGTATTTATAGAAGAAGAAGAGAAAAGAAGGCAAAAAGGAGCCAACAACTATTTACAAAGATATTTACAAAATATCTAAAAGTCATGTTGACTTTTACAACTTGATGGATGACAACATCGCATGATGCAACATGGATGACATCATCATTTGTATCAACATACTCCAGATATTTCCAAAAAGAAAGCCGAAGAAGAGAAAGAGAAGAAGAAGAAGAAGAAGAAGAAGAAGAAGCAACAGCTATTCGTCATCATCATCTTGCGGCCAGAAGGGGGTGGACTGCTTTTGTTGCTCCTCAGGTGATGAGTTATGGAACTGAGAGCGGTATTCCATGAACTTGCTGATTATTGGCCCTAGTTGATCCTGGGAAGGATCCTTGTGCCGCTCACTGATCACCTCACAAGTCTCCCGCTCATCTATGAGCTTCTCAGGAGTTTGGAAAAGTCCTTTTCCGCCTCAATGAGGAACCCGATGAAGTCCCTACAGGCCAGTAGGTTGTTGATAGATTCTGTGTCAAATGTGACCTCTGGCCCCGTTCCTTGAGAAGCGATCTCCTTGAAGATCCGGGTGGTTTCATCAGCTTTCCTTAAAGTGAAGGAAGGAGTAAGTAACCCTGGCGACATATTAAGAACAATCCGTTCCATTTGGTGCATCGCATCCAGGGCTTCTTCCTTGACTTTGTCAATCTTTTCTAGAATAAATTCTAGCTGATCCACCCGGTAGTCCAGAGTGGACATGATTTTGTTGAGGGCCCTTGGATGGCCGAAGACGCCGAACTTGACCAGATCTTCGACTGAACAGTCGAACATTTGTTGGAAGGCCTCGTGCTATAGTCTAGCATGTTCCAGCTCTTCTGATATGGGCCCTGCTAACGCTTGGAGCTCTTTATTCACCTTATTGATGTTCAGGTACAAGTCGGAGAACTCGGCGATCACTTTTTCGCTGTCTTTGAGGATTTGGCTCCTCCAAGTGGAAACGGCCATACCCTGCTCGCCGATCTTGGCATACTCATTAATTTTCTCCTGGCTGAGAAGCTCAGAAGTCTCGGCGCAGTTGTGGGAGGTGCACTACCCATCTTCTGTAAGGCTTGGAGCAGATATTTGTTTTGCTCCTTCAGTTGCCTTTTCTCTTCCTTTATCTCTTTAAGCTTCTTGCAGAGGGCGTCAACTGCAGAAAGAGCCTCCCCCTGAAGACTTTCGGAAGATGTCCCCATTGTGACTTGGGTCACAGTAAAATCTGTCGGAGACAGATCCTTTTTCTCTTTGAGGGGATTGGGGTATGTGATTTCCATAACTCTCTCTCCTACAGCACTTTGAGAGAAGCGCGTGACAGGATTTTACTTCTTCACCCCCTTAGATGGGATCACGGAAAAGTCCATCGGAGCGATGGGAACTTTCCTCTTTTGCTGACTTAGCTGCTGAGAGATCCAGGCTGGACCTATGGTAGAAGGACCAGAAACAGAGGAGGGGACAGCTACAGTAGTAGAGGGGAAAAACGTGGAGACACGAGGCGGCGGCATTGAGAGAATAGCCGAAGAAGTGCCCACGGAAGGAAGCGAAACTGCAGCAGCGGAAGACATAGGAGGGGAAGGGAGCTCGGAGATGAGGGAAGAAATGGAGGAGGATAGATCGGCGAGGGAAGAGAAGATAGATGAAGAGGCGAGGGGAATAGTAGAAGAAGGGGAAGAGGACACGACCAAAGGGATGGTCGCTTGAGTCACTCGAGGAGGGGAAGGAAGAGAGGAAGAAGGGACGGAAGGAACCTCGGTTGTTGTGGCAATGCCGACATCCTGAGTGGATGGGCCTATTGGAACTTCCTCTTCTGCTTCTTTCTCTGGCGGAGCCAGAGTTATGACCTGTTCTGGTGTGGCGGAAGGAGGACTTGCTGGAGCTTCTTCCAGAGTGGCGCTGGATTCACCTTCTACGCCTTTGCCCTTGCCTTTAGGCTGCTGTTTGGAACGAGGAGGTGCGTTACCCAGTGGGGAGGTTGTGAAATCAACCCCGAGGTAGATTAGTCCGTTCATCCGGCACCAATGTTCTGTCCTACGCAAAGTCTCCTTGACCCTCTCCTCAATTGTTTGAGGAGCCTTAGTTCTATCAATGGCCGGAAAGGGCCAATCGTCCCCATCTGTGTCAGTATATACCTTGTCTATTTCATCTTCCATAGTTTGGTAGCCTTTGGGGACAATGGCTATCCCATATTGGATGATTTCTGCCAAGGCTAGGCGAGAATGATCCTTTCTCCTGAGCTCCACCTCATGGATGACGTCAATGTAAATTTCCTCAATCTGAGGGACGTGGATTGGATCAAGTTTCGCCCTTGGCAGACAGTTCCTTGGGTTGAAGGTAGGCCTGGCTGGGAAGTCATGTTTCAAATTGAGTAACTCCAGCTCTGTGAACATTTCCTTCGCCTTGTGGTGGGTAGAGCATGTATATCAGCCCACTGTAAGGGGAAAGGAGTTCCACCTTTCTTTCTTTTTAGGCATTTCTCGTGGTATGTGATCACCGCCTTGGCGGCTCAGTAGAGAATCAGTTTAGGTCCAACATACCTCGGTAGCTGGTTGGCTCTCCTAAAAGTTGGCAGCCCTTAGATAGGTGAATGTGGGAAACTGGTGAACAGGACCCCCATTTCTCGAAAGCATGGTCACTACTATGCTTTTGGTCGTGCGACCATAAGTCATATTCGGCCTCAATAGGCGAGATGATGTGTGATAGAAAAACACATCGTTAACTTTTGTGAATTGGGAGATGCTATTCTCCACCTCAATTCCGGTAGTACTCGTATATCTTGACCTGAGGCCAAACTCCACTCCGCGTCAGGCCTGGATAGTCCCTCTCTGATGCTGCAGCGTAGACCACGTAGGAGTTCATATGGAATGCCCCCGTTGTGCTAAATTGTTGTAGCTGCTCAGAGATTGTGCTGCTTATAATCTCTCCCCAGCAAAAGCGCTGATCAGGCATATTCTTGTTCATGGTCTCTAAGTACCGCAGCATCCATTTATGGAAATAATGGGCGTCAGAAAGCCCAAAGACCCTGCTCAGGAATGTAATGGTGTCACTGAGCTCCTCTGAGAAGTCGCTGCGGTGGATGATTTGGGGCCACCGGGTTACTACCTTTTTGTTTTTCAAGTAAACCTCATTCATTAGTTGCATACACTGATCTGCATTGTCATCCCATGCCTTAATGCAATCTGCTTGACTGACGGCCACAAAGTGTCGGTGGTGTGGTATGCCAAGTATTCCTTCAAAGTGACGGGCAGTGAGGTTAATAATTACCTCACCCTTGCTGTTTACGACACACCTTGTGTCTTTGTTGTAACATTGGGCAATCACCATCAAGAATTCATTGTTGATGGCGCTGACTGGGATTCCACCAGCGAAGTGTAGGGCACTGCCTATCAGTTTGTCCATCCATGGACTCCTTGTGACTTTCTGAGTTCTAGCCTAGAATTCCTCCATATCAATATGTCCCGAGTTAAGTCTCGCGTCCATGCTACACTCGGCCTGGGACTCGGGCATTCTGACCCTCTGATATTTATATTTCATCTCTTCTTCTGTAAGTTTGGCCTTTCCTTTGGATTTGGTAGGTCTCTTGCTGGATGTAGACATATGTTCTTTCGAACTCAGTTGCTGATCTGCATGAAGAAGAAGCGAGACCCAATCCGAAAAGGTTGAATTAGCCATTTGATTTTCCATTGAAGTGTTAACAGAAGAAAGAGTTAGTTATTTTGAGACTCAGGGCGCATGGCGCATGAAAGCTGCAGCTTACAAGGCTAAATAGGTAAGGCGCACGGGAAAGTGTGTTGCAAGGGTTAAATCAAGTGCCCAAAGGCGCATGGCGCATAAACATTGTAGGGTGCATGTTGTAAGGACGATGTAAACATTGTGTTACACAGAGACATGATGCGCCATAGGCGCATGGATTTTTCATGTTACATTGGGATTTGGTGCGCCCTTTGGCACATGTGTGGTTTGTGTAACAAGAACTTTTCGTGCGCCAAAGGGAACATGGCGCGGCACATGGAGGGTTTGCACGACATAAAAGTTTTTGCGATGAGGAAAGCGCCTGCGCTTTTATAACTTTATACTTGCGCGAGTTAAGCGGTGTTGCGCGATTGCGGGGTGCGCCTTGAGGGCACATGTTAACACGATGCGGCAAGGAAGGTTGGTGCGCCTTGAGGGCGCAAGGCTAGCGTATGCATCATGTGAAGGAGGCACGCCTTGAGGGCGCAAAGATATTTGATGCAACAAGCATGAGGGGTGCGCCATTGCGCGGATTTTATTCATGTTGTGAGCGGGAAAGATGCGCCAAAAGGGAAAAAAAAAGCGGTCCTCTTTTCCTCCATTCCTTTCTCTTGTCTTTTGCAGTTTAGTTGGGTAATGAAACGACTCATTTTAAAAGGAAATAAAACCATGTTTTTCAGACAAGTCCCCCTACCACAGATCCGGACAGGGGGGAGGGATGTGGGAAGATAGCAAAAGGAGGAGGCTAGATCAACATTTCAATACTCCAAACACAAACTAAAACAAGACCACCAAGCACAAAGAACCAAAACGCAAAACGTGAGAAAGAGAAAAGAACCTCTTACCTGGATAAATAGCAAAAACTTGCAACGGGTCCACAAGGCGTTGAAAACGACGAGGCAGGGGCTGACAGGCTCAGAGAATAAAAATCACGTGCTATGCGACTGGTGAAAATGACATTTGTGGGCGCAAAAACACATATATATAGGTGAGCAAGTCATAAATGCGCCACCAACTTTGGAAAGGGCGCACCAAAGTTGCTGTCGACATGGGAAGGCATGCGCCCTTTGGCGCATGAAAGCATTTGCCAGCATGAAACTAAGCTCACTTTTGGCGCACCAAAAGTTGTGTTGTCATTAGATTATGTGCGCCCTTTGGCGCACCGAAAAGTGGCGCAACAAAAGTTGTGCTAACATGAAGGCGCATGCGCCTTGGCGCACGCACAAGACTCAACAACAAGGTGCACCGAAAGGTGTGTTGACACAGAAAATATGCGCCAAAGGCTTACATAGTAATTCCATGCGCCACCAAAAAGACCAAAAAGACTAAGTCCGAAAAAATAGATTTCCCGGAAAGGGATTTTGCAATGTTCCAAACGCAATGGATCCCAACGGGTATATCGAAACAAAATTTTCGGTATGGTTATCGTAAAATTTCCTTGTTAATTTTACGGGATAAAAAATTGATATGAATACACATACCCTTTGCACCACATAATAGTACATATAGGGAATAATGCATACATAGAGACAAAAAAATGATGACTATGTAAAAACCCTATGGAAACCATAGTATTAGAAAACATCGAAGTGAGATTTTTATTTTACTTGAAGGAAAAGAAAAAGAAGAAGATAGGTAACATATAGGAGTTTGAAGAAGCAAATGAGGAAATGCGTGTGCCCTCAAGGCAAAAATAATAATATCAAAAGAGTAAAAAGAACGAAGAAGACAAATAAATTAGAAGTTCCTTAAAATATTGAAGATGAAGAGGAGGAACAAGAATTTTCTGACATGCCACTAGAGTGAAGAACAAGGATAAGGTTGGATGTACTAGGAAATTCCATGTTAGGAACAAGTTTAATCGCTACAACCACGACTTAGAGGTAGTTAAGTAGTGTAGGGCAAAGCATAGGGACATAGAAACCAATGCACCCACTTACATTGAAAATGATATTGGGGCTAGTAAAATAGAAGTACATGCCTCATGAGAATGAGAAAAAGAAGATACAAGCATAAGGGTTCCCTCACCTATCAAAAGTCTAGTGCATACAAAGGTTGGTATGGAAAACAATAAAGATTCAAAGGACTCATGCACCAAAGTAGTTACCCCTCCAAAAACACCTTATGAGATTATTAAAATTGAGGATAAAGGTGAAAAAAAAAAATATGGTGAGGAGGAAAATATGAATTAAGAGGAGGAGAAACATTATGAAGAATATGAGGAAAAACAAGAGGAAATGGGTGCCACGAGATGAAGAGAAAGATGCACATTACCAAGAAGAAAAGGAAAGGAAATTTAGGAAGAGGAGGAAGAAAAAGAGTAAAATGAAATGCAATATGATGAGAAACAACCTCTATAGACTCTTCACTCAATTTTCCAAAAGGGAAAGATTTATAAGGACCTATTCTATTGGAACTATCTAAAGGATACAATCGAGAACAATAAGAGAAAAAGTGCTATATATTAACTGGATGCCTACACAGAGGATCCCATGTTTAAAATTCCCTTTGATAGCCTACACAAGGTTCTAGATGATGTCATGGATTAGGAAGAAGTGGCTCTTACATACATTTTTTGATGTCATAAACTTAGGCTAGTGATGCACTACTAAAAATAATAGGAGAGGTTGTTCAAGAAAGCTATTAGAAATAATATTAGGATTAGTGATCACATTATTATTTGTAAAATGTAATATTCATATATTAAATTAGTGATTTAGTGTGATCTTAATATTGTTATATTAATATCATATGTGACTAGAAAAATAAAATATTGTAATATTATTAATATTAGTTATTAATCAACTCATTATTAATAATATAGGATATTTGTATTAGTTGTGAGTTTGTTGAATAAACAACTCACGTAGCTATTTGAGTGTTGTGTGAGAGATTGATGGGTTTGGGAGAGATTCTAGGAGAGATAAGAGAGTATATTGTGGGATTGAAGATTGGAGTTGAATCCTTGTATTAAGGAGTTCATTATCCTTTATATTGTAATCTTACTCACTATGTAATCTGCTCAAGCATTATTCAATCAATATTATATTGTTTTTGTTATAATCTGATCTCTGCAACATTGTTCAATTTTGCATTCATGTTTTGTACAATTCTATAATGTAATTTTTCCCTATTTAGATTAGTTAAGCTATACATTTCATATCAAAAACCTCATTAACAATGCAAACCATTTCCTATAATGATAAAGAGTGCAAGAGCTAACCAAGGTGCTCTAAGAGATGAGGAATAATATAGGAGATATTTCTAGAAAGCATACATACATGATTGAGAAATATACACTTGATGATTTGAATGTGCTAAACTCATGCCAAAGGATTGTCACAAATGAACCCCGGTTAGTCAATACACTACCAAAATATCAAGGGAAAGGTATGGGTAAATAAGAAAGTTTGATCAACATGATTTTAAATCCAAGGGAAGTTGAAGGAGATGACCATGCACAATAGAGCGAGAGTGAAAAAGACAAAGTGAGAACTATTTGTGTTGAAAAATTGAAGAATTTTACATAATTGTCCATGAAGCTTATAGAAAAGGCCACATATGCAGACAATTTGGTCAAGAGATTATTCAAGTAGTATAAAATATTAGATGTATGGATGCTTCTTGAGGTCTAAACATAAAGTGCCTTAGAAATGTAGATGGAAAGTGATGAAATTGACAAGGTCAATCAAGAGAAACTCTCGGAAGTTACTAAAAATTGGAGCAAGAGGTTAACACAAAGAAAGATAAAAATTAGTATAGATTGGGTGAGATAAAGAATCTAACCTCCATGAAAGAAAGTGCACTAGATATCGCATCCAATATAGAAGGATAAACATTGTAAGGGTTATAAATTGAGGCACACAACACTCACAAGGGTACCAATGCCTCGAATGATCTTGTTGGGGATAATCTAATAGTTCCTCCCTCCTACAAAATTCCTTAGACCAGTGGAAGGTGCATGAAAATATATTGTCTAGACTTAAAATTTTGAGTTGGTGCCTCTAAAAATATTGAAAACAAAAATTGTGAAATATGGTTCTTTCCAAGGGCTTGTGGTCTCTTGAAAAACTTCTTCATCAGATGGGAAATTTCTTCCCATTTCCGAAAAGGTAAAGAAGTCCTCCTAACTCTTCATATTTTTCAAGTTATGGCCGATGGACTGAGATGGTATTATTTGCCCAAGGCGGGATTGGCGGGGGGTTGCGGGAGTTTTTTAGCACTTAACACCTTTTGGAAAAGGGTGCAGTTGGTGATGGTGGGCCCGTGAGCCCATGTAGAGAGAGAAAAAAAAATTCCTAAGGCCCGCCACCAATCAGATGGTGCCATGTAGCCGCGTTGAAAAGTCAAAGCGGGATGCGGGTCGATGGAGAATTTTGAAGTTTTAAGCTTTTTTGATAAAAAGAGTTAAAAGTAAAAAAGTGATCCATGACCCCATCGCCAAGTAGATAATGCCACGTGTCTAACTGTTGAAAATTCAAAGTGGGTGAGTGGGCCAAAATGTTCCAAAATGCCTTTTCGTTGTAAAAGTTATAAAGCGTAAAGTTTCCCCCACGCCCTCGCTCAATCAATTTCTTCCACGTGGAAGCCCAAATTTAAAGTTGTAAAAGCAAATCGAATGGCCCATATTTAAACTGGTGAAATAATGTAATGACCATATATTTGAAAATTTAGTTTTTCCACCATTAACGTTTCTTTGCGAATCAAGAATTTGAAAGGGCGCGAATGATTGGAATGATTTGTAACTTTCTTTCTTGAGGAAGTTGCTTCTTGCTTGCTTTCGAAGTTGTTGTAACCATCTCTTGCGAGCTATTTCATGGGTTTCAAAGCCATTGTAGGGGTTGGAATTTTGATATTCTGAACTATAATTTTGAATCGAAGAAATCAATACAAGGGTTTTCCCCTTTTTCCTCTGTTTTCTCTTTCCTTCTTGCTCTGATCTGTGAATCATTTAATCCTTGCATGCTTAGAAACTTTGTGTTCTAGTTTATACAATCTCAAGAACTTTGAGTCTGTGGATTGTGCCCATTATAAACGTGAATGGTTCTACTCTATATCTCATTTGCTCAATACATATAAGGGTTTTCTCTGCCATCTCTTTTCCCTAAAGTATTGTCTTCTTCTGCCTCCCTCCTCTCTTCAAGTCTTCTATCCTCATGTATTGATAACTTTCCAGGCATAAAACACATTTCAAGATATCGGGAAACCACCATTGAATGAAAGATTGTGTATTTGTACATAGGTTTTGCCCTTCTTTCAATAAGGGAACCTCTCCCATTAAAGAGGAGGGACTTGCTTGTCCCCTGACTGTGGTTTCATTCCAAGTGCAAATATGAAACCCAACAGTTTTTGGTGACTCTACTGGGGATTTGTTCAACAAATTTCCTTTCTAAAAAGAACAACTAATTTGATCATTTCTTTGATCTAGTGACTCTAAGATACACTCGTGGTAGAAGGGCTCTTGGAATTGAAGATCCCCAATTTCAACTCCTGGATCAACAAGGTTTTCAACTTCCTCCAACAAGAAGAAATAGAAGATCTCATTCCACAAGCACACCTCCTGTTGAAGACAGAGCTTCTGGTAGTAGCATTCCTCAAGCACAACTTAGCCCTAATCTCCATGCCCTAATTCTTGTTGGTGTCTCAGTTCCACTTCAAGAATATTTCCAAGGATGGTAGCACCTCTGCCTTGGGGACAAAGAGTTGGGCCTCTGGCTCTTCCTCAACCATTGCATGAGTTACCTAGGGGTAACAGAAGAATTTTCCCAAATTTAGAGGTGATGGAAAAGTGCACCCTGATGAACACATTGCAGCCTTCATTGTTGCATGTGGGGTCCTTGGAGTTGAACATGAGGATGTCTCTTGTTAGGTTGTTTGTGGAGACCTTGCAAGAAAATGTTGTAGATTGGTTTTACCATCTTCTATGCTGGGACCATCACCGATTGGACTACTATGAGGACTGAATTTGAGCAGTGTTTCAAACCTGTTGAAGATGTGCATGCTTTGTTAGCTCAGATTTCTCAAATCAAGAAGGAGCCACATGAGCCTATGAGAGAATTTGTGGCCAAGTTCAACAAGTTGATTAACAAGATTCCACTAAATACTAGGCTTGTTGATCAGATTCAGAAGTGTTTCTTCTTGAATGCTCAATTTCTTTGGAAGTAAGCTATGCCCTGAGGAGAGAAAATCTTGCAACTTTGGATGTTGATCAGAGATTGGTTGTCAGTGTGGAAGATGACTTGATCATGTCTGGAAAGATGAAAAGGGAGTCTTTCAAATCCAAAGCATCTTCTTCTTCCTCTTCTCCTAGAGGTAATGCAGATCAGTTGTGTAAAAAATTTGGCTAATGACCTCATTTCCATCAAGAAACAATTGGCTCAACATGCTCCATATCAAGATGTTCCAAGGAAGAACTTTCAGCCTAGGAACCACTTGCCCTCTTCTCAAACCAGGTTGGCCATTGAAGGTCCACCCCTCAAGGTGCCTGTCAATGCTACTTGTGAGGTTCTTGAGCCTATGATGAGGAAGAAAATGGGCTCTATGATGAACAAGAAGAGGAAGCTGATGAAGAACTGGAGGATCTGGTGGTTCTCGAGTTCATTTCCTCACCACTGAAGGTGTGGATGATGAAGATGACTATGATGATGTAGTGGATGAGATGAATAGTGAGTCATATGTTGTTATGACCGGGAGTAGACCAACAAAAAGGAAAAAGTGGTGCAACCTACAAAAATCCAAGGAGTACCCCATCACCATCCCGGTGATTGCAAGAAGAGGAGCTCCTATTCCTACTACTTCCACCCAAAAGGTAAGCTCTGCTAGTCCTTCTCCCTCTACTTCTGCTTCTGAATTCTTGTCCAACAAATGATAAAGCTGATAGATCAAAAGCTCCTCCTACTCCTAGTAGTGATTCCCCATCCACATCTGGATCTTTTGACATTATAGACCATCTTAAAAAGACCAAGATTCAGATTTCTGAGGTAGAGTTCTATCAAACCCATCCTAAAGCCTTTGCCAAAATGGTTAACTTTGTAAATTCTAAATCTAAAACCCCAGCCCATTCTTCTAAAGGCCTTTTTCCCACTCCTTCTTCTCCACCTCAACCCAGCCTTGTGGCTGCAGTCACTTCACCCAATGAGAAGATCAAACCCTTCTATGTGACTCTCCTCATAGCTGGCCACAAGCTTAGCAATTGTGTCATTGATTCTGGTGCATCTGATAATGTAATGCCTACAAAAGTGGCTCATGCTTTGGGTCTAACCTAACCCACACTTATGGCTCTTGCTATTCCATGGAAAGTAGAGAAGTGCCTTTGGTTGGGAGAATCAAGGATGCACAAGTAGCTTTTGTTGCTTTACTAGAGAAGAAGGTCTTGGCTACCATCTTGGTTGTTGATATCCCTCCTTCCTATGGCATGTTGCTAAGTAGGAACTTTTGCAAAGATGTTGGAGGTGAGATCCAAATGGATTGGTCACATGCCTTGATCCCTGTCAATGGGAAGATGAAGAAGTTGTTGCCTGAGAAACAAGCAG
Source organism: Taxus wallichiana var. yunnanensis (assembly GCA_018340775.1). NCBI lineage: Eukaryota > Viridiplantae > Streptophyta > Pinopsida > Cupressales > Taxaceae > Taxus > Taxus wallichiana. The sequence continues at coordinate 978,862,782 of CM031242.1, read as the reverse complement.
AGTATATTGTGCAAAAGATAGATGATCCTAAAGCACAAATATTGTATGAAGACATTGGGCATGGGAACTACATGATCATGTCACAAGAGGAGACAAGTTTGTCAAAGGGAGTGTTGCTTGATCCTAATGGTGTGTGGACTTTGGAGTTTGATGGAAGCTACTCTTCAGCTGGTTCTAGAGCTGGTGTAGTGCTCATTTCTCCTGGGGTAAGGTTCATCCTTTCTCCTTCAAGTTTCAGTTTGAAAATACCAACAATACTACTTGAGTATGAGGCCCTCATTCTTGGGTTGAGCATGGTGAAGGAAATGGGAGTGAAGAACCTTCTTGCTCATGGAGATGCAAAGCTAATTGTAAAACAAGTTAGAGACCTTTATCAGGTAAAGAACAAAGGTTGAAGCACTATAGGAATTGGTCTAGGATTCCATTGAATTCCTTGATGCTTTTTCCATTGAAGTTGTGCCAAGGGAAAGGAACACTAGGGATGACTCTCTAGCTGTTTTGGGGTCCTTGTTGATTCCTCATCCTGATTTCCCTCAAGAGAAATTCACCATTGAGATGATCCATAGACCCAGTGTGCCTGACAATGCAAATAATTGGCAAGTTTTCAATGATGACCAACATTTTCTTTCTTTCTTGGAGCTCAGAGACAACTTTGATCAGTTGTACTTTGAAGGAAGTGACAATCTTCCTAGAGAGTGTGTGTCATCAAATGAAGAGGGTGTCAAAGAAGAGATGGATCAAGATGGATGCATCAAACTGAAAGGAAAAAAATCCCTAAAGGGATGGTGAGTTTGGAGGATATTTTTGATAAACATGATAGGTATATGAAGTCTAAAGTTTCCCAAGGAGCCCGAAAATCTACTGAGACTGAGAAAGTGAATATTAGGAGTCTTGATGATCCCAAAATGGTCAACATTGGAAAATGTTGCACTCAGGAAGAGAAAAATAAGGTGGTGAATCTGTTGAAGAGGTATGTTGATGTTACGCTTACTCTTATGATGATCTTAAGGATTTTTAGCCTAAAGAAATGCAACATTTCATTCCTCTTAAGCTCTGGGATCAAACCCTTCAAAAAGCAAAGGCAATATAATCCAAAGATAGCTGATACAATTTTCCAAGAAATACAAAAGCTTTTGAAGGCTAAGATCATCTTCCCCATCCACCATTCAACGTGGATTGCTAATATAGTGCATGTCAGGAAGAAGAATGGTGAGATCCGATCTGTGTGGACTTTAGAAATCTAAATCAGGGTTCTTTGAAGGAAAACTACCCTCTCCCCATGATGGACCAAGTATTGCAAGCTGTCACAGGCTCGGAGATGCTATCTATGTTAGATGGATTCTCGGGGTACAATCAAGTAGAGGTGAATACTTGCAGATCAACATAAGACTACCTTTACTACTCCTTGGGGCACCTTTACATACAAGAGGATGCCATTTGGTCTCATCAATGCTGGTGCTACTTTCCAGAGGGCCATGGACTTGGATTTTGGTAGTTTGAAAGGGAAATGCATTGTTGTGTATTTGGATGACTTGACAATGTTTTCTAAAGCAAGAACATATCACTTCCAACACCTTGAAACAATATTGCAGAAGTGTAGAGAGCATGGGATTTCTTTAAACCCTAAGAAGTCTATGTGTTTTGTGTCACAGAAGGAAAGTTGTTGGGACACATTGTTTCAAAGGAAGGGATCAAGATTGATCGGAGAGAGTTCAGGCCATCCAAAAAATTCCTCTTCCATCAAGTAAGAAAGGTGTCCATTCTTTCTTTGGTAAGATCAATTTCTAAGAGATTCATCCCCGATTTTGTAGAACTTACTATGAGCATTGCTCACATGATGCAAGGGAAGAAAAATTTTGGTTGGTCCTCTGAAGGGAAGAAATCATTTGAGGACATTAAATAGGCTATTGCAAAGACTCCAATCTTGGCATGCCCTGACTTTAGCAAATATTTCATTATCTATTGTTATGCCACTGAAAATACCTAGTTGTTGTGTTAGCCTAGAAGAATGTTGAAGATCATGAGCTCCCAATTGCATTCATGAGTTATGTCTTGAAAAATCATGAGCTGAAGTACACCATGATGGAGAAACATGCTTTTGCAGTTGTCAAAGTTGTCAAGTAGTTTAGGTTTTACATCCTTAATTCTCATTCTGTGGTGTTGGTGCCTGATACAACAATCAAATCCATTCTTACTCAACAAGAATTTGGAACCAAGAGAGGTAATTGGGTAGAAAAGGTGCAAGAGTATGATCTTGACATCAGGCCAACAAAAAGCTGGTTCGGGGTAAGGGCCTGTGTGAACTCATTGCTGAGGGAGCTGCCAAGGAGTTGTCCAAAGATGGAGTTGATGTCCCTGTTGTTCTATTCCTCAGCTCGATAGATGTATGGTATGCTGACATTGCTCACTTTCTGACCTATGGAGAGTGTTCCATCTCACTTGAGTGCCAAAGAGAAGAGAGCCATCAAACTGAGGTCTACACAATATGTGTTATGGGAGAATGCTTTGTTCAAATGAGGCATAGATGGAAGGTTTTTGAAGTGTGTAGACAAGGAGCAACAAAAGAAGTTGTTCTTTTCTTTTCATGACCAGGCTTGTGGAGGTCATTTCTCCTCTGTTGTAACAACTCATAAAATACTTCGTGCTGGTTATTATTGGCCCACTCTATTCAGAGATGCATCAAAATGGGTTGGTAAATGTGAAGCATGCCAAACATTTGTTGGAAGACCTAAGTTGGTTGCTTTGCCTCTCAAGCCTAGTAGTGATTGAAGAGCCATTTCAACAATGGGGTTTAGAATTCATTGGAGCACTCAATCCATCTTCCAGTGTTGGGCATACCCATGTGTTGACTACCACATATTACTTCACCAAGTGGGTGGAAGCCATCCCAGTCAAGAGCACTACTTCGAGGTAGTTTGCAACTTCATTAAGGAGAACATATTGATCAGGTTTGGGACCCCAAACAAAATTGTGACTGATAATGCTTCCAAATTTTCTTCTGCTTGAGATGATGGACTTATACTATGGGTATGGGATCTCCCTTGCTCATTCTTCAGATTACTACCCCCAAGGGAATGGACAGGCAGAATCAACAAACAAGAACTTGGTGAACATAGTTAGAAAGCTTGTAAATGATTCTCAGAGGAATTGGCATAAGAAGCTATATGATGCACTTTGGGCTGATAGAATTACACCCAAGAGAGAAATTGGAATGTCTCCTTTCCAAGTGGTGTATGGTGTGGAAGCTCAACTTCCAGTCACGGTGGAATTTCCAGCCTTGCATCTGATGAAAACCATTGAAGATTCAAGTTTCAGTAGCTCTTTGGACAAGAGAATTTTGTACCTTCAGAAGCTTGATGAGGATAGATTGCAAGTGGTTGACAGATAACAACTCATCAGTTGAAAGTGAAGGCTTTGTTTGACAAGAAAGCCAAACCCAGAGTTTTCCAAGTGGGAGACATTGTGCTGCTTTGGGACAAAAGACATGAGCCACGAGGAAGCCATGGTAAGTTTGATTCTCTTTGGCTTGGTCCTTTTAGAATCAAACATTTTGCTTTGGAGAGAACTCTTTTTATCTAGATTACATGGATGGATCTCCTCTCCCACTTCCTTATAGTGGGTAGTACCTAAATTTGTTCAAGTCCTAGGTGGCTAGGAAGTCCTTTTGTACATTGCGTTTGGTTTTTGGTTTTGGCTTGTTTCCCTTTCTTGTTCTTTGTTGTGTGGTGTGTTTTGTTTTGGGTCTTCCCTTTTGGTTTGTTTTGTTTCTTTTCCCATCTTGTGTGTGTTTCCTTGTATTGGTTTTGCTTTTGACTCCTTTTCCCAATGGATAAGGCACTGGTCCTCTTTCCCAGAGTTATCTACAGTTCTTGATCTTTCCTTGTGTCTTTTTGTTCCAAGCCAAGTCATCCCCAAAAAGAGCCAATTTGTTGTCACCCTCAAAATTCCCCTCATTTTCCAAGTCTAGACTTAAAATTTTGAGTTGGTGCCTCTAAAAATATTGAAAACAAAAATTGTGAAATATGGTTCTTTCCAAGGGCTTGTGGTCTCCTAGAAACTTCTTCATCAGATGGGAAATTTCTTCCCATTTCCGAAAAGGTAAAGAAGTCCTCCTAACTCTTCATATTTTTCAAGTTATGGCCCGATGGACCTGAGATGGTATTATTTGCCCAAGGTGGGTTGGCGGGGCTGCGGGAGTTTTTGGCACTTAACACCTTTTGGAAAAGGGCACAGTTGGTGATGGCGGGCCCATGAGCCCATGCGTAGAGAGAGAAAAAAGAATGCCTAAGGCCCGCCACCAATCAGATGGTGCCATGTAGCCGCGTTGAAAAGTCAAAGCGGGGATGCGGGTCGGCGGAGAATTTTGAAGTTTTAAGCTTTTTTGATCAAAAAGAGTTAAAAGTAAAAAATTGATCCGTGACCCCATCGCCAAGCAGATAATACCACGTGTCTGACCATTGAAAATTCAAAGCGGGTGAGCGGGCCAAAATGTTCCAAAATGCCTTTTCATTGTAAAAGTTATAAAGCGTAAAGTTTTCCCCCGCCCCACTCAATCAATTTCTTCCACGTGGGTGGCCCAAATTTAAAGTTGTAAAAGCAAATCAAATGGCCCATATTTAAACTGGTGAAATAATGTAATGACCCATATATTTGAAAATCTAGTTTTTCCACCATTAACGTTTCTTTGCGAATCAAGAATTCAAAAGGGCACGAATGATTGGAATGATTTGTAACCATTTCTTTCTTGCTCGAGGAAGTTGTAACCATTTCTTTCTTGCTTGAGGAAGTTGTAACCATCTCTTGTGAGCTATTTCATGGGATTTCAAAGCCATTGTATGGGGTTGGAATTTTGATATTCTGGAACTATAATTTTGAATATGAAGAAATCAATACAAGGGTTTTCCCCTTTTTCCTCTGTTTTCTCTTTCCTTCTTGCTCTGATCTGTGAATCATTTAATCCTTGCATGCTTAGAAACTTTGTGTTCTAGTTTATACAATCTCAAGAACTTTGAGTCTCATGGATTGTGCCCATTATAAATGTGAATGGTTCTACTCTATATCTCATTTTCTCAATACATATAAGGGTTTTCTCTGCCATCTCTTTTCCCTGAAAGTATTGTCTTCTTCTGCCTCCCTCCTCTCTTCAAGTCTTCTATCCTCATGTATTGATAACTTTCCAGGCATAAAACACATTTCAAGATATCGGGAAACCACCATTGAATGAAGCACTATGATAGTGAAGGTTCATGTGTGACATACCATGTGTTAGTGGTGAAACTAGGCACAATAATTTAGGGTCATGATACTTAAAATGTGTTAAAATATGTAGATAACCCTCAAATTAATGCCAAACTTTATTATTTTTCTTAAATGTTGGATATTATTTCTAATCTAGGGTAAGAAAATTAAATCTATTTTTTAGGTTAAGGTATTCTAACTTGAAAAATAGAAAAGGTAATTTTAGATAAAATAGGTGAGTGAAATTGTAAAATCACATTACTTATACTATCATCTACAAGGAAGGTCACTCTAGATCCCATAAATGTAACTCATGCTCCTAAGAACCTTATTTAACTAGATCAAAATTTAAGGGAGAGGTATCCCGACATCGTTGTTTTCACACTTTCTATGTTAATATCTTAATGAAGGTCACTAGATCTCATATTATGCAAGATATTATTCTCAAACCCCATGTATTTTTTGTATGTTAGAATTGGAAATATTAACCGTAATAATTTTTACATCAGTAACACTTAGTTAATTTTTATTGGGTGTTGCATCAAAAATTTGTTGTAATAAATTTATCCAAGTTATGGATTTTTGAACTTGATTTGGATTGAACATTCTCTCTTTTGATTACAATTTTACTCATGATTTAAACTTACGTCTTGAAAGCAATTCCGTTAGGGGTTATTTTGGATGACTATTTATTAATATTCTTGATTGTGGCTAACACAAAATTTGCATGACTTAGATTATTATCTTGAATATAATTTTTTTGTGGAAAACATCAAAACAAAAAATAATGTTCCTGATTGTGATAATAACCTCACCCAAAAATTTGAATCTAATCGAAATGTTTCCCAAGAGTACATGTGACATTACTAGTAGATAACATACATGGTAAAAATGATTTGAAGAATGCACTCACCAAGTATGTGTAGACACTAAATCATGCACTTGGGTATATTTCTAGGTCCTAATCACATACTACTATTCATATGATTCCTAAGTGAGAAAACTAGTAATTGACATCTATCTTTGGCCTCTTTTATGTCTTTCTTGTTTCCTTTTTGGTCTTGCACACCCCAATGCCTAGTCGATATGCATTTCGTGTCTCAGTATTGACTCGAAACCAACGCCTAGCCAGGACGCCAAAACCTAGGCACTCTCGTCCCCCCTGGGTGCCCTGACCTCTCTATATCTTACTAACCTCTTTTGGGCTTCTTTTATCTTTTGGGCATCTTGTTTTCTTATGGGTTGGCCCTTTAGTTGTAAATTACAAAATTAAACCAAGGGAATCATATAAATACAAATATATGTGACCAAAATAAGGGACCAAGCTCTAAACATCTACTATCACCACCTAAGGTTCCATAAAAAGGCATTTTAAGAGCATCAAAACATCCATCCGGGTAAGTGCACCAAGTTGGGGGACAATTAAGTGGACATCAAATCCTGAATTTTACATTAAAAACAACAAAACATCAAATTTAGTCTTCCGCGGACTTGAACCATGCCGAAAAGTAAAAACTATGTCATAAAAATGGTACCATTGCGTAGGGGAGACTATTAGCTTTGTAGAAATACTGATTTTAAAGTGAATAGAAGAGGATAAATATCATTTTATAATTTTTTACTAATAGTAGGTCTTTAAGACACTTTTTCCTGTGAATGTTTATGTCTACGTTTAAGACTGCAAAATTTGTTTCACTTATCAGAATGTGATAAAACTTATACCATCCCAACCGTGGTGAAATTATATACATGTTCAAAAAATTTTTTATTTGATTTCAATATTTTTTGATGAAGTTATGGCGGGCAAACGGAAAGTGCTCTGTTTTCTTTATGTTTTCATACCACTTTCACGGAAAAAATCATAAAAAATAAAATATTACTCAAAAAAATACAAAATAAAATCCATCCCAAGATAGATAGTGGCATATAACTTCTCACCAAAGGAAAAATATATATATCAATTTTTGGTCATCCAAATTGTGGGCAAACGGACTATAATCTTATCGGCATTTTAAAAAAAAAACCAAGTCATTGAATTTTGAGTGTTTAATATAGCTAATCTTGTCCATTTTTTACAAAAATTAGTATTTTAGAAACTAGATTCCAGATTCTACGATTCATATTAATATAATTTTGTCTAATTTTGAGTGTATGTATTGCTAATAATCCCTACAAGTTGATATTATGTTGTTATTTGCAATATGATGTCCACGGATGACCCTATATTTGTCCATCAACTTCCTGCACTTACCCATCTAGCTATCATTCAAGGGACATGAGACTGCATTTTCTGCATACACTTCATAGGATTCCATATACACATCTACTTATATTGCTACATCTAGCTATTTCTCGATATCAAGTGCATCTTATGTAAGAGTTTCCTAGGGCACAATTCTATACTCACACACACAAAACTGCATAGAGTTTGAGATATAGTGCAACGATCAGTTGTAAGTTCACTCTGTTGGGTGACCATCGGGGTTAGCTTGACTCCCCACTTACATATTTTTATTTTTAGGATTTGATGTGTTTTGGGGTTTTACAGGAGATCATTTGTTTTGCAGGTTAAAGGTGAATTTTGTAGACATAGTACGACATACAAGCGATCAATAACAAAGGTTAACAACATTGGTGTGACACAAGAAGAATCAATTTTTGACCATTTTCACCGTCCACAGTGCCTAGGAGAAGACTCGGGTGCCTAGGCCTCCTTGACCCCCCAGACGCCATAGTCCCGAAATATCTAAAAAAATCCACAATTTTTTGTGTGTTTTTGCGATAGTTTCCTCATCATGTTCAAGCAGTAGTCTTCCACCCAACATACTTCGAGATAAATTGTGAAATCAGTTAAGTGTTTTATTCCCTCTCTTGCACCTAGGGTTTCATTTTTATATAGTTTATTTCTTAGGTCGATCTATAATTTATTGGTTTATTTATCACATTTGAATAAGCAATTAGGGTTTTATAAATAATATATTTATTAAATAATTTGATGAACCCATCATTCAAATATAAACTTATTTGTAGGGTTTTCTTCTTATGCCCATCACCCGTACTAGTCATTTTGGGTCTTTTGAGCATATAGAGATTCCTCCATCTACCCATAGGGTTTCTAAATCCATGGATGAAACTGATAAACCCTTTGCTAAATCTCAAAATGTTCCTCTTGAAAACATCAAAACATCTGACAAAGTGAGCAATCATATGATGAAGACACTAACGTTGATCAAGAGCAATTAGATAATCTTACCAATTTTCGTCAAGCTTTGTGTGATAATCCTACACATCTTTTGCATATTCTCCATGCTTTAATGGCTGCTAAAAATCTTGAGATGCTACTTTTACACCCCTTTTTGGTTCTTCCTCGGCTGTCATGGCCTCCACTCAACCCCTTCATATTCCTACTTTCATTCCCACTACTACCACTTCTATCATTCAACCTAATGCTTCCATTGCACAACCCGACTCATTTTCAAATTATATCAAGATTTGCGTAATAAAATTTTTCAGCTTCAAATGGATACCTCTCATGCATCTCCATCTCTTGATTCCACCCTACTCCTCCACACTCCTTTTGCACCCACCATTTTAGCATATCCACTGCCTCAAAACTTCGTCACCCCTAAGTTTCCCAATTTCACAGGACACCATATCAGAACCCTTAAGAGAATATCCAAGCATTTCATGTGGCATGTATAGATTATGTGGATGATCATACTCTAATAGTAAATATCTTGCCTAAATGCCTCCAAGATTATGTAATGCATTGATTCTACGATCTACTTGTTCATTCGGTAATATCATTTACGCATTTGGTAGATACATTTCTCACTCATTTTTCAATCAATATTAGTTCTTAGATATCCTATGCTCAACTTGCACAAATCAAATAAGGATCTAATGAGCATCTAGTGGACTATGTCTTACGATATAAGAACAAATTAGCTAAGATGTCTAATGTACTCATGGAATTTGAATTGTAATATCTAGTTTTACAAAGTATCTTACCATCTCTCGCACGAGAGCATCATCTTTGAGACCTCTCCATCATTCGATCATTTATGTCATACTCTTAAGCTACGTGAAAGTAAACTATTATCTATGGGAAAACTTAAGTATCATGATCATGATTCATCCTCTACTCAATTTCAAGGAAAATCTACTTTTAAGCCATCTACTAAACCTATCAAGAAAAATTTACTTTAACGACGTCTCTACTCTTGAAAATATTCAATGGAAACCTATGAAGCGTACATTTACTAAATTTCCTTGTGCTCCACATATTTTATGGCCCCAAATCATTTAGAACAATATTATTATGCTTCCTCCTCTACTTAATCTAGATCCATCTCGACCTAAAGGACACAATTATAACAAAATTTTTAGATGCGACTATCATCAATGTATCGAGCATTCTAGAGATCGATGTTTCAAGCTCAAACATCTAATTCAAGATATTATTGAAAACAATGCAATTGAAATTACTGAGCCTTTGACATCTATGCCAATTAATGAAAACAAACAAAACAATTTTTTTAATGATCCATTTCTTAAGAATTACAAAAAGCTGACTCTTCATCCAATCATACATATCATGCAATGTGCCTCCTCCTTCATTGGGGGCTCTTGATTTTCTAGTTGCTCATGTTGAAGCACATCTACCATTCACCGCATTCTCTCGATCATCATTATCATGCTACATTCTCTCCGACACATTACATATCGATGTTTCTATCGGGCCTCATGCTATCAATAATATAATGATCAATCCATCGATTCATATGGGTGTGTGCTCTATTTCTCTTTTGTTTCTATCAACTATCCATTCTCGCAATTTTTGTATCCAGTTCCTAAATCTTATGGTTATGTCAATGTAGTCTTGTTTTACCAACTAAATATGCTATGCGTGTTAACACTTCATCCAGTCAATCACCGAATGCTCACCCAAAGCACACAAAGCTACCAGGTCCATCCTTTGCACTGGATTGTCAAGATGTTAGCATGCATGTTCATGATTTCCAATAACAAAGCATACACTCAAATGTAAATCATTACATATATCATAAGGAAACACATGTAATAAGGACACATAACAGATTAGATAAGTATTAAGATTAATTGCACTACATGATCACCATGTTCAGACTCATTAACCACTAGAATCCATCCACAATGATCCATTAATAACCAAAGGATTACATAGCAAAAGTTGAATACATAACAATAGTATCACATAGTCATGCACGCCAATATATTAGTGCAACATAACCCTATCACATCAACCGTGTCTAATACAATGGAGTATATCAGATATTTATAGGGGTGGGGAATTTCCCTTCACTGCCTATGCATCCTCAAAATAGTCTACATGCTCAAAATAGCCATGCATACATACAAAAACAACTATAAAGCATGCATGCTTTCCTAACAAGCCTAATAATATATTAAATCTATAAATAAACCTTGATTTAATCCTATTATTAGCTCGATACATGAATGAACTTTGATCTTCAATTGCATGTGATTTACCTTAAAAAATAGACATTATTTGATCCTCAAGTCTTCCTTGCTTTTACTCCTTGGCATGATCCGCACTGCAACTCACTTTTTCTATTTTTAGCCCATATATGCAAAATCGGCTAACTTCTAGGTTTATACTTTAGGGCGCGTGCCACTTCAACTAGATCTTACATGCATTCAAACACCCCACTTGTGCACCCTAATATTCCATGCACCTTGATACTTATTCAAATTTTTAAATCCAACATTATCCACACTAATTACATTTCCGCCCTCGGTAATGGGGTTTCTCAACTTATCTCTCCAAGAATAAAAAGAATAAAGAATTTCTATACAAGTATGAAAGAATGAATAGAATGACCAGTACATCTTACTCCTCAGTTGGTTGCAAAAGTTTAGGGTACTCCTTATTTATGTCAGCCTCTAATTCATTCCACTCTCCTAGCCCCTTCTTCTCTTTATCAGGGACCCCGCAAGTATTTTCTCCATTTCATCTAGAGTCATGTCTTGACCCTTGTGCTTTAGTTACCTTGTCACTCTAGCAAGGCCTAAGACCATGAAATCCATTCATTGCACAACCATTTCCCCTAACTCCTTTATCTGGTCTTCATGGGGATCCCTAGCTACTTTAAGCACGCTGCGCTTCTTTGCTACCACCGTAAATCTCTCTTCTCTCCCTAGGGACTCATCCTTCTTGGCTGCTACAAAATCCTTCTCCTCCTACACTGTATACAACTTAAGGATAATTTTAGGATCCTCACAGTTTCCTATCACCCAATTTTCCTTCTTCAATTCATCCTTCAACGTTTAGAACATGACATTGTACTCTACAATATGACGTGCAATCACCCTTTTATTCTTCTCTTTCTCAGGCGGAACATCTATCTATGTCTCCTCTTTCGTGGTTGGCATCTACTTGAGTAGTAGTTATATGTAATCTTGTAGAAAATGCAAGGCTGATGGGTAGGTTTTTTTGCTTCTTCCATCAAATTCTAGATGTACCTCTAAATTTTCTCCCCAATTTCGGAAATCTAGAATCTCCTTTTTCCATTTCTCATCCTTTTGTGTGTCTCACTCAATTTATCAATGTGATTTTACTTATTCTCATTATCTTCTAGCAACATCCTTGAGCACATATGCCTTATCCAAGTTCCTCCATGTTACCTCTCTTTCGACATCTTCATCAAGGCATTACTTTCTGTTCATTTGTTAACTCTGGTTGGCTTTATTTCCATATGTGTTACTTGGGGGCTTTCTTCATCTTACACCTGATGCAAGATTCCTATGTTATGTCAAACTTAGGTTTTCCATGTGGATTTTCATACTCCATGAAATCTACTTCCTAGTGTGCATATTTTACACCCTTAAGATCTATCAATTCCCAACCATATAACTGTTCATGTGTAAGGGTGATCTAGAACCTTGCACGGATGATGATTTTGAAGGGTCATCTACATACCCAGTCTTGTGTCTTGAAAATATATTCCCCCTTCTTCCTCTCAGACCACCTACCCTTGGGAATATGTGTCTTTGCACTATATTTGGACATTCATTAGACGTGCCCCCATGTTAATCTAATGGCTCACCAACACTCTTCTATTTTTCTTCATCACCTTATCTTGTGGGGACTTCCTCCTCATGCTCACTATGCACTTTATGTTGTGTTCTTCTATAGATCCTCTTCTCTCCCATATCCATAATAAGCGTGTTTCCCCTAAGTAGTGTGTAGGTTCTTTTGATGTCTCTTCCTCATTGGCCCCTAGGCACATACTGCGCCTTCTTCTCTTTGTTTTTTTTGTTGGCTTGGCTTAACAAGAGATATTCTCGCGACCTTCTCAATGGCATAGAGGGTCATGCTCTAGAACTCTCTGTCTTAGGTTTTATCCTCAACTATCTCCCTAATCCCCGATCAACCGCGCCAACCCTTCTTTTTTTTCTGTCTCCTTGGCCTCAGTCTCAATTCTCACTTCTTCTTCTTCCTTCGTGGGAGGGATTTCCTCACGTGGCTTATTTTTACCTACAATTGGCTAATTTCTTGCTCCATGATCTAGCACGCCAACATATTCCATCTCATCTCCTCCTCCTCCTTAAGTTCTTCTTCTTCTTTGTTTCTGGGAGGGGTGGACTTGTTCTCTCGTATGGTGCTAATTGTATATGCTTTCCCTTTGGTGGTTCTAGGAGTTTGAATTCATTTTCAATGTAATTTCCATTCACTAATTTAGGCTTAAGGTTGATGTATACCTTATCTACACCCACCTTTCCAATATCCAAAGTCATAGAATTAATGATGATATCATCTGATATCATAGTCTCAATGTAGGCTGATTTACCTAGATAGACATAAGTCTTGCAGAGCATATGGTAATCATAATCAAATTTTAACACATCAAATGTAATCCTCCACGTGTTTGAGAATCTATTCATCGAAGTATGAAAATAATGTGTTGTGAATGCATAGGGGAGCTTACACTAAGGGCTCCATTTACTAGTATTCATTTGGAATCTTCCAATGCAACAATGTTGGTAACAATGTGAACTCTAGCTCCCCATCTACCATTATAGGAAAGTATTTTAGTATGCACCACTCATGTTCAAAGGCCTCATGCATTCTCCCGTACCACATCTCCAAAATAATTTTATATGCACCACCCATGTCTCCATCACATGTATATTTATCATAAATTTTCTTAGCTAGATACTTATTTTTGGCGGTAATCGACACATCTTGTCCTTGGGGCCATCTAGTACCCAAATCTCTGTGAAAAATATACTTGATAAAGGATCACGCCTTAACTAATTTTGTCTCATTTGTGAACTTTCTCAAAATACCTTTCTACTATTAATGCCGCAAGGTTATAGACATTCCCTTCTCGCCATATTCTTCATGATGATGAGCCATTTCTTATTCACTTAGCCCCATATCTCTTGTCCATTTAAATTTGTTAATAAATGCGCTACAATCTTAACAACAGGTCAACTACCTTGGATATGTGCATCACACACCCTTCTTTTTAATAAGCCATCTCCACAATAGTGGCTTCCACACCTACTTCATCATCTATGTCACTAGAAATTTCAGTTCCCAAGATTCTCAAACCATTGTAAGTCTCTCGATAAAAGGCATGATGATGCACACTCACCTCCCTGCAAAAGTAGAAAAAGTCCTCATGGAATCTTGACATCAACGACTGGTAAAGCCTTTCTAGTTTTCCAAATTATGACAACTCATAAATCTGTAAGAATCCAAATTTATCCAAAGGCTTTTGTCCTTCTTCATCGTATATGGGTTTTTCATCCTTAGTGCACACTCGTTGGTCTTTTTCACCAGTTCTTTATCTATCTTGATCCTTATTCTCACCGGTGTAGTGGTTTTAGTTTCTTACCTTACTTACTTACTATGAATTTGGGTATCCCATACATGCCCCATGATGACGCCCTTGGGATACTACATCTTAGAAAATATCTCCTCTAGTGTTTCTTCTACCTTCCACCTATGGTTCATTCCTTTTCTTGCCCCTTGTAGTTTCTACAAGTGCTCTCCTTAGTGCCATAATGACCTTTCGCATCTTCACCTTCCCATTTTTCTACCTTATACTTCCTATGTAACCTCAAACTCACGTGCTCTATTTGTAGTTTGGTTTTCTCAAACCATAACTCTTCGAACCCAATACTTTGCATGCCTTCCACTTTCTTAAACACTTTCTCAAAGGAGCTCCACTACGGTCATGACCAAATTCAACAGGTTCATTGTTCTTCACATCTACACTCACACTTTGTGCTCATTCGCTCTTCAATTCACTCTCCAAGGCTAAAAACGTCAAACATGCAAGGTAAGAATGAAATCACATGCACCCCTTTTATATATTTTTCTAATTTTCCCACATTAATTGCTCCTCACCTACCACCGTACTCCAGCTTTAATTACACTTTTTCACTTTTTTATACTTTTCACTACTTTCTTCCGTACATTTGCCCCAGTCATAACCTTTTGGCATGCCTACTAATTCTTGTCCATAGACCTCCTTATGTGTGTCCTCCATGAAGTACAAGTACATAATCCTCTGTGCCTCCATATATCAAGTAGTTTATCATGTTGTTTTGCCTACTTTGCATTACACTACATGCGATCATTCTTCTTGTGTGTGTCTTCAATTTGAGAAATTTACTTAAGATCACCTTCATTTGAGCACCTATAACACCTTTCTCTCTTCACCAACCCTTTATAGGATGCCATTAACCCATATATATAACCTTGTATCAAATCTAATGCTAATCAAATACAATTTTTTTTTCTTTACCTAATCCACCCCACACTAAAAGTATGCGTGGTCCTCTACACATAAACTCAATAGATATTAATCAACTTCGTGTGTGTAAGTGCACTTATTATAAAAAAACAAAGAACTAAATATACAAGGCATAAAAATATTTGAAAGGAAACACATGAAAGGGAAATCTAATCTAAATGGAACATTTCCTTATTACAAACACCAAGAAGAATTATTTATAGTAGGGCTTCAACTTACTCCCATTGAAGTAACCAGAAACATAGTGTCATCCAACGCCTATAAATGGAAAGTGCCTAATTCAAGTATCTTTGTTACTATAAAATATCCCAACCAATGTACCTTTAATTTCTTGGGTGGCATGCAAACTTGGAGTCATAGAGAAGGACCATCTTTCCAACCTAAAATGTCTTGTTCTTAATGTGCCTATCATGCCATGCCTTTTATTTCCTTCTCAATCTTCTAGATCCAATGTGCAATGGCATGCCACTCATCTAACTACATCATTTTTTCAATGTGCTCTTCTAAAGCTTGCTCATCATAGCAGTCCACCACACATAATACATGGATGGTAACATGAATTCAACAGGAATACAACCTATGTGCTTTAAACACCAACTGAAAAGGTGTGGCCTTATTCAACCTTTTATAAGTGGTCCTATATGCCCAAAGTACAACTGACACTTTATCATCCCAATCTTTTCTTCCAACATCACAAATTTTTTCAATGTTTGTCCCAAATCTTGTTGAAAGATTCTGCAGAGTACCATTATCATGTGGGTGATAAGGAGTAGTCTTATGGTGTGCCACCATAAACTCTGCCAATATAATTATGATTGTCTCATTCAAGAAATGAGTTCCTCTATCACTTTTCAATATTAATGGACAACCATACCTGCTAATAATATTTCCCATAAAAATATTGTTGTATAGCTGTAGCTACAATAGTCCTTTTAGGTGCTACTTCTACCCACCTTGTAAGATAGTCTGTACAAGTAATAATGTAGTGCTGTATTCCTAATACGCACGGGTGGTGAAATAGGACCTACAAAGTCAATAAACCACTTCTCAAAAGGCTCAACACTTGCAATAGGCTGCAATGACATCTCATCTCTATGTCTAGGATTTTCCAAAATGTTGAAAATGATCACATGCCTTTACATACTCTTTAGTATCCTTATACAAAGTTTCCCACCAAAGTCTAGCCATAAGAATCTTACGCGTTATAACATCACCAACATAATGACCTCCTGTTATCCCACCATGAGATTCTTCCATAATAGCCTCACGCTCATGCTCTAGAACACAATGACACAAAAATTCATCATGACCCAACTTGTACAAATCTCCACCAATCAATTGATAAGGTGACATGTATAATAAACTAATTTTTCTCTAATGTCTTCATTCCTTCAGTGCTTGTCCAGTGTGCAAAAAAACTAATGTAATATCCTCTAAGTTTTGTGGGTGTGGTTTAACCTAAAAAGCCGTGCATCCGGATTTATATCCTCAATGCTTTATGTTTCCTCACTAGAATTGATCCTTGATAAATGATCATGCCCTTGAATTACTTTTTCCTAGTTTGAACAACAAATGTGAAATCAAACTCTTGAAATATAAGTATCCACCTACAAATGCACCCTTGTAAAACATGATTGTTGACCAAATACTTGAGCATCCATATGATATGTATAGAAAATAAATGATGTTTCCAACAAGTATTGTCTAAACTTGTGCAATACATAGATCATAGACAAATCCTCACACTCAATGGTTTCATAATTATGCTCCACGGGTGTCAACTTCCTACTTGCAAAAAAATAGGATGATCCAAAATTCCTTCTCCTGGTTGTGCCAACACTACACTAATTTCCATGCTAGAGGCATCAACATGAACATGAAAGGGTATCCCATGAAGGAAAAAAAAATAGGTGCAGTAGTCAGCCTTTCCTTCAATGTTTCAAATGCTTTTGTTGCACATCACCCCAATAAAATTTCCCTTTACCTTCAACAATTCTTCCAAGGGCACAAAATCTTTGCATATCCTTTAATGAATTTCTTGTAGTAACTTATATGTCCCAAAAATCCATGCACTTCACTCTAATTGTTAGGTTCTTCTAAACCCAAGATCACAACTATCTTGGCTGGGTCTACCAATAATCCTTCCTTACAAATTATATGCCCAAGTAAAGTGCCAAAAGGTGTTGCAAAGATGCACTTCTTAATGTTGAAGAGAGATGCTTCAACTACTGCACTCTCAAACATGAGCCTTAGATTATCACAATGATCCTTGACTAAGCCATATACTTTGTCCAATCATCCAAATATACACTTAAAAATTTATGAATAAATTCTTGAAATGACAACAATGCTCATGAGAACATTATTGGCACATTTTTTCAATCCAAAGGGCATAACTGTATATGAAAAAATTCCCCATTCAATGGTGAAAGTTGTCTTTTCCTGATCTTCTTTCAACGATGCACACTGGTGATAACCTAAAAATCCATCTGTAAAAATATATCTCATGCCCAACAACTCCTTCAAGGATTTCTTCTGTGAAAGGGGTGGGAAAAGGATCTATAACACATGAAGCATTGAATTCTCTTGTAATCTACACAAATCCTTATCCTCCCATCCTTCTTAATGCTTATAACCATGGGGCTAACCCATTCAGATTCTTCAATAGGCTCAATTATCCATACTTTGAGCATCTTATCAATTTCTTCCTTTACCTTCATGCATAGATTAGGATTCATCCTATAAGGCCTCTTCCTAACTAGGCACTGTGCCTTCCTTCAACTTGATTTTCATCTCTCCTAAAGAAGGATGCACACCCTTTAATTCATGATATAACCTCATAGGAATAAGTCTTGGAAGTCACACAAGAGTTCAATAATCTTAGCCACTTCTTTCTCTAACTAATAATCACCAATAATGGCCTCCTTAGGTTCTACCTCTGTACCAATGTTAACCTTATTTGTCTTCATAGGAGCATGATACCACATGCATTCTCATCTATGTAATTTCCATTACCTCACATGTACCTTCAGTGTGGTCAACATCCAAGTTATCAACTTCATCATCATCTATCATATATACTAGTTTACCCTTTTCTTTTTCCTTCCAGTGTGAACCATTTCTTCTTCATCTATTTCCTCAAGATCAAGGCATGCTTCAAGATCAGGTTCCCCAAATAAATCTAACATAAGTTCTTTAGCCTTCATGCTATCTCCCAAAGTAAGGTGCATTTCATAATCTATAATGCTTCATGGACTGGAGGCTTAGTAGAAAAGTAATCAAAAGTTTGGATCATACTTGAGGTCATCTCTTACCAATTTTTGTTTCCCTTTTCAACTTAGCATGGACATACCATGCGCATGCAACCGCGTAAGGTGGAGTAGAACTTATGCACCTAGAGTGATGGTGGTAATTCCTCCTTTCCCTACACTCATTTCTCTCACAATCATGAATGTGATGAGAGGTAGGAGACTTCCCATGAAATTCACATGTTTGTGTAGGTACATTGCTCTGAGTAAACCTAGTGGAGAAAATGATTCTCACTTCTCACCATTCCAAAATGTCATCTCTATGTGTTTCCCACTAGTGCGCTGTTATCCCATGTAAGGTATAGACTAACATATTTCTTCTATCCCCTTCATTCTTCCACTGAGTCTCCATGGTGCGTAAGAATGCATCAAGGTTTTCCTTCACCATGGTACCTTGGTACCTGAGTAAATCCTAACCACCTCACCATGCATGGCCTAATCATTCTGGTGACTCTTCCTTTGACCTCATGCCTGACCATTTCATACGTTCCATGAGCCCAATTATCACAAGCAACACTAGTAGTGTCACTTACAAATTGTGCATATCTTCCCAATGAAGCACACCCTTTTGATGGTTCTAAATTCTCTGGATCACACACTGATTACACATATATTCTATTAAGATCCTCCTCACTCAATGGTTCAACATAGGGCTCAACCTTATTTTCAAACAAAGGTATAATCATGCACTCCTCATCATTCTCAAAATGATGTACCTTTTATTAAAGCGCAAATCTACATTGTTCATGTAGCACTAGGGTCACCCAAGTAATGCTGAAAATTATCATCTTCAACAAGTTCCAACACCTCAAAGTCTCCAGTAAACTTGGCCCCTAAATAGTAATAGATGCATCCTTCAGTATAGGTATAGCCCTAGTTTTATTTTCCATATACAACACATTCAAGATGGCTTGTAATTATGGTCTACCCATCTGATTCCAAGCATCTAGAGTTAGCACATTCACTTCCATGCCATGTATCTATCAATAAGAATGTTGCACAATAACCACCCATCAATTACTGCATCAAGTGTAATCTCTTTATCAAATTCATGATTATGAGGTGGTAGATTTTCATGAAGTATTTACCTTTCATGCTCAATTCCAATGCGTGGTACCTTTTCATAATCCATTCCCCTAAAAAGGAATGATGTTCTCTGCAAACATCTGTACACACCTCCTTCAAGTCATCTACATCCTTCTATGGGAGTTCAAACTTCCTTTTCATGATCTCTCTGTGCTTGTTCTTTTAAGCACATTGTATTTCTCCTTGAGCTCCCTAATGACTCCCATGGTATCCTAGTAGACTTCCTTCTGGTGTGCAACATCTGGATACTTAGAATGTACTACTTCTTCCTCCTTGTGTAATGAGTGGCTTATCCTTCGAGGCTCTCGTGTGCATGTGCCTCAACGTGCATGTATAGTAACCATTAATCAATGTAACTCAGGATCATGTGTCTTCTTAGGCATCCATTGATCAACAAAAATGTGCATTGTACCTTTATCATTCCCATGCTCTTTTCCTTCTTTTGAGTCTTACACATGTGTTCATACAACTCTTGGACAATCCTCTAACTTGTGTTGACTTCCCACACCATGAGAAAATATTATTCTAAGGGAACTCATATTGATAATGATCAGGGATCCAAAAGTATAACAAGTTCCTCTAGAAAATCCTCCTCTACCACCACCATTTGTGACCTCATCCTCTATATCCTCCACGAAGCCTCCATTCTTATTATCCCCATGGTTGTGCCCTTCATGAGTATGGATTTATTGTTCCTTTGATCCACTCACCACACTAGTTTGGCACAATCCTTTCTCAATGGATTTATGAATGTGATCAATCAATTTGTAATCAATGGTGTCATGAGTGTGGGACTTACAAATATTACAATACATGGAAACCTTCTTCATGAGGGCATGTCAAAAAAGGGAAATCATAACATCATGATTTGGGTGATAAATTCAAAATATAATAGTAATGCATGCACCAACCTATGTGGGAAATTATCTTTAGTATGTCCCTCTACTTCACAATTTGTGCACCATATCCCACTTCACATCTCATGTGTTGAGTTGGCAGAAAGCTTCTCCAAATTTTTTTCCATAGCTATAATATGTGCTTCTAAGAATGGGATTACTCTAGTATCAACACTTTCAACTACCTCAAATTCATAAAGATGCTTCCAAATCCTCACATGGATCCACATATGTCTTATGAGAGAGTGCTCTATAGAATGGAGTCAAAAATCCTCCAAAAACCATTGTGCATGTTGACTAGGATGAATGTCATAAGATTTGACAACAAAGTCTTGAAATGCATATCATACTCCCTCACACTTTCAGCTAATCCCTGCTTAATATCCTTGAGTGCACTAATGATTTGTTTCTCAAATTATGGAATGTGAAACTCTTCCAGAAATGCAAAACACAAAGCATCATAATCAACCACAATCTGATGTGGGTCATACTTCATACTAGCTATGCGCGCGCCCTTGTAAGTAGTATCAAAATTGACTAGCCTTCTATTGAAGTTGTAATTCCTTTAGCACCATAGTAATTCACACTTGTGCACATGCTCTGTTGCATCTTCAATACCTATATATTCTGGAAAATGGAGAGACATCTCATAGTAAACTTGCTGAGGTTGATATGGGGGTTATTGGGATGTGGGCCTTGTCCACTAGATCCAGATCCATAACCTCCACCAGTATTTCCTCCTCCTAATCCACTTGATCCTCTCGATCCTCTCTGCCCCTGTGGTGGGTTACAAACCAATCGATTTAATTCCTTGTGTCCTAGTCGTGGTACTAGACTGAATACCAATGGTCTGTGTGGTTATATTTGCTACTATAGTACTTCCAATAGTTTTGTGCTAACATTATATCCCGATGATGCGCCTAGAAACAATCCTACCATAACACTTCCAAAAATATGTTGACTGTGATGCCATGGGTGTGCTACTAACTTTATCTCCTGAATTCAACATAAAAAATATCTACTCATCTCTACTTATTTTCCCTAATAGCTAGCTTTTTCTTCTCAATGAATACTTCTAGATTTGGAACACCAAGTGCAAGGGCTAGGTGGCTAGGTGGGATTAGATGTGCACATGTGGTCCTCATTCTCTCCTCTAACATGCTCTCATCCAAAGCCAAAGGGGATTCTCTATTGCTGCTTACCCAATGTAGGGAGAACCATATGATCGTGGCTCCTCATCTTCCACGAGAGCTTCAAATCCTTCATGAATCCATCTCTCTCCTCAACTCTAGGGACTCCTCAATATCCCTTTGTTTCACCATTTCCTCTCTCACACTTCATTATATCTGAGTTGTCTTTCCTCTCTCTCTTTGTTACCTCCAGGGTCCATCATCTTTCTCCACACCTGATCCTACCCCTGTGCACGGTGGGGGTTTAGCTAGTCATGGGTATGAACTCTAAATCAAGTTATACTATCAAAATATTGATCGATAAAGGTATAACATGCAAGTAAGATCCTCTGGTCTCATGAAAGAACTTGAACTCAACTTCCTTTAGACACAAATAAGTAGAAATAACATACTCCAATATATAATAAGCTAATACTCTAGTGCACCAACGATCTACATGTCTCGATCCACTCCACTTCAAAATCAATAAGAGTTTGGTAATCCTTTTGTGTCCAAAGTCTCAGCCTATAACTCCAACACTTTCCTACTACATACGTTTCCAACCACTCATACAATTCTATTAGAAATAAGCTGAAGAATGTCTCATAGAGTGCATCATAAAGGTTGTTTTCCACCCACCAACATGCATTGAAATCAGGTCCAATGCTATATCTCTACACAAAATTATCTTGTCTATCATCTATCCAAATTTCAATGCTCTCCAGAGTCAATCGATACGCCATCTGCAAGCAACATCTTGATAGAGTTTGAAAAGAGGTCCCGAAATAACCAAAATGTAGTCTTGTTTTACCAACTAAAGATGCTATGCATGCCGACACTTCATCCATCAACATTAAAATCACCAAAGCACATGAAGCTACCAAGTCCCTCCTTTACATTGGCTTGTCAAGATGTTAGCATGCATGTTCATGATTTCCAATACTAAAGCATACACTCAAATGTAGATCATTACATATATCATAAGGAAACACATGTAATAAGGAAACATAATAGATCATATAAGTATTAAGATTAATTACACTATGTTATCATCATGTTTCACTCATTAATCACTAGAATCCATCCACAATGATCCATTAATAACCAAAGGATTACAAAAAATAAGCTAAATACAAAACAATAGTATCACATAGTCATGCACACCAATATATCGGTGGAATGTAACCCTATCAAATAGACCATGTATAATACAATGGAGTATGTCAGATATTTATAGGGGTGGGAACTCTCCCTTCACATCCTAAGCATCCTCAAAATAGTTTGCATGCTCGAAATATCCATGCATATATAAAAAATCAACTTTAAAGAATGCACACTTTCCTAGAAAGACTAATAATAGATTAAATCTATAAATAAACCATGCTTTAATCCTATTACTAGCCCGATCCATGCATGACCTTTGATCTTCAATTGCATGCGATTTACCTCCAAAAATAGATGTTCGTTGATCCTAAGGTCTTCATTATTTTACTCATTGGTGTGATCCGTACTCCAACTCACTTTTTCTATTTTTATCTCATATATGCAAAATCAGCTAATTTATGGGTTTACACTTTCTCGAAAGTGCGTGCCACTTTAAATGAATCTTCCACGGGTTCATGTACCCCAATTATGTACCCCAATCTTCAATGCACCTTCTTGATAATTAGTTATTTTTTCTAATCTAACAGTCAAGATCCCGATTATAGTCACCCTCCAACCATGTGTGTGACATTCCTTGTGGCACCTTCAATCATAAGGTGTGACATGCTCTTAGGTCTTCCTTGGCTTCGCTTTTCTCAAGATTTAATTTCCATGAATACATTGTGCCTAAAATTCATCCACAACAATAAAATCATCACCATCAAAGGTGTTTTGTCATGCACACCGTGACCACAACCTTCTATTAAGGTTTCTATTTCACTCGCTAGAGCATCTAGGTCCCCTGGACCTCTCAAATCTAAAGCACAATTTTCTCCTAGTTCTCCTATTCATACTCAAACTACTCAAGATCATCAGTTCAATAGTCCATCTCATCATCCTAGGTCCACTTCTCGGATGGATCCTTCCGATTGATGCATATCACATATTCAATTTCCTTCACACAGTGCACATCACCTCTTTGGTCTCCTTCACATAGGTGCACATCACCTCTTTGGTCTCTTTCACACAGTGTTCATCACCTTCTAGGTCTTATTCACCGATACATCATCCATCTCATTTATCACCAATCTTAGAGCATAATACTATTCCTTTATCTCCGCAAGCATCGAGTGGAGGACGCTTGGCCTTAAATTTTGTCGGATAGCTTATTCATCATTGCACACTTGGGGGGTATCATACTTACTCTCCCCCTCTTCTAGCATTGTCAAATGTCACATATTTCTTCTAGTCTTCTTCATGCATTATACATACATTGGTACATAAAAATTTCATCGTCATTACCCTATGATGCACTCTCATTCTTTGGTTCATACTTGACTATCGAGGGTATACTACATCCATGAACCTAACATCATACACATTACACATTTCTACACTTAGCGCATTCATGACACATTCCTAACATCACATTCTCACAAAACACACTAAACTATGACAAAATTTAGTTCCACGGGTCATACTCAACTACCGAGGGTCTAAATCTGAAATGAAACTCACCGTCTTCACACTTCTCACACTATATGCTTCATTGATATATCTATCTAGTGCACATGTTCAAACTATTTCTAGATGACACACTCTTATTCTATGGTTCATTCTTTATTATTGAGGGATCTTTTATAAATGAACCTCATTTCACTCATGATCATTCAAATCCACTCTGGGGCACACTCGCTCTCTATAAAATTCACATTGCATACCATTTCATCTCGTTCATTCACAACATACTACATATATTGGTTGCACATTGTTATTTCTTACTTATACTCACTTGTACACTTTTCTTACTATGCTAGTTAGATATTCAGTATGTCATTTTATTTTCTATATACACATGCACATTCACTTTTTATTGAGTTGTGAATGCAGAATTCCTACTAGGAATTACATGCAACATTGATGCTTGACATTATACCTCTTACCATACCCACTGAGGCTCTGGGGAATTTACTTTCATACACACTACATGTGCTATTATTCCATTTTACACTATTCTCTATTCTTACTAGAACACTACACTATCTATATATACATGTATTGATATACTTTTTATCTTTCTAATATGTTAACGGGTGCTTCATGTGCAACATTTACATTACAGGAACTATTTGCCACCATGGTCATCTGATATTTTTCTTGATATTGTTTTCCATTAATTTCCATTGTTTATGGGTTATAACCTATGTCTTGCTTGTTCCATCCTTGTATTCTTTTGGATGCTTAAGACTTGATTGCCTTAAAATATTGTGAAAAATGTATAATGTTTGTAACCCGCTTTTAAGTGGTATATATTGTCTTCTTGCTTTTTAAATTACACATTATTTTCTATATGTGTATTTTTCTTGTTTACAATATCACATGTTTCCATCCAGGTTTGTTTGCATGTGCGTTGGTTTCTACCGTGCACATTCCCTCCCCCTACATGGTATCAGCTATAGATCATATTTTGGTCTTCTCCTTTGGTCCACATACTCCTCGTGATGTCGCATGCACCCCAAATGAGGGGGCATACATTGATGAATTAGTCACCCCATTCAACAATACATAGTCACAGCTTCAGGCCTGCATTACACATGAATAAATCAGTCTTCGATTCAAAAATGACCCAATATCTCGACTTAGGTCCTCAACACAACACAAACGCCAAGACCCAAATACAAACATGAGCACCTGGGTGCGCCCGACATTGGTGGGTGTCTATGACCAGGAGGTAGTTACAGAATTATTTTCAAATCAACATAGTTTTCCACATTGCACATAGCAATTTACACAAAGTCAAGAACAATCCTCCAATAATCAGAATGCATTTTATCTCCATTTTCTTCTTTTTCTACTTGAATCGAACTCGAACAAAGCAAGAACACACCATCAACAAGGGTGTATAAATTTTGGGAAGAAATTAGGGATGGAGAATAACACTATACCTTTCTTCCCAATACTTCTTTTTCCATGGCGTGAGATCACCCCAAAAATCACTCTTGGCTTGAGATCGCTTTGAAAACTCACTCTTCTACAACAAATCGATCACTTTATATCATTTTCATTCATTACGATCAGGTGCACATGTTTTTTTCACTATATTTTCCCATTTTTACATACTTTTTACATATTTGGATTGAATATTTCATATACACATATTTAACTACTCTTTTGATCTTCTTTTTGTAGGTTCATCCTTATGAGAAACATCAATCCCATCAAGAACACATCAAGCACAAGTGATAATGACAATAGGTACAACACAACACAACACAACACAACACAACACAACACAACACAACACAACACAACACAACACATACACTTATTTTCTCTTTTGGGCATCTTATTTTCTTACGGGTTGGCCTTTTAGTTTTCAATTATGAAATTCAACTAAGGGAATCATATAAATACAAAACTATGAGACCAAAATAAGGGACCAAGCTCTAAAATATACTATCACCAACTAAGGTTACATCCAAAGGAATTATAAGAGCATCAAAGCATCCATCTAGCTATCATTCAAGGGACAAGGGACTGCATTTTCTACATACACTTCATAGGAGGGAAAGTTCATTTTTCCATACAAACATCTACTTACATTGCTACATCTAGTTATTGCTCGCTATCAAGTGCATCTTACACAAGAGCCTCCTAGGGAACGATTATACACACACAAAGAACTACATGGAGTATGAGATGTATTGTAACACTTAGTTGTAAGTTCACTCTATTGGGTGACCACTGGGGTCATTCTCGACTCCACATGTACATCTTCTTCTTTTTAGGATTTGATGTGTTTTAGGGTTTTACATGTTACATGCAAATTCTCAGAGACATAGTGAAAAACCTAGGCAATCAACAACAAAGGTTAGTGACATTGGTTCGACATAAGAAGAATCGGTTTCCATCCATTTTCATGACACATGCGGCTAGGAGAATATTTTGGCACCTAGGCACTTTCGTTGACCTAGTCTAGACACCCTAGTCCCGAAATATTTGACAGCCCACAATTTTTGTGTACCGTTGCAAAATTTTCCTCCTCCTATTCATCAACCTTCCACTCCAACATACTTTGGGTTCAATTACAAAATTAGCTAAGTCTTTTATTCCATCTCTTGCACATAGGGTTTCATTTTTTATCTAGCTTATTGCTTAGGTCAGATCTATAATTTATTGCTTTATTTATCACATGTGACTCTGCAATTAGGGTTTAAAAATCATATATTTGTTAAATCAAGATGTAGTTCAATTTATTTTTTTGTGCTACAATACATGTAACTTGCAAAATTGATTTCCTATATTTTCCTAGATTATAAATAATATTTGAAATTTAAGGGAAAATAATAATTTTGGGGTTTGTGTTGAGGATTACCTAAGTTTTGAAATTTCAAAATCACATGCATTGTAAAGGTGAAAAAGAGTGTAACTCCTATTGGTAGATGTAAAAAAACATGACATTCGCAAGGGCGTTCATCTTCACAGTTGTAAGCAAGATAAGACAAGGTGAAAGTATTCTTAAATTTATTGTATTATTGTGCATGGTCACTATGAAATATATATATATTTGTGTGTGTGTTGGTGTGTGGGATCCTATGTGTCCTCCACTCACATATGGAGGGTCATCTCACATGGGTTAGGTTTAGGGTTTGCTTGTGTGTCATGCACTAGGGTTACTCAATACCATATATGTACCCTTTTATTCCTGATTTATGAGTATGCCAAGACACTCACCGTCTTTCCTCTATGTGGAAGATTTATTTCTGTTGAGAAAGTTCTTCCATTGTTGATTGATCCTTATGATTATGTTGGAGCTATCACGATTCCGTTTGAGTGTAACTAATTCGTGGTGCATCGTTTCTGATTCGATTCTCACAAACTCTTTCATGGTATCAGAGTTGAGATTGGGTAAACGTGCATTCATCATTTGAGTTGCGATTACTCTTGGTCTCATTTTTTACTCCTCGTGCAAGTTTTTTGATCGTTATATTCTGGAAATTTATTGCTAACGTATTTAACAAGCTGTTCTTGGAAAGTTGTTTTTTTGTCTGTGTTCTTCGTACATGTGCAAGTTTACTGAAGCTTTCAGGGGTTTTACAACTACATTTAGCTAACTACAACTAAATCTGGTAGATCAGTTAAAATAGAGGTTATTTTCTGGTTTTTTTAATTTTTATTAAACTAAATATTTTTAGATCTCTATTTTTTGGTCTCTCTTCTGTATTTTCATGGTGGTTTTGCAGAATACATGTTTAAAATTTGTGGTTTGCATGGTGTTGTGGTTCACCAACGATCTCTTACCACTCTCCATCAAGCTCCTTTCACCGAGCTACATCTCCAAACCGAGATCTTCGTGCCTTTTCACCTCGGTCTCGTGGTCTTGTGTGTGCTTTTACCCTGGGAGTTCGGGCTCCTTTGTTTTTAGGTGCTATTTTTTACTCGACCGAGCTTCAAACCCCGACCGAGCATTTTTTTGCGCTGTAAGATTGCATCTTTTCACCCGAGAAATATCCTACCCTTCCTCGAGCTCATGTTTGTTCCTTAACTTGTTCCCCTCTTGGTCTGTGTTGTCTCCTTACCGAGCCGAGTAGTGCTCTGCCCCAAGCTATCTCCATTCTCCCGCTTGACCTACAACCTCGTCCTTGGCTTTACCCTATGGCCGAGCCTACATTCTCCATTTCATTCACGCTCTCGCTCTCTCCGTAACCCTAGCTCGCCTTTCACTTTCCCTACCTGTTCCTATCCGTTGGTTGCTTCCACCATGCCCATGTGCCAAGTACCTCGAGCCTACTCAGATCTCACTTCCCGAGCCGTCTCCACCCAAAGCGAGATCCTCCCACCTCCCACTCCCCGTGTTCCGAGCTTCCCATCTTTCCCGTGCCCGATCAACTACCTCCAATGGTCTCCACATAGCTCAAATTAACACAACTTTCCCCTTTGACCTTTGACCACCCAACTCGGGATCCTCCCACCCCAAATGGTAACGGTCTCCACCTCCAAAGATATTTCAAACCAAATGGTAAGTTTTTTATCGTATGTTTCTAATTTTTAGGTGGAAATTTCTTTAAATCTAACCTAATCTAACTTCCAAGGAGACAAGGAGAGGAAGAAAACAAGGAAAAAGAGCCTACACTAAAATGGTGATACACCAG
Source organism: Taxus wallichiana var. yunnanensis (assembly GCA_018340775.1). Taxonomy (NCBI): domain Eukaryota; kingdom Viridiplantae; phylum Streptophyta; class Pinopsida; order Cupressales; family Taxaceae; genus Taxus; species Taxus wallichiana. The sequence goes on along the minus strand of CM031242.1, from coordinate 978,833,960 downwards.
AGAAGGAAAGTGTTGATTATCTATCAAAACTACCATGGAACAAGAAGAGGTGAGCAATGGAAAGGATGGACAAGTGCATCATAGACCAAAGATGGATTTCACATAGAAAATGTTCCAAAACTCCATGAACATAGCTCCAAAACCTGCAATGAACATCCAAACATGCACAAATACCCTGTAATGAAGAGAGGTAAGGAAAACAACAAAGAAAATGAGCCAAGGATGGACAAATGCATCACAAAAACATGTTTTTTATTGCTCAAAATTTACACAGTGCATCATTTCATGGGTAAGAGGAAAAATGCCATTACAGAGAGCGGGGAGGAGGTTCAAACTCCATTTTCAACCCTTGGGGAAGAAAAGAAGGGAGAGGCAGAGAAGAAGGATGAACAACCTTTTTCAAAATGAGCCAAAACTAGCTTTTATCGCTCGAACAAAATGAAGGAAATGAGAAAACATGGGAAAATTGATTTTAAAACTCCAACCACCAACAAGATCCATTTAATTAGCCTAAAAATGATGGGTTTCCATGAAAAATCCCATACTTCATCATTACATTGCTTCGTAGAGCAAAAGAAAGAGGCCCATACTTCATTAATTTTGGTGGTTGGGGTCATTTTCTAATTTTTCCATGCCAGAGACGTGTTTTCCCATTTTTCTCCCACAAAAATCCATCAAAATTTAAAATTGAAGTGTCCATCATGTAGAGGATTTCAACATCTTTCCATTGATACCAAAATCATGAAAATCTGAGCTCTAGATCGAAAGATATGGCCTCTAAAGATTTAGGGCAAAAAAGGCAAAATTAGGGCAAAAATCGGGTCATGGGCCAAAACTTGAACTTTTTCCCTTTTCACAAAATTGGGAAATTTTCCCAAAATTCTCCATGGCCCTCCACTCTCCGATGACACGTGGCATACTTTCGATTGGTCCATGATGTTCTTCAAAATAACATTCATTTTTCCCCTTTTTGCCACTTTGGGGAAAATTTTCCAAAATCTTCTCCACCCCCCGATTCCCCCACTTGATGAATGGACACGTGGCACCTTTTGATTGGTCGGAGGGGATGCGGTTCCATTTTTTCCTTTGAACATTTCACCACTTTGGCAAAAATTCCAAAATCCTCCCGACGCCCGATCCCCACTGATGAATGGACACATGGCACCTTTTGATTGGTCGGTGGGGATGCACTTCCATTTTTTCCTTTGACACATTTTGACCAAACACCAAAAAATAGAAGTCCCTCCGACACCCTCCACCTTGACATGTGGCATCATTTCATTGGCTGCCCTTAAAAATTTCCTTTTTCTTTGTGGGCTTTCAAGGGAGCGCAAATGAATTTTGCACTTTTAGCCCAAAAAGCTAAGTTCTCAATTTCTTCCTCCGCTCCGCCGGCCCGAGCCTCTTTGGCACAAAACTCTCCCAAGCTCCACGGGCCCGCCTTAGGAAAATTTTCCCTCCAAACTCACCGAGCCATAACTCAAAAAATACAAGGAGTTAGGAGGACTTCTTTACCTTTCTAGAAAGGGGAAGAAAAATCCTATCTTATGAAGCCATTTCTAGAATCTTTTGAGTGCTTGAAATGTGTGAAAATTGAAGTTGAAGCACAAGGAAGGAAAGAATGAAGGAAAGTTAGCCAAAATAAGCAGGGGCTCATTTTGGATAACAATTTTGGTGACTCAGAGGGGTCATCTTCTTGCTAGATGAATGATTGGGCCTTTTTGAAGCATCCATTGGGCATGGAGTCAAGCCTGATAACCAACTCTGATCTGAACTATGAAAATATGACCTCTGAGCCACTTGGAAACCCACTAAAACTTGGAGTTGATCTTCACCAAAAGCCACTGAATGCACTGTGCAAGAGCAACCAAAACAACACCAAACAACTATGTACAAAATTGAAATCATACATACCCCAAGTGGGATATGCAGAGTGTGCACAAGCACTTCTTCTGCTACTGAAAGAAACCTACCTACACTACTCTAACCAAGAGCAAAGGTAGCTAAACAAACCCTACAACTAGTTGTGCAAAATAGCTTCCTTTCTTCAAAATTGGCAGCCATGCAAATGATTTGGAGCTGATCATGGCTGTTAGTATGAGTGGAAAACTAACAAGAATCTGGTCCTCCACCCAAATCATCAAGGTGTCAACTAAAAAAAATTAATACCTCTTTTAGTTGCTCTACATTTGATTGAGAGGGTTGCAGTTGATCCTTGGTACTTTGATACTCATCCTCATGCTTAGAAGTAAGCATGACTGTTGGAAACTCCTCTTTTGGCTCCAATGAAGCCAAATACCTTATTGGGCAAGGTCTGATCCATTTGATATGCCCATTTCTCTAAATTCTCCTCCAAAAATGGAGTCTTCTTGTAGACCTTCCTTGGGTGAATGGTGTGGAAGAATGGTGGAACTTTTCTGCTTTTCTTCCTCTTCTAGTGAAGAACATGGAAGATTAATATCTTCCAACCTTGATTCCAAAGAGCTGCTATAAAATGTAGGCTGCTGCAAATGAATGCTCTCCTTCATGGCAGCAGGTTCTTGTGTTTGGAAGATGGATGATGAAGGAGAAAACAATGTGATTTCAACTGGTTCCTCTCCATCAAAATAGTCCTCCAAATCTGACAGATAAACTACCTCCTTGTTGTCCTGCTACAAATGCTCAACCTCTTCCATGGTGTTCTTTTGATCTGCAACTTGATCACCATGGTTATCTTCATTCTCAAAGATGAAGTTTGAAAGATCAAACTCTTCTTCAACATTGGAGCTTGAAGAGAATGAAGTAGAAGGAAGAACTGAAGGTTCTTCTATAGCCTGTTTTGTGTTCAAAGCTTTTGGATCTGCACTTTTCTCCTCCACAGCTGGAATGTACTCCTCTTCTTTTGGATTTGGAGCACCTCCTCCTTCCTCTAGCTGCTTGAAGACCATCTTTCTCTTGATTGAACTCTTCCTCTAATGAAGTTTGTCAAATCAAACTCTCCAATCTGTTGTTCTAGAGGACAAGTTGGGGCTGCAAGATCTCTTTTAGAGCTTTCCTCCATCATGGATTCATCAACCAAATCAGGCCCTTCAAATGAAAGCAAGAAATTATCAATGATGCCTTCTTCTTCTGCTACTATAAACTCTGATTTGGTCTCACCCATTTTCTCCTTTCCAATGGGACTTTGAGCTGATTTTCCTTCTTCTTCCATGGCTGATTGTGCAACTTGAATTGACCAACATTTTCTTCAAGTAGAGTGCCAACATGGACACTACATTATGAGTAAACTGATTGATCTTCTTCTTCCCTTCTCCACTTCTTCTGCTACAAACTCAGCCTTGGCCACCTCTGGTTCTTCAACATTTACCTCCTCTATAGGCTTAACCAACAAAGGAATTTTTGTAATCCCGAATCTGAGAGCCAAGTTCACTAAACTCTTAATCATTTCTTCTTCTTTTACTTCTTCTTCTTCTTGTCCTTCATGACTGATTTTTGCAATTTCTTCTTCCCTACATGGAATTGGGAAGGCAAGAGAGGAGTGGGTTGGGATTCAACCAGTTGTGCATTTGTTTGTGGTGGTGGAGGAGGTGAAACTTCTTGTTTCTTTGGAGGGGAAGGTATTTCTTTTAGCTCTTGTGGAGGGAAAAGGATTTGGAAAAAGAGGGAAAAAAAATGAGATGGGATGGAAGACTAGGGATGGAGAAATGAATTTCACACTTGGGAGCAACATGGGCTGGATTTGAATTTGAATTCAAAATGAGATGGTGTTGCTTGAGGAGTGGAAAGAGAAAAACCAGATGATGGTGTAGAACTTACCCATTGACAAGGTTGCTCAACACCAAATTCATAGGCCTCTATCTCTTCAGTCCATTGTGCAAGTTGGGGCAACATCTCCACCATGAAGTCCAACTTCTCCTGAGGGCTGAAGTGTCTTGGAAAAGGGCCAACCCATGGACAAGGTGCCCTACAACCAATTCTAAAAGCCTTCATTTGAGTTGTTGCTCTTGATTGCACCATGCCAATCTCCATTTTTTGGATCTTCTCCAATAGACCAACATCTTGCATTTGATTGTCTTCATTGTATGCATACCCTTGCTCTTGAAATGCTCCATAACCAAACTAATTTTGGCATTGCTCATATGGGTAAGCATGATGATTTTGAATTTGTTCAAAATGCTGATTTGAAGGAGTTGTAAAACATGTTGGAGGTGGAATGTACTGTACTTTTTGTAAATGTGAATTCCATGATGGAAATGAAGTCATGATTGCACAACTTCATGGAATGGAAAAGAATGAAAGAGATGGAAAGAAAATGAATGAAAAAATGAATGAAATGAATGAAAAGGAAGGTCTGCAACTTCAGAGATGGGTTGTTGACCATATGGAGTCACCAGATGTGTTTGCAATTGCCTCCAAAGGCTGAAATCTTCACAGAACACACCAACCTAAAAAATGAAATGGAAGACCTCTTGGGTCCCACCAGGCATGCCAAAACTATTAGTGCAAAAATTCACAACACCCCCAAATGAGTTATGGATCTACTTTTCTAAGGAAAAGTCATTTGGTGTGATTGCACAACATTGAGCTTTCCCAAAGTGTGGGACCTTTGCAAATGGGGAAAGCTCTCCAGAGAAGGTTGGTTCCTCTTCCTAAACTACCTACCACAAGCTATTCCAGTGCAGGCAAAGCTAATCTAACCTAATCTAACTTCCAAGGAGACAAGGAGAGGAAGAAAACAAGGAAAAATAGAGCCTACACTAAAACGGTGATACACTAGAGAAGGAAAGTGTTGATTATCTATCAAAACTACCATGGAACAAGAAGAGGTGAGCAATGGAAAGGATGGACAAGTGCATCATAGACCAAAGATGGATTTCACATAGAAAATGTTCCAAAACTCCATGAACACAACTCCAAAACCTGTAATGAACATCCAAACATGCACAAATACCTGTAATGAAGAGAGGTAAGGAAAAACAACAAAGAAAACGAGCCAAGGATGGACAAATGCATCACAAAAACATTTTTTTATTGCTCAGAATTTACACAGTGCATCATTTCATGGGTAAGAGGAAAAAATTCCATTACAGAGTAGGGGAGGAGGTTCAAACTCCATTTTTGACCCTAGGGAAGAAAATAAGGGAGAGGCAGAGAAGAAGGATGAACAACCTTTTTCAAAATGAGCCAAAACTAGCTTTTATCGCTCAAACAAAATGAAGGAAATGAGAAAATGCGGGAAAATCAATTTTAAAACTCCAACCACCAACAAGATCCATTTAATTAGCCTACAAAATGATGGGTTTCCATGAAAAATCCCATACTTCATCGTACATTGCTTCATGCAGAGCAAGAAAGAGGCCCATACTTCATTAATTTTGGTGGTTGGGGTCATTTTTTATAATTTTTCCATGCCAGAGACGTTTTCCCATTTTTCTCCCACAAAAATCTCCAAAATTTAAAATTAAAGTGTCCATCATGTAGAGGATTTCAACATATTTCCAATGATACCAAAATCATGAAAAATCGAGCTCTAGATCGAAAGATATGGCCTTTTGAAGATTTAGGGCAAAATGGCAAAATTAGGGCAAAAATAGGGCAAAAATAGGGCAAAAATTGGGTCGATGGGCCAAAACTTGAACTTTTTCCCTCTTCACAAAATTGGGAAATTTTCCCAAAATCCTCCGTGACCCCACCACTCTGAGACACGTGGCACTATGATGCGCCTTCAAAATTTTTGCATTTTGCCCCTTTTTCACCACTTTGAAAATTTTCAAAATCCTCCCGATGCCCCGATCCCCACCATGAATGGACACGTGGCACCTTTTGATTGGTTGGTGGGGATGCACTTCTATTTTTTCCCTTTGACACATTTCACCACTTTGGCAACAATTCCAAAATCCTCCCGACGCCCCGATCCCCGCCAATGAATGGACACGTGGCGCCTTTTGATTGGTTGGGGGATGCGCTTCCATTTTTGCCTTTGACACATTTTGACCAAATTCCAAAAACTAGAAGTTCCTCCGACGCCCGCCACTCCGCCTTGGCACATGGCATCATTTCATTGGCTGCGGGCCTTAAGCAATTTCATTTCCTTTGCGGGCTCGCGGGAGTGCAAATGACTTTTGCGCTTTTAGCCCAAAAAGTGCTAAGTTCTCAATTTCTTCCTCCACTCCACCGCTCGAGCCTCTTTGGCACAAAACTCTCCCAAGCTCCGCGGGCCCGCCTTAGGAAAATTTCCTCCAAACTAACTCAAAAATACAGCCATAACTCAAAAATACATCTTAGGAGTTAGGAGGACTTCTTTACCTTAAAGGAAAGTTAGCCAAAATCCTCGGGGGGAAGAAAAATCCTATCTTATGAAGCCATTTCTAGAATCTTTTGAGTGCTTGAAATGTGTGCAAATTAAAGTTGAAGTACTAGGAAGGAAAGAATGAAGGCAAGTTAGCCAAAATGTTATTATATTGTCTTGGGTGGTTATGATTATTTTCTCGCATTCCTACTCTCTCTTCACAATGGGTGCTTATTCACTTCCTTCACTTACATTGTTCAACTTTTTCGAGTGGAGATCAAAATGATTATGAAACTAAGGGGTAAAGGGTTATCCCACATCACCATGGGAACCGAGACTCGAACTGCATAACGACCCTAAAAATCTAAGTGGTTAAACCGTAGTGATGAAGCTTTGGGTCTTCTTTGCATGTCCTGCTTTCTCCCGACTTGCTCTTCGACATTGAGTCGTCTGAAACACCTAATTCTACGTGGAAAATGTTAGATAAAATTTTTGGACAACAAGATGACATGAGAGCACATGAGTTGGAAAATGAACTACTAGGGTTAAATCCTACTGATTTTGAAAACCTACAAGCATACTTCTCTAAGTTTGTCCACACTAGATTGTTGTTAAAGGAATGTCAAGTAGATAAGAAAGATTCTCAACTGATCTTGTCAATTCTCTCTAAGTTAGGTCCTGAATATTATGTCTTTGTGTCAACTTTTTACATTGCAAAAGCTTCCTTGGGAAAATATTGGAATCCCTCGCTTGACTATTTTTCGTCCCAACTCATTCGAGAACAGGAAAAAATCATTCAAATGGGGTATCTCAAGTCCAAGTCACATGCCCTTGTAGCAAGTACTAGTAAGGAAAAGAAGACTGAAAAGAATAAAGAAAGAAAGGATCAACCTAAGAAGGAAACCAAGACCAAAACTAAATTTAACACGAACGCTTTGACTTATGAGCCTAGAGCATAGAAATAAAAGTTTTTGTGTTCCTATTGAAAGAAGCCTAGTCATAAAGAGCATCTATGTATGAGAAAACAAATTGATCACCTTACTCATTTACTTGAGAAAAATAAAATAGGTGTTCTGAGTTTATCAAACAAAATTCTCCAAAGGCCGAGTCTTCTACTGCAAAAGGTTCTAAATCTGATAAGAAGAAAGGAAAGGCCCTTGTAGCCAAAGTTACTCCTTCATCGATATGGATTATAGATTCTGGTGCCTCACACCACATGGCTTCTTCGCATGTTGAGTTCTCCAACATCAAGCCTTGTGGTATGTCCCAAATCACAATGGGTAATGACACGACAATGTCGGTTTCCGGTAGTGGATCGGTAGAGATGGATGGGGAAAATTCAACCAAGTGTTGAGTGTTCTTGATCTCTCTACCAATCTCCTATCGGTTTACCAAATTACTCACCTTGGTGAAGAAATACGAGTGGAATTTTTTCCTAACTCAGTGATTATTTGTGAGCTTAACGATGAAACTATAGTGGCTGAGGGAAAGGCGGATCACCATTCATGGTTGTATACCTTTTCCCACTTTACTTATGATTCTATGCCCACTGTCTTGCTCACTCATGTAAATAAGGTTAGTAAGCTATGACATGAGCGTTTCAGACATCTAAATTATTGCTACCTTGAACAATTGAGCCAAAACAAAATGGTCAACGGGTTACCCCACGTCAAGTTTTGTAAGGGTCTTTGTGAGGGTTGTACCCTTGGAAAGAATCCTGAAAAGAAATTTGACAAAGGAAAAGCCTGGAGAGCTACTCATCCCTTGGATCTTGTTCATAACAATATTTCTGGTCCATTTCCGTCTCCTTCGTTTACTAGAGCTCTTTATGTGCTCACCTTCATTGATGACTATTCACAATATACTTGGGTATATTTTCTTAAGCTTAAGTCTGAAGTCTTTGAACATTTTCAGGACTTTAAGGCTCTTGCTGAGAAACAGGGGAATGGTCTATTAAGGTTCTTCAAACCAAAAATGGAGGTGAATATGTAAACAATAGGTTCATGGATTTTTGTACTTCTGAAGGGATCTCCTTACAAAGATACAATTACTTATAGCCTTTCAGAATAATAAAGTAGCATAAAGAAAGAAACATACTCTTAAGGAGATGGCCACTTTTATGATTCACTCGAAGTATTTTCCTCTGTAATATTGGGCAGAAGTAGTGAATTGTTCTAATTACATTTAGAACAGTGTTCCACACAAGGTAGTATAAGGGATGACACCCTTTAAAGCCTAGTTTGGATGCAAGCTTGATGTTGAGCACTTTAAAGTCTTCCGATCCAAGGCCATGGCTGAGATTCCCAAGAAGAAATGCAAGGTATTGGAACCAAAATCCAAACCTTGTATCTTTGTAGGGTATCCTGATGGCGTAAAGGGATATTGATTGTTGAATCCTACTTCTCATGAGATTTATATTGAGAGAAGTGTTAAGTTTGATGAGTCTTCTTTGAATTCTACTTCTCTACCTATTGAGGTTCTTCAGCATTGATTTAGATTCTGACTCATCAGATGATGATGTTGTTGAGTGTGCTCCTCTTCCTCATCCTCCCGACCCTTAGACCTTTGAGTCTTCTCGATTCTGACACTAGTGATGATGAGGACTATGTCCCTTCTCACTCAAGTGAAGAATCTTCCGACTCTAAGCCCGATCCTCCTAGTCCTCTTTGGGCTAGGAAAACTTTGCAAAATGCTGGAGATTTAGTTGGAGATACTTCGGATATGAGACATACTCACTCAGATTTCATTGGACCCCACTCTTTCTTCTCCTCCGATTCTAATCCATAGTCTTTTTGGGAGGCTTATAATATTCTGAGTGGGATTCTACAATGGATGAGGAGTATTCCTCTCTCATGAAGAACGATACTTGGGATCTCACACCTTTTCTGAAAGGAAGAAAAATCATTCGGTGTAAGTGGGTGTTCCAAAAAAAGTATGGAGTAGATGGAGATGTCAAAAATTTTAAAGTGCGATTAGTAGCTAAGGGTTTCTCCCAGATAGCTGGGTTGATTATACTGAAACCTTTGCTCTAGTTGTGAAGATGACTTCTATTTGATTGACCCTTGCCATTTCCGCAACAAACAGATGGAAAGTCTATCAAATGGATGTTAAGAGTGCCTTCCTTCATGGTAACCTAGAGGAAGATATCTACATGGAACAACCTCTGGGTTATGTCCTTGATCCCTCCCTCATTTTTAAGTTAAATAAGTCTCTTTATGGCCTTAAATAAGCCCCTTGGGCTTGGTATGCCAAGATGGAATTTTTTTTACTTACATCAAGGTTTACTAGGTGTCACTCTGATCCAAATGTTTATATTCTATAACAAGATGAGTCCATACTCATCCTTGTTCTCTATGTTGATGAATTTTTGATCATAGACAACTCTTCCTCTATCATTGATTATGTAGAGATCGCCTTGGCCAATAGGTTTTCCATGACTGACTTAGGTTTGCTTCATTACTTTCTTGGGATCTAGATTTCACAATCTGACTCAGAATTTTGATTTCACAACCTAAGTATGCTCTTGACTTGCTTGCTCATTTTCAGATGTCCGATTGTAAGTCTTCTCCTACTCCTTTTATTTTTGGGGTTAAGTTTGTTTCTGATTGCTCTACTCCCTTGGTTGATGGTACCCTTTATCGAAAGTTGGTGGGGAGCTTGATTTACTTAACTCACACTCGACCGGATTTATCTTATGCTGTTGGGATCATGTCTAGATTCATGCAGAGCCACATGAGCTACATTATAAAGCAGCTAAGTGGATCCTTCATTATGTTCATGGCACCTATACTGATGGCATTCACTATTATGGAGGGGTAGATATTGAATTGATCGGGTTCATAGATTCTGATTGGGCCGGTGACTTAGATCATCAAAAATCTACCTCTGGCTACAATTTATCTCTTGGTTCGGGTCCCGTTAATTGGTCTAGCAAGAAACATAATGTAATTGCAATATATTCTACATAGACAGAATACGAGGAGTAGTTAAATCTACCACGAAGCTATTTGGCTACAGGGTATTCTGACAGAGTTTGGCATCCACTTTCAGTGGCCTACCATTATCTATTGCGATAACACAAGCACTATTTCAATTTGTAAAAATCCAGCCAAAGATCAAGCAAACGAAGCACATTGAGATCCATATGCAATTCATATGAGAGCTTATTTATGATGGTATCATCAACATTCGATTCTGATAAAATGATCGATTATAGATATATTTACCAAGCCCTTCACTTAGGTGAAGTTTCTTCACTGCGGTCTCTTCTTTGGGTAAGGTCTTATGTAGTTGCTCATCTTCTTCAAGGCTATATAGTCCTTCTCTTCTTCTTCTTCTTCTAGGAAGATGTTGTTTATATATGGGCACCTTATCGTGCCTTTAGTTGCCGAGCTCCATTGACACATCTTTCTTAGTTGTCTAAGAGTGTCTTCTTGTTCTATCTCGACTCATCATAGCCACTACCCCATTCAATGAAGGGGGTGTTGTGTGTGGGATCCTATTTCTTCTCCACTCACATACGGAGGGTCATCTCACATGGGTTAGGTTTAGGGTTTTCTTGTGTGTCATGCACTAGGGTTACTCAACACCCTATATGTACTCTTTTATTCCTGATTTATGAGTATGCCAAGACACTCCACTTTCTTTCTTCTATGTGCAAGAATTTTTTCTGTTGAGAAAGTTCTTCCATTGTTGATTGATCCTTGCGATTATGCTGGAGCTATCATGATTCCATTTGAGTGTAACTACTTCATGGTGTATCGTTTTTGATTTGATTCTCAAAACTCTTTTAGTGTGTGGGTGTGTGTGTAAAATAACACATGTTTCCATCCACTTTGTTTGTATATGCCTTGGTTTCTACCATGCACATTCCCTCCCCATACAAGTTATTAACTACAAATAAGATACCAGTCCTCTCTTTTGGTCTCGCATACTACTCATGATGTCACATGCACCCCAAACATGGGGGCATACATTGGGTGAATTAGTCACCCCATTCAACAATACACACCATAGTTCATGCCTCGCACAACACATGAATAAATCAGTCTTTAGTTACAAAAATGACCCATAATCTGACTTAGGTCTTCAACACAACACAAATGCCAACACCCAAATACAAAGATGAGCACCTGGGAACTCCTAACATTTCATGGGAGCCTATGACCACGGGGAAGTTACATAATTATTATCAAATCAACACGCTTTTCCACATTTCACGTAATTTGCACGCATGTATACTCACAATCCTCCACTAATCGTAATGCATTTTATCTCCATTTTTCTTATTTTTCTACTTGGATCAAATCGAACAAAGTAGAGCACACCATCTACAATGGTGTATAAATTTTAGGAGCGATTAGGTATGGAGAATAACACTATACCTTTCTCCCCGACACTTATTTTTCCATTTCATGAGATCACCCCAAAACTCACTCTTGACGTGAGACCGCCCAAAAAAATTACTCTTCTACAACAAATCGATAACTTTCCATCATTTTCAATCATTACGTAATAGGTGCACATGTTCCTTTTATTATTTTTTCCCCATTTTTACACACTTTTTACATATTTGGATCAATTTTTTCATATACACATATTTGACTACTCTTTTGGTCTTATTTTTGCAGGTCCATCCTTATGAGAAGCATCACACATCAACAAACACATCGGACACAAGTGATAATGACAATAGATACAACACGACACATCACATATGCTTCTTTTATCTTTTGGGCATGTTATTTTCTTATGGGTTGGCCTTTTAGCTGTCAATTATGAAATTCAACCAAGGGAATCATATAAATACAAAACTATGTGACCAAAATAAAGGACCAAGCTCTAAAAATCTACTATCACCAACTAAGGTTGCGTCTAAAGGCATTCTAAGAGCATCAAAGCATCCATCTAGCTAGCATTCAAGGGATAAGGGACTTATTTTTCTGCATACACTTCATAGGAGGGGAAGTTCATTTTTCCATACACACATCTACTTATATTGCTACATTTGGCTATTACTCGCTATCAAGTGCATCTTGCACAAGAGCCTCCTAGGGAACGATTCTACACACACACAGAACTACATGGAATATGAAATGCAATACAACACTTAGTTGTAATTTCACTTTGTCGAGTGATGCAGAGGTCATTCCGACTCCACATTTGCATCTTTTTTTTAGGATTTTATGTGTTTCAGGGTTTTGTAGGTTACATGTGAATTCTGTGGATATAGTACAACACCTAGGTGATCGAAAATGAAGGGAAGTGAAATTGGTACGACAGAGGAGGAATCGATTTCTATCAATTTTCACAAACACAGTGCCTGGAGTATACTTTGGTGCCTAGGCGCCCTTGACCTAGTCCAAGCACCCTAGTCCTAAAATATATGATAGTTCCACAATTTTTTGTGTATGCTTACAATAGTTTCCTCCTCCTATTCATCATTCTTCCAATCTAGCATACTTTGGGTTCAATTACAAAATTAGCTAACTCTTTTATTCCCTCTCTTGCACATAGGGTTTCATTTTTATCTAGCTTATTACTTAGGTCAGATCTATACTTTATTTCTTTATTTATCACATGTGACTCTGTAATTAGGGTTTTAAAATCATATATTTGTTAAATCAAGTATGTAATTCAATTATTTTTTTGTGCTACAATACATGTAACTTACAAAATTGATTTCCTATATTTCTCTCCGGATTAGAAATAATATTTGAAATTGAAGGGAAAAATAATAATTTTGGGGCTTGTGTTGAGGATTACCTAAGTTTGTAAATTCCAAATCACATGCGTTGTAAAGGTGAAAAAGAGTGTAACTCCTATTGGTATATGTAAAAAAATGACACTCATAAGGGTGTTCATCTTCACAGTTTATAAGCCCGTAAGATAAGGCAAGGTGAAAGTATTCCTAAATGTATTGTATTATTGTGCATGGTCACTATGAAATAAATTATGAGAATATATATATATATATATATATATATATATATATATGTGTGTGTGTGTGTGTGTGTGTGTGTGTGTGTGTGTGTGTGTGTGTGTGTGTGTTTCTATGTACATTAACACATGTTTCCATCCACTTTGTTTGTATGTGCCTTGGTTTCTACCATGCACATTCCCTCCCCCGTAGGGTATCGCCTGATCGATTCCGGTCCTCTTCTTTGGTCTACATACTCCTCGCGATGACATGGACCCCAAATGAGGGGGCATACATTAGGTGAATTAGTCACCCCATTCAACAATACACACCACAGCCTTCAGCTGCCGCACAACATAGGAATAAATTAGTCTTTAGTTACAAAAATGACCTAGAATCTGACTTAGGTCCTTAACACAACACAAATTCCAACACCCAAATACAAACATGAGTGCCTGGGTGCTCCTGACCTTTCATGGGAGCCTATGACCAGGGGAAGCCACATAATTATGATCAAATCAACACATGTTTCTACATTACACATAGTAGTTTACACAAGATGTATAATTCTCCAATAATTAGAATGCATTTTATCTCCATTTATCTTCTTTTTCTACTTGGATCAAATTGGAACAAAGCAGGAGCACACCATCGACAATGGTGTATAAATTTTATGAAGCAGTTAGGGATGGAGAATAACACTATACCTTTCTCCCCAACACTTATTTTTCCATGGTGTGAGATCACCCTAAAAACTCACTCTTGGCATGAGATCAACAAAAACTCACTCTTCTACTACAAATCGTAACACTTTCTATCATTTTCAATCATTATGGATCGGGTGCACATGTTCCTTTTACTATTTTTTCCCATTTTACACACTTTTTACATATTTGACTAATCTTTTGATCTTCTTTTTTAGGTCCCTCCTTATGAGAAACATCACCACATCGAAAAACACATCAAGCACAAGTGATAATGAAAATAGGTATAACACGACAAAAAGATACGCTTATTTTATCTTTTGGGCATATTATTTTCTTATGGGTCGACCTTTTAGCTATCAATTATGAAATTCAACCAAGGGAATCATATAAATACAAAAATAAGTGACCAAAATAAGGGACCGAGCTCTAAAATCTACTATCACCAACTAAGGTTGCATCGAAAGGCATCAGTAAGAGCATTAAAGCATCCATTTAGCTAGCATTCAAGGGAGAAGGGACTTCATTTTCTGCATACACTTCATAGGAAGGGAAGTTCATTTTTCCATACACACATCTAATTACATTGATAAATCTAGCTATTACTCGCTATCAAGTGCATCTTGCACAAGAACTTCCTAGGGCACGATTCTACACACACAAAACTACATGGAGTATGATATGTAGTGAAACACTCAACAGTAAGTTCACTCTATCGGGTGACCGCCGAGGTCATTCTCGACTCCACATTTGCATCTTTTTTATTTTTAGGATTTGATGTGTTTTAGGGGTTTTCGTGTTACATGCAAATTCTACGGACATTATGCGACACATAGGTGATCAACAAAGAAGGTTAATGACATTGGTGCGACACAAGAAGAATCAATTTCCATCCATTTTCATAGTCATAGGCACCCATGAGTAGAATTTGATGCCTAGGTGCCCTTGACCTATTCGAGGTGCCCTAGTCCCAAAATATCTGGCAGCTTCCACAATTTTCTATTTACGGTTGTGACACTTTCCTCCTCTTATTCATCAATCTTCCAGTCCATCATACTTCGGGTTCAATTACAAAATTAACTAAGTCTTTTATTCCCTCTCTTGCACATAGGGTTTCATTTTTATCTAGCTTATTACTTAGGTCATATATATACTTTATTGCTTTATTTATCACATGTGACTCGTAATTAGGGTTTTAAAATCATATATTTGTTAAATCAAGATGTACTTCAATTATTTTTTTGTGCTACAATACATGTAACTTACAAAATTGATTTCCTATATTTCTCCGGATTAGAAATAATATTTGAAATTGAAGGGAAAAATAATAATTTTGGGGCTTGTGTTGAGGATTACCTAAGTTTGTAAATTTCCAAATCACATGCATTGGAAAGGTTAAAAAGAGTGTAACTCCTATTGGTATATGTAAAAACATGATGCTCATAAGGGTGTTCCTCTTCACAGGTTGTAGAAGCTCCGTAGATAAGACAAGGGGAAAGTATTCTTGAATGTGTTGTATTATTGTATATATATATGGTTGATGCTTCGATAATGAATAATATCATCATATTGATCAAGTCAATGATCAAGGTGAAGCTGATTTTGAAGAAGATGATGTTAACAAAATTGTCGACGATGAACTTCGTGAAGCTACATATAATGAAGACAATGATGAAATAGATATCCCAATATGTATATATTTGTAAAATCAATGGAATATTCCTATATATAGGAAGAATAAGGGAACATTAGTTTTGATTTTTACTATAAATCCAAGTCATGTAACCAACGAGGAGTTGGTGGAAATACAAGAAGATGAAAATGAATAGTTGAAATATTCATAAGCCTATTTATTGCAATTCTAATTTGTTAATTCCAAATTTTGTCTTGGGTTACCAATGTCCCATTATATTAAAGAATTATTTTCTGGAGACACTTCCCATGAGATAACATTTCTTGACATTTGAAGTCCAACCGCGAGCCCATCTTCGAAATACTGATTTTCATTTCCACAAAGAAAATGTATTACAATATTTGTCCCATTACATATTTTAAAAAATTATTATTTATTTTATTTGTAAAATTTCAAATGACGTAATGAATTTACAAATGTAAGTCCATATGAAAACATAATTTATTGTAGCCTCTCTTATGCTTTGTTGAGATAAAATATATTTTTCCATTTATAGAATTTGAATTCAAATCAATTAACTTGTAAATGTAATTTATTTTTAAAATCTACCCCAATTTGGCATATCACTAATTTGGTATATATGAAGTGAGATGTGGGTGATACATTTTTGATCAACATAAAAAGGTATCAATTTGATGTATGAAACTTATCTTATTAGCCTCAAATCATTTAATTTGTAAGTGTAAATATTGTTTTATGTCAACATGAAACAAACACTAATTTAATGTATATAAAGTGAGATGTGGGTATTTTTTTAGATCGAGGTCAAATACATACCAATTTGGCGTATGAAACTTATCATTTAGCCTCGAATCAATTAAATCATAAATAAATTTTAAGGTCAACATAAAATAAGTGATAAAATGAACTCCGAACCTAGGTTTACAACATCAATTTCCCCATGTTCAACCATCATAATAAATTCCTTTATGCATTTTTGATATAAAAAAATCATTACAAGAAAATATATGGTTTCATAATAATGTAAATAATAATGAAGCTTCGTAACACTCCTAAGGATTTCCTTAGAATTAGTTGTCTTGTTTAGGTCATCCACTTATGGTTTATGTATTTTTTTATCATATCATTGAAAGTTTAAAATCACTCCATTTATTGAAATTTCCTTTCTTGGATTAAATCCTATAACCTTAAGACACTAGGTTTATCTTCCTATCACATAGTGTAACCCTCTTTTAGAAAATTATAAACAAGGTACATTTTTTTAATTTATGTCCTTATAATCGAGGCCTCAATCACTAGATTCAATTAAATACAATATGTAATATAATATAAATTAATATAATATTACCATATATAATATATAATACATATATACTATAATTTATACATAATATGTATATAAATATATATATACACACATATGTATATATAACTCCCGTATCCTAAATCAATATCCTTAATTACCTTATTCTTTCTCTAAATAACCCATTTGGAATTTTTTTCGGGAGGATGCTAAGAATGGTTGTGGAATTTGGCTTCACATGTACCAATTGCATTTTCCTGAAAACATCAATTCACATGCTCCCAAGAATGACATGATTCTTAATGAAAAAAACTCTATATTAGTAAATGTTTTAGGGATATAGAAAGCTAACCCCATTATGAATATATATCTAATTTAATCCCCGGAATTTGAAGGATGTATATTGAAGGATGCATACCAAGTCACTTGATGGAAGGATATAAAAATAAATATTTGAACTAATACTATAATATATAATAGTATAGAATAAATTTTGAAAATTTATTTTATCCAAAAGGCCCTTAAATCAATTGTTACATGATATGGGTCCAAATTATGGGTTATAAGCTTGTTCCCATGCATTAACACACATAACACTAAAGCAAACACTTATTTAAGAAAAATAGTACAACCTTATTATGCATGCATAAAGGAGAAAACATTACATTAACATTACAGATGCAATTCTTCAACCCTCCAAATGAAAATCATATAATATTTATATCAAACCCTAAACCCTAGACTATAGGGAGATCACATAATTATATTAAAAAGTTAATTACAAATTTTGTAGCCTAGTGTAAAAATGTAACATGTTGTATTCAAAGTTTTGTATAATTTTAAATGTTATAAAAACCTTATAATTGTACTAGAAGTTTTTATAATTTAAATCTCATTGTTCTTATATTGATTTTTGCATGTTTTTTGATATTATAGATGATGTGGAGTTATGGTTAGTTTGATTGTCACAATTATGTGTGGATTCTCTAACATTCATGATTCAACATGACATGACATGGAGGTGGATTTAGATGACCCACCATGTCATTCTTCCATATCTGCATGGCTATCAACCTCCACACACCCACCAATGAAGTATTGGTTTAAATTTTATTTTCTAATTATAGAATATTTTTTCATATTTACAAATTTATAATGATTGATATACTAGTTATCGAGATCATCTCCATAACAAAGTGGTTGTCCATCGACATCCAGTGGACCAATAATGGAGGTATAATTTTATAGTTTTTCAAATATAATTTTATTTCATTTGATTGATTAAATTTATAGTATTTTAAACTATTTATTGTCATTTAAAAATAATAACACTTCATTATGATAGGTCTACTTTGTTTATAGACTTGGAGGAGGATGAGGGTGATAGGAGTACATGCCCTTTAGCTACAACGAGGGATTCACTAGCTCATAGGTATAATTATTTTATTTTTTTTATCAAATTGATTTTATTTAATTCAATAATGAAAACTTATAATTTTACTTTTTACCCTCTTTGGGTGTTGGAACCTCTTGGTCTACTCCAACTAAAACAAGAAAATGTAGATGAAAAATATCCCCCCATCTATCCTCAATGACATACTCCATAAATCACTAAGGGGGTATGATGATGAAGAGGAAGATGTGCCAATCCCACCAGGTTCAAATGGTGATAGACCCTCTCACCTTAACCATTATTGGTATTGACATAGAGTAAGAGGGTCTTGCACACGAATCTCTATGTAAATAACACCGCAATATACTAGAGGGTGTTCCAGAAAGTATTTAATTTTTTTATACAAGTATATTAGTTAGTTTTTTCAACTTATCTTTTTACTAGTTTATGTGGATTTCAACATATTTATTTTTATTTATAGTAATTGAATAAAATATGATATTTAAACCTTTTTATTTTTTTGGTTTCAAGTATTTGAAGGAAATAATTGTTGATCGAGTGCACACCATATTAAAATCATATTTTCATAGAGAGTGAAATGAAACCCCATAAGAATATTGCAAGAGGCTAATTGAATTAACTCAATATGATTTTAAGAGTGCACATTATAAAATAAGATTAATAAAAAAATTGTAGCACACGAGTTTATGAGAATTAAGAGGCATATAAGGGTAATTTTATTGTTTAAATACCGCATTTAAAAAAAATCATACTCTTTTACTAATTTTTATATCTATACTATGCAACTAAAATATGAAGGAAACATTGATATGGAGAGGATACTTCTTCAACATCCTAATGTACTTAAAGAAGCTTTGAATGACCTTTGTGACAAATGGATTTGAGAGGAAAATAATAATTCTTTAGGCTAGTTAGTGGAATTTGTGATATATGATTTTTTTAATTAATTAAATATTTAACAAATATTATAATTAATGTGGGGAGGAAAAGTAACCAACTATTAGGTTATAAAGCATGAGTAAGAAAAGGAGGACATATGACCCAATGAATGGGACATCATAGCTTAGTGGAGATAGTAATCAAACTTGTAAGTTCATCATAATATATTGTATAATTTCATATTTTTGTTTATATATATAATCTTACGTAAATAATTAATACTCATATTTTTTCATTTTACTATTTTTTCCGGAAACCTACTATAATAGACCCACGATAAAAGACATGCAAATATCATTAAAATCATTAGGTTAGGAGTTAACTTCATTCATTAATTGGGCCAATGAGAATGGATTTGTGTTGGTAAGGATTGCTATTTAATTAATTGTGAATTACATAAATTTTAAATTCAAATAGTTGTAAATTTACACCATTATTTATTTGCAAGTTGATAGAAAATGAGAGTTAGAAGAGGAAGTAGGGGAGTGATATTAGTGGGACACGAGACAAGGAAAAGGATGATGAAGAGGATTGCATGAATGAGGAGGTAGAGGATGAATATGAGGAGGATGAAGAGGAGGAGGACTAACACCTAGGCATATATTGATTTGTTTATTAATTTTTAAGGATTTGGTCCTTTTTGTAATTTCCAAATGTAATATATTACACATTATTTGAAAGGAACAATAAGAAGATTGTTCCAAGCCATGATCTCAGATGATAATAACACACCACATTAGATTTGTAAAACAGAAGAGCTAAAATACCATAAATGGAAATGCATCATAATCCATAATGCTCAATACATTACAATATAATGATTTGAATTAATCAATAAAAAGATGTACATATAGGAGGAGGGAAGTGCAACTACTACCTAAATCAGTGGTGAAGAACTCCCACTAACTGATACTGGTAGTTAAGTTAACTCTAAAATACTAGTAAGCTAACTCCACATAATTGAGAAGCTAACTCAACACAACTAGTAAGCTAACTCCACACAACTAGTACACCTAAGCAAGCTAACCCAACAAGTGTAGGGATAACAAAAGTGTAAGAATTATCCTAATAAATAAATAAAAGGATAAATAATAACCTACACTAACATTATTATATTAAAAATTGTAATTTAAAAATTGTGTTTTCGATTATGTGTAACATGTGTTTATTTTAATTTTCATATCTAAACAATATTATGATATTTTGCTAGGTTTTTAAATAAAATCATTTCATTTTATATTAAGAAATCTCAAATATAATATACAATAATGTAATGTGTGTGTGCGTAAAATATAATAAATAATAAACTAAATAAATTTCAAATAATACATTTACATTAAAACTAATAAAAACCTATAAAATGTAATGGAATATAAATGTTAGTAAATTATTTATATTATATGATAATTTTTTTATATTTTAAAATGATATTGACCTTTTTGCATCACATTTGTACTACATAGTGTGGGTGTAAATTTGGCACAAAAATATGCTAACTTGGTATAAAATCAACATTTGTGCCACATTTTTCAACACAAATTCTTAGCGAAATAAATCCAAAAACCAAAAAGTCAAATTTTGACGCAAAATTGACTTAAACACTAGCACTATAAGTACTTTGTGTTGTAGTGAATACATATCTCATTACTAAGGAAACCAATTATAAAAAAATGATACCAAGAATAAATGCATGTCAACTTTTGGTACTTAGTATCACTCATACGAAAAAATAAGGTTTGTTGTTTTACATAATTGAAGAAATAAACACAACACACACACACACACACACACACACACACACACACACACACACACACACACACACACACACACACACACACACATATAGTAGTTATCTAGCAGAAATTAACATTGAGTACCTTTCCTAAGAATTTGTATCGAACAATAGGAAAGTTAGACCTAGGTAAAACCAATATTTGTGGGAATATGACAAAAACATATCTAAAATATCAATACTTCTAGCTCTTTATTGATGACTATTCACAAAAAACATCTACTAAAGACAAAATATCTACTAAAGACAAAATATCAAGCCTTCCAAGCCTTCAAAGAGTTTAAAGATCATGTTGAAAAATAAATTAGTCATCATATCAACTTCCTCCACTTAGATTTTACAGGAATTCACCATTAACACATTCTACACATATATGAATGAATAGAGAATTTGTCTTCAATTTACCGCACTTTACTCTCCACAATAGAATGGTGTTTTAGAATGAAGAAACAACATGATCACGAAATGATCTAGGGATCATTGAGGATGTAGTATTGTATAGAAATTAATAGGTAGAAGAATAAAAACAATATTACATCTTCTCAACGGGTCACCAAAATTCCACTTGACAACATGACTCCAAAAGTAGCATGGTTAGGAAAAAAACCTTTATTTCTCATCTTGGAGTTTTTAGAAGGAAAGACCATATGCTAATCCCAAAGAATAAAATAACAAAGTTATAAAAAAATCAATACCATACATATTTACGTGGTATAATGAAGATTCCATGGGATATAAATTGGTTTATCTAGAAACAAAGAAAGACTACATAAGAACAAACATTATGTTTGATGGGACAATGCCTCTAGCTAAATGTATGCGAGATGTTAAATAGAAAATGAAGAAGACAGACCTGCAAGGTGTTTAGAAGATAAAGAGTGATGATTGTAATAATTATAATGATGGTGCTGATTTATATCCATAACCCACAAATCAATGTATACGAAGGTGGTACACAAAATTGATATAAGATGCCAAGATAAACAAAGTCCTAGAAACATTCACTACTATATCAAGGATACTTAGAAAATATCATGAATAGGTCAACATGGCCTTGAAGAGTCACGTTATAGAATATAGTGAACCGAAAATGGTTTAGGAATACCTGGAGTCTCAACATGATGTAGAGTTCTACACCTTCACAATCATTCAACTTGCTAGCAAAAATCAATGACATTAAATGAAACTAATTCCTTGTTATGGTAGTCTTAATTTCTAGGTCTTTCATAGTTTAAATTTCTAAAATTAGATCATCTAAGAAAAATGGAACTCCTTTAGGACTCTACCTTGTTACAAAAATGTAAGCTCAAGCTCAATTAACTGAAAAATGCTCCAAAACTTTGGAAAGATTCATCTATCTTATCTTAACTCTAATTTTCTTCTCTTCTAGCTTCTTGGTGTTAGTTTTCCAATTTGAAAAATAGGTATTTTTCACTCATTTATCCTCTTGACCTTTCATATCCTATTCTATATGTCTAATATTTCATAAATAAGCAATACAATTTGTTAGAATAAGCTCAACTTCATAACTCCATCATAATCTTCTCAAGACTGTCCCTTATAAGCCCTTAAGACAAGGTTCTTTCTCAAACTATGCTTCCACAATTCCCAAGGAACCCAAAAAGTTTTCAAGGCTTAAATAGTTCACTCTTACTCATCTTGATATGCTCCAAAATTTCAAACTCCAACTCTTCTCCCAATTCTTATTAGCCTTGTTTTTGTAATTTTGGTCCACAACCCTCAACTAGGTCTTTACAAAGCCACCATCATGAATATATGAGTTTCTATGAAGTTCCAATGCATAAGAAGGAGAGTTTTGGAATTAAGGGTTTACAAATTTCCTAGAAGCTTCCCTACATAGTTCTCCATAAAAGAGGTGGTTCCTTTGTAAAATGCTCCTTTAAACTAGGCCTAATCACTGTGACATTGTCCCTTCAAGAAACTATTATAAATAACTTAATATTTCACCAATGAAAGTAAAAATATTCTATTTAAATATTTCAAGGAGGTCTTTAAGGTTGTTACTTGCAAATTTTGGATCAAAATTCACTGATTTCGTGCCCCAAATTCCAAACCCTAGCTTAGTCTCATTAAAGCCTTCACTATGAAACACGAGGAACATAAATACTTATATTTTTTTGATATTGATCTTAAAGACTTCAAATATTCCAGGTAGGACTGTATCCTATATGCCCATATTCTTGTTCTAATAGTGATTTATGAAAGTATAGAGAACATCTACTACTAAGTGAAAGGATGTTTACTTGGACATGAGGGAACAATGTATAAAACCCTCTTGTCCAGATTAGAAGGGTTTATTCATCAATTTCCTAGAGAAATGAATTAAGAAAAAATAATCACATCTATTCCACTTCTAAATACACACAATCACCTTAAACATCCATCCATTTGTCTATAAAACTAGGATTCCAATAACAAGATTTCATGCTCTACCTCACGGTTGCCTTTATCCCTTCACAATTTACATTTACTCATGCCAAGGCACGGTCACATTATTATCTCCAACTAATGTTGCACCTATGGTTAGAATACCACAATGAGGAGCATCTAGATCATGTCTTGATCCTAGAACCACATTCTTCCCTTCAATATTACTGGAAAGAATTCTTGATACACAACTCATATTGTTTGTCCTAATTACACACACACAACTTAGTCTTTATATCTAACTCAAGAGAAAAGAAAGAATTTTCATGTCTACTCATTGGAAATCATCCTACTTTATTGAAAATAATTTACCACTTTTCTTGGAGGGAAACATTAGAAAAATATCCAAATAAAAATTACATTATAATAAAGATAAAAACTTATACCATACCAAACTATTACTCACTTGCAGAGATTATTTCCTCAATATTAGTCCTCTACACACATGTATGGTTACCAAGGAACATTTAATAACCTCTAAGTTCGATGAAAGGGAGTATTTTAGTCTTTCTCCATACTTAATGACCTATATCATTAGATTCAAAACCTTCATTCATGTAAAAACAAAGTATATTCATATAAACATACGAGTTCCCAACTTCTTCTTGTATATTTCACTCCCTTCCTCAAGGAATGATTTCAAAATTTCATCTTTTTCCTTGCTATACTCAAGCTCACACTTGCATAACCTAACTACCTACCATGTAACTTCTTCTTTTTTAAGACTCCTTATGATTGATTTTACCCCTTTACATTATTTTCAAGCATCTTAATGATGCACTATCACACCCAAGGACTCACACATGTCTTACATGTTAACATGTGACTCATATGAACATGAATTTTTTTATCAACCCTAACATAGTTAGAACAAACTTACAAACCCCTATATCTCATTACAAGATTTGAGTTTTCAACTATCATTTTTTTGAGGGAAAACAACAATGAAGAGAAATTCAAATTTCCTAACCCCATTGAATGCTTGAAATGACTTGTATGAATCACCAAGACCCCTAGAATTCCCGCACAACACTTACTGACACCAAGGATCTTGAATTTGACAATGGAATGCTTCTTTAAGGATGCTCCTGCATCATACTCCCAAGGTGGAGAAAAGTCATGCATATTATTTGTTCTCTTGCTCTTGTATTCATTCTCACATCTTGTTTTTGATATCCTCTTCTTGTTTTCATTGTCCTTGTATTACTTAAAGTCACCAGGGTCCCATATAACATGTTTTGGTCTTCCATTTTCCTTTATTCTCTTCCATTTCTCTTTGTTCTTCATCAACATTCTCTTCACCTTCGAGTATTCATGATTCATACCTACACATAAAAATGTTAGAACATCAAAAATATATGTTTCTCCATGTTCTTTGATGTCTTTCATCTTTATATACTTCATATCTAATTCATATCCAACCCTTGTATTATAAAAATCTTCATATTTATGCTCTTTCATTTGTTCATACTCAACTTACATCCTCTTAAACTGTCTCAAATCTGGAATTTCTTGTTCTTTTATTTTATTATCATCATCACATGTCCATGAATTCACCTCCACGTTAGTTTTACCTACACATTTCACCTTACCATCCACCTCATCTAGCCATTCTTGCAAAATATCATCAATATTATGTACAAAATGCTCATTACAACCTTGCTCATTAACCTCAAATGCACAATCAACATCACTTTTTACAATTTCAAGGAATTCATCCACTTCATTTTCAATGTCAACCAACAAGGAATCAAATGCACTCACCTTGCATTCTTGTTTTTCTAAGCTTATCTCTTGAATTTGTTTGCTTGCCTTGAGTGTTTCTCTCTTTTCCTGTTCATTGTTTGTCTCTTTCTTCTTCCACACCATCTTCTCTTCTTTTTGTCTTTCTTGTGCATCCAAGAAGTCTGATTTATTCTTATTATGATGCCCTTGTTCACTCTTTTATGCATGAACATCACTAAGAACATCATTAGTTATAAAAATATGAGACAAAATTGTCTCACTTTGGTCTTCTTCCTTTATTTCCTTGTGTCCTTCATGCCATTTCTGATTTATCTCTTTCATTATTAACTGATTTCCATCATATTTTCCTTTTTTTACTTTCTCTTGAACCTGTAATTTTCCTTCCTCTTTATTAGAGTTCCTATTTTCCTTGTTTTCTACTAGCCTCTCTTGCATTTCTTCTTCATTTTCTTGTTTACTAATTCATTCTCTTGGCTGATTTCTCAAGTAACCTTTAAATCTTTTGTATTTCCTCATATAACAAGATTTAATTCTCTTCTTCACTTGCTTCATCATATTTAGGACCCATTTGGTCTTCTTATTCATTGGATTCACATGCTAATTCAAAAAAATCAGCTTACAATTCTTTCACCTTTACTTCACTTCATATTTATTCATTTTCCTATCTTTCTCTTCTTGTATTTCCTTCACATATTCCTCACCATGTATGTTAGTTTCCAAAAGAGACTCATCCTTATCCTTAAATACTTTGTTTTGTGCTTGCTTAACCAAAATATTCAAATCATCATGCTTACCTTGTCCTTTTCTTGTTTGTTTCATTTGCTAAGTTCCTAGGATGCTTCCTTGTTCTTCTTCTCTATTTTTAACTTTCCATACTTGCTTCTTTATCTCCTTAGGCTGATATGTACTTGTAGTTTTAGTTTTATTTCTTGTCTCATAGGCTAGTTTGTGCCTAGAAACTCTTTCTTCACTCTTCATTCCTTGGTCACCTTCATTACATGCTTTCTTCAAACTGAAATATGATATTTTCTCATCATTTTCCTCTTGTTTTAATTTGTATAATACAATCTCATTAGTCTTTTTCTTGCATTTTTCTTCTTGTTTACAAATAACTGATTTATTAAGCCATTTGGGTATGATATATCCATGGTTAAATTCTGAATTTGAAGAACCAAGATCTTCTTTCATTGTGCTACCTTGCATACCAAAGAATTCACTAACACATGCATGAAGAAATTCATAACTTTCATCTTCCCATACCTGATTATGATCCATATTTGGGGCCATGTCCTTCTCCTTCTCTTGTTCCTTTTTGTCATTATTGTTCTTGTTTTTATTTATTTCTTTGTCTTCTCTCTCTTGAATGCTTTCCATAGCATCATAGAACTCTATATGTTCTTCTCTCTCTTCATTATCATGTTGTAGGACTTTCCTCATAAGCTTCTATGACCTGCTCTTTTCTTCCTTCATGTTCATTTGAATAAAAAGAGTCTCTTCTTGCCTCTTTTCTTGTAATTTTCAAGGTCTTCTTCTTTATTGTATTCACAAAGTCTTTCAAACATGTATACACACATGAAAAAAAAACATTAAAATATAAAATCAGAGACCAAAATGTCTCAATAAGTGCCTCTTTCTTGGGCACTATCCTCCTTATCCATCCTTCTTTTCTAAGCACCTCATTTCTTACTTTCTTTCTTCTCCATTATTCCTCATCTCTCATTATGTTCTCCACTATGAAAACTCTCTTGTCTTCCTCATGCTACTCACATGAAAAATATTTTCCTCTTATGCCTCCATATACTCTCATTTATTTGTTTCCTTCACTTCTTCTAGCTTGCTTCACAAGTGACTTGATTGGCCACTTCATTCTCCTTTTCAATATCCATCCAACTATCTCACTTCTTGATTGTATTTTAAACTTATTTCTTGCTTGTATCCACATCTTATCCAATGATTTAGACCTCTACAAACCATTCCTTAACTCGATATCTCTCTATCCATTTCGATTCTTGTTTCCAACATTTGGCCTTCATGATTTTTGGCTCTCCTTGGTAGCTACTTGTAAATCCAAGCAATATATTCTTTACACAATTTTTTTCAAATATTTATTTCTCTGTAAACCTTGCTCTAATACCACTAATGATGTAGAGTTCCACACCTTCAAAATCATTCATTTTTCTAGCAACAATCAATGACATTCAATGTAACTAATTCCTTATTATGGTAGTCTTAATATATAGATCTTGCATAGTTTAAATTGAAAAAATTAGATCATCTAAGAAAAATGGAACTCCTTTAAGACTCTTCCCTGTTCCAACAATGTAAGCTCAAGCTCAATTAATAGAAAAAATTCCCCAAAACTTTGGAAATATTCATCTATCTTATCTTACCTCTTATTTTATTCTCTTCTAGATTCTTGGTGTTGGTTTTCCAATTTGCAAAATAGGTATTTTGCACACATTTATCTTATTGACCTTTCATATCCTGCTATATATGTCTAATATTGCATAAATAAGCAATATAAATTGTTACAATAAGCTCAACTTCACAACTCCATCACAATCTTCTCAAGACTATCCCTTACAAGCCCTTAAGACAAGGTTCTTGCTCAAACTATACTTCCACACTTCCCAAGAAAACAAAATAGTTTTCAAGAATTCAATAGTTCACTCTTACTCATCTTTATATGCTCCAAAAATTTCAAACTCCAACTCTTCGCCCAATTCTTGTTAGCCTGTTTTTGTAATTTTGGTCCACAACCCTCAACTAGGTCTTTGCAAAGCCACTATCATGAATATATGAGTTTCTATGAAGTTCCAATACATAATAAGGAGAGTTTTGGGTATTCATTAAGGGTCTACAACTTTCCTAGAAGCTTCCCTACATAGTTCTCCATAAAAGAGGTGGTTCCTTTGTAAAATGATCCTTTAAACTAGGCCTAACCATTGTAACACTTGTCCTTTCAAGAAATTGTTATAAATAGCTTAATATTTCACCAATGAAAATAAAAATGTTCTATTTAAATAGTTTAGGGAGGTCCTTAAGGTTGTTACTTGCCCGAACTTCCAAACCTTAGCTCGGTCTATTAAAGCCTTCACTTGTGAAACTCGAGGAACATGAATCCTTATATATTTTGATATTGATCTTAAAGACTTCAAATATTCCATGTAGGACTATATCCTATATCCCCATATTCCTTTTCTAACAGTGATTTATGAAAGTATAGATAGCATCTGCTACTAAGTGAAAGGAGGTTTACCTAGACGTGACGGAACATGGTATAAAACCCTCTTATCAAATTAGAAGGGTTTATTCATAAAATTCCTGGAGAAATGAGTTAAGAAACAATAAATACATATATTACACTTCCAAATACATGTGATCACCTTATAAATACATCCATTTGTCTATAAAACTAGGCTTCTAAGAACAATATTTCACTCTCTACCTCACAATTTGCGTTTATCCCTTCATAATTTGCATTTACTCATGCCAACGCACAATCACATTATTGTATCCAACCAATGTTACAAATAGGGTTATAATACCAAAATTAGGAGCATATATTTCATGTCTTGATCCTAGAACCACCTTCTTCCCTTCAATATTACTAGAAATAATTCCCGATACATAGCTTAGATTGTTTGTCCTAATTACACACACACACACAAATTATCCTTGATATCTAACTCAAGAACAAGGAAAGTATTTTCATGCCTACTCATTGGAAATCATCATACTTGATTGAAAATTATTTACCACTATTCTTGGAGGGAAATATTAGCAAAATATCCAAATTACAATTACATTATAGTAAAGACCAAAACTTGTACCATACTAAACTCTTACTCATTTGCAGAGATTATTTCCTCAATATTAGACCTCTATACACATGTATGGCTACCAAAGAAAATTGAATAACCTATGAATTTGATGAAAGGGAGTATTTTAGTCTTTATCCATACTCAATGAACTATATCATCATATTCAAAACCTTCATTCCTAAAAACAGAGAATATTCATATAAACATACAGTTCCCAGATTCTTCTTGTATATTTAAATCCCTTCCTCAAGGAATGATTTCAAAATTGTATCTTTTTCCTTTCTATACTCGAGCTCACACTTGCATAACCTAACTACCTACCATGTAAATGCTTCTTTTTTAAGACTCCTTATGACTGATTTTTCCACTTTACATTATTTTCAAGCATCTTAATGATGTACCATCACACCCAAGGACTCACACATGTCTTACATGTTAACATGGGACTCATATAACCATGAAAAACACTTATAAACCCTTAACATACTTAAAACAACCTTACAAGCCCCTATATCTCATTACAACATTTGAATTTTCAACTATCCCTTTTTGGAAGGAAAACATCAATGAAGAGAAATTCAAATTTCCTAACCCCATTAAATGCTTGCAATGACTTGCATGACTCACCAAGACCCTAGAATTCTCACACAACACTTACTGACACCAAGGAGATTGAATTTGAAAAGGGAATGATTCTTTAAGGATGCTCCCGTATCAAAACATTGGAAAAAACATGGAAGTAGAATATCAAACATTAATGATAAAAACATGGAATCTTATAGATATTTCACTAGGTAAGAATCCAATCAGTAACAAGTCATTTTTAGAACCAATCACATAGTAGATGGAAGAATAGAAAAACATAAGGAAAAAATATTTGTTAATGTATATTATCAAAAGGAAGGTATTGATAATGAGGAGACATTTTCTCATATAACCAAGATCAAGGCATTCATAATGAGTTTTACTCTCTTTGCTCAATTTGGTTTCAATTTGGAGACCTAAATGATTAAGTCAACATGACTAAACCAAAATATTTTTCACACCTAATAAAGAATCAAGGATGTGCAAAATTATCAATTCATTATATTTTGTCAAGAAGGATCCTAGAGCTAGGCGTAATAAAATAAGTGAGCATCTCATTCATAGTGGATTTAAGAGATATCCTTACTATCCTAATCTCTACCTCAAATGGAAAGGGGAAATATGGTGATATTAATATTTTATATTGACAACTTGGTAATCATGGGAAGTTCAATGTCGGTGGCGAGAATACATAAAGATAAATATGAAACAATCATTTGATACGAATGATCTCGGGATATTTCATTATTATCTTGTCTTTGGAAGTATCTTGAAAGTAAAATAACATATTTGTGATACAAATGATGTATGCCAAGATATTTCTTGAGGAAATTCAAATTATGTGTTACAACCCAATTTCTACACATACGGAGAAGGATTCACTTGTCTCAATTAGATCCATCACTGCAAGTAGATAGAACTCTCTATCGATAGTTGATTAGGAGTATCATTCACTTAATCTACATTCAGTTAGAAATAAGCTATTTAGTGATTTACCTATCAAGCTTCATGCACAACCAAAAATTCAGTCCACTGGAAAGAATCAAAGTGGATTCTCATAAATATCAAAAGAACTATGGAATTTAGCTTAGAGTATAATAATATTTTTTTTTCTTGATAGGTTACTTAGATTCAGATCATGTAGGCAAAACCAACGAAAAGAAATGAACTTCTTTCTTCCTCTACTCTTTGGGATCTAGAAAAATATCATGGGGATCAATAATAAAAGTTCTATTTCATGATATTCTACTAAAGCATAATATCATGCTATAGGAGGATTGGTTTGTGAAATGATATGGTTTCATCACATTATAGAAGGTTTATGAATTAAACAAAAATAACCTACCATTTTGTAATGTGATAACAATGTTGTTATCATACTTGCTTGAAATTTTTTTGTTTCATGAAAGAACCAAACATATTGAGGTGGAAGTAAAATTCATCTATAAACATATCCAATAAAATCACATCCAACTCCAATATTTTATTATAGTAGATAAACATGCATATGTTTTCACAAAGGAACTTGTACATGAAAAATTTGAGGCATTACAAGAATTCCTCTAGTTTCACTTGAAACAATTTGAAAAATTAAGGAGAGGAATGATGAAATTTTTATTTTAGCATTAATTTATCTCAACTTCTAGCTAATAAATTCGCATGTATAATGTTCAATTGTAACTAGGCTTGTCTATTTAATTCTCATGTTCCTAGTTAGTTGACATTCGATGTAACCGATAATAGTTCAGTTATCTTGTATGATTTGGTGCATGTGATTTAGTGTAATCTCTTAATTGATATTTTAAGTAAATTTCTATATCAGTTATTGATATTGAGTTCTAAATTTATTGGTCAATGTGTTTTTCAATTCCTATAATCATTGCAACCATTTTCCAAATTTAATAATGATCATATTTGATTTCGTATACTCTAATTTTTGGTTTTACATCTTCTTGTATTAACTCAAACCATTCATAATACAATGAGAATTACTTCAAATTTTCATATATAACATATTACACATATAATATGTCATATAATTGTATAAATACAATTTTTTTCTAAAGTCAATGTGAACAAATAGACTTAACTAGCTAACTAAACAAAAATCTAAAGATTGTTACACATATTTCATGTATGTCTTGCATCTAGCATGTATCTCCAAGATGAGAGTTTTTACATCTATATATGTACATAATTTTTAATCCTAAAAAAGAAGATAATTTATAGATTCTTACTAAATTTGTGAATAAATCGATCATTCCATAACATTCCTCCACCAACCATGCCAAAATATTATAAAGAGTGTTGTTTTCACATCTCCAATAGGCAATTCTAGTCTAAATTTTTATGAGAATACATTTATAAATAAACATAGACTGAAATATCACATTTCTCACCTCTCTACAAATTTCACGTGCACCATTTATATAGTATACAACACTATGCAAAATCTACCTTGCACATAGTTTCTCCATCACTTTGTAAATAACACGTGCAATAATAATATGGATAAATTTTATCCATGCGGTTCCTTGTGTAAAATTTCTGGATAGTTTTTAAATCCTTCACAAAAATTATAACCATCATGTGTATAACCATATAAAATTGAAACATTCACAACAAAAATGGACTAAGTCTTCATTGATAAGTTGTAGTGCACTCACTTTATACATTGACGGGTTCTTTGTAACCCTATGAAATTCATGTGTAAACACCTTACTATTAATTTAAAAAAATAAATATTCACAAATAAGATTTGGAAACATTTTCTACTATTTTAAATTTCATATTTAATTAGGAAAAAAACTAGCCCAATTATAAAAATTTCCTACACAATAAAATTTACATACTCTACAACCCATAATAGAATTTAATAATTTATTTCTCAATAAATCAACCTATATAGAAAAAATAAATCATTATCCAATAAACTTCATGCTTAATACTATAAATAGTCACATCATTTTCTTTAAATATAGACTTGGCATCATCCAAGAACAATGTTGCTACAAACTCATCTTTGTAGTGTGTTAGAATACTCTTCCTTACAAACTTATCCTATTTTTTTTTTTATAAATCACTGAATAACCTATGCCATAAATCAATGTTATTAGGGCTTCATTGAATAATATATCAATATAAATATAAAATCTTCTAAACATACAACATCAACTGGTAGCTTTGCAAACTACTTGTGATTCTGCATGGTATCGAAAGGTGATTCAAGACATACATTGAAGACTCTGAGTGCATCATAGGAATGGTCAATAGATGTTTCTTTTACTAGATATAAAATATATATTTTCTATTTATAAAATAATAGGATTAGTAATTAGAGTGGTCGAAAGTGTTTATGGTGATTTTCGGTTAGTTGTCATTATCTTTGAAATAGCAAAAACTCTAAATAAAATAGGGTTTACCAATACACGTGCCCTACTGAAACGTAATGTTGGAATGAGAGGGTACATGAAAAATGTAAGATAATCCTACTTTCACTAAATGAGAATACCTGTATACAAAGATAGCTAGACAAGATAAATATTGAATAAAAATTGAATGGGTTACTCGAAAAAGGATGATCCCAGAAATTCAAAGGGATTCC
This sequence comes from Taxus wallichiana var. yunnanensis, assembly GCA_018340775.1. Lineage (NCBI taxonomy): Eukaryota > Viridiplantae > Streptophyta > Pinopsida > Cupressales > Taxaceae > Taxus > Taxus wallichiana. The sequence goes on along the minus strand of CM031242.1, from coordinate 978,800,757 downwards.
TTGAAGGGTGTCAACTCATGATGACAATCAAGTGATTGGATAACATGATAAGATAATCCTAATGTAATTATAATTCAAGAGGGATGGAAAAATACTGTTTTGAGTGCTATGTGGACCAAGAAATGGCCTTAGTGATCTTGAAGTTCTCAAAATAGTTGAACCAGAACTGTTCCGCAGCTTCTCATTCTTCTTGTATGATCTCAAGTTTCTCCTTAATGTCTTGATTTCAAGAGTGAAGGAAATGGTGTATAGGATGAGTTTGTGGACAATATTAAACTACTCGACATGAAAGGTTGTTGAATAATCGAGATGTCGTATATGTTTATGATGGGGTGTGATGTACAGAACTGTCATCTCTAGAGAATACATATTACAATAAAATAGATTGGGCAAAAAAGATTGATAAATATACGATAACCGATAAAAATGACTAAAATGACAAGGATCAATGGTGATCGAGGGATCGGAGATGATTGGGGACAAAAGGGTCTATTTGAGCAAGGGCCAATAAACAAGCCATGATTAATTTAAGAAAAGGTTTAATGGTGTCAAGATAAACTAGAGGGAATCTAGGAACACCGAAGATGCATAATGCAAGAGATTGTGACATGTATAAAGGGCTAATTGATGGTAAAGGGAATTAAGGACTAGATCGACAACAATCGGGGATAGGAGGATATCTCTAATAAAACCATAAATATACTAAAAGTTGATCAAATGATTAAATAAAAGACATAATACAAGGTGACTATAGAGGATAGTGAAGACGAGTGTTTGTAGGATATGACCAATGTAAGATATGACTGAAAATGATAAAAATAAATGTACTAACCTTATTGAATGCTTCTAAAGATAAAAATCTCTAAGTCACCGATAAATCATTTGAAAATGATTCCCAAAAGAATGAACACAAAGTTTTGATGTGTTCTAACATAATGATGTCATATAGAGGTGCAATTTTTTTCTCAAATCAAATCTATGACCAACTGAGAAATGGAGAAGGAAGGTGGCTAAATAGAATTGACGGCATCTACAACAATCACCGTCGATCATGGATCACCTTCGATTTGGTTTAGGATGGTTGAAAACAAACTATGAAAGGATGGAAAATGGTTGAAACTACTTGCCATCCGAAGGTTGAGGTTATGAATCCATGTAGGAAGAGGTTAGGGGGTTGGGATAGTTAAGGTAATTTAGGTTAGATTTGTTTTAGATGGTTAAATGAGGGTAAATAATATTTTATGATGGTAAATGAGAGTTTATGATGGTAAAATAAATTGCACTGATGATAAAATTAGGATAATGATAATGATAATAATGTGAATAATGATAGTGTGATTTATATGTGAAGGGTCACCTAGGGGTGAAAAATTGGTGTCTACATTTTCCCCTTTTTGTTGAGTTGTCTGTAGGCCAAGTGAGTGACAAAAATAGTGATGAGATGACCCATTATTATGATAAGGATATTGTTCTACTTTTATGGTAAGGATAGGTTTGATGGAAGATGCTTCAAGGCTTTGATTGTAGTTTAAAAATACCATGCTGGAGGGATATGTAGAGATTGTAGTAGTATTGGAAACACTTGGTAGGGGAAATTATATGGATTTATGAGGGAAACACTAATGTGAAAAACCTATAAACTTGTGCTTCTGGAAGATTAATACAAGGTGAGAGTCAAATGGGAACACTCTTTCATGGATGTGTGGAGCCGTGGGACTAAGGGGTCGAGAGGTAGACATCCACAATATGTGTATAAAATGGATTGTATGGTCAAAAAAGAGTTTTGACAATGCACTCAGCATCAAAGAAAAGGCATATGAGCTCTTGATGGTATCATAATGTGTTTAAAAAGGTTTAGGTGACCAAAATTGATAAGGTATGTAAAAATGGATTAGATCGGTAGTGATTATTGATTACCGATAGTTAGGGTGGTTGATCGATGATGATTTATGGTTGCCGATGATTGTAAAAATAAAAATTCTATAAGCTTTGAGTTAGGCATGAATTTGGCTAAGTGATTTTAGATCTTTAGTTAATTGATTTTAAGTGTTTTTGAGAGATGGAGGTGAGAGAAGGTGGTCGAAGAGGTAGCAATGAGGAGAGGGGTAAGTAGGTTTAAATTTTGTAGTTTTGTTTTGATTTTTGTGTTTTATATTATTTATTTTGTGTTTTTTGAAAATGTTTTAGGTAGGAATGACCAATTTTTAGAGATCATACGATCGGCGGTGATTAAGTTGATCATCGTCGACTTGTGTGGAGAAATCATTTCGATTTGTAGTTGGCGGCGATTGGTGGATTTTTGGACAAAATTGCTAACTAATGTGATTTTCCCTTATTTTTGTAGGTGATAGATACCATATACATCTAGGATAGAACCCCAAAGATGCTTGAGAATATCAGGGAGATATGACAGATGTGAAGTGGGATCATTTGAATGTCATTGGTTTGGGAGGATTCTATCATTACCAAAGTGGATTCGAGAGATGTTGGTTTGATGGTAAATTTGTTAGACATATGGGAGATGAGTACAAGGACATTCTAGTTCCGTACTTGTGAGATGAAAATCACATTGCATGATGTATATTATGTTTTGAGATTACCTATTTAGGGGATAAGATAGTACCCATCACATGGGAGGCCCATCTAGATACCATAAGGCACTTGTGTGGAGACAATGCCCCCGATATGAAGTATACAATAGGGGTTTCACATTGAGTGATATTATATTGTAGAGGTATCGGGAGCTAGTTGATGTCAATGGTAATGTTGGCCATTTATTTTTATGCACTTCAGGACTCGGGATGAGGTAGGTTTTTGTGGACACTAGCGGGAGTCGTAGGCGAGATCATGGAGCACTAGAGAGTATATGCATGGGGGTGTGCTTTGCTTTGGCTTAGGTATACCATGAGCTATGGATGTATGTGATTGGTTAGAGGTTTGGTTTGGATGTGGGGTTCTGTGGCACTATTGGGCCTATGAGCACATAGCTATAGTGAGGCCACCTAGTCTACCTCGGAGAGTGGGGGACCAAATAGAGTATGTTATGGGTTTTTGCCATGGAGGTTTGAGTGGATGAGGTATGATGGGGTCGGAGAGGGATGAGGCATACTATGCTAAGTGCCTTAATATTTTATCTGTAGATGGTGTGGTGTATATTCCATATGTTAGATTCCCTACATGGCTGGGTATGGGATGTAGAGTTGATAGGGTTGAGATGGGTGTAGTGGATTTTGGGGTGGTAGAATGATATTGTCGAGGTTGTATAGTTCCCGGTGTGCATAGGAATTTTGGGCTCCCATAAATGATACTTGGTGAGTTGATTTTATATCGGTGAGATGAATTAGAGAGGGAACTTCCTATACCCACAATAGATGACGCATAATAGGAAAAGGACGAGGGCGCTAGAGGGTGTGGATGTGGATGATGTTGGATTTGTTGAGGGTTTTAGTGAGTGGTGGATGTAGTAGTGGCTAGCCCAAGGAGATAGGGTGGGGTAGAGACATAAAGGTGGGGAGGTGGAGGAGGAGGGTGATGGTGATGGGGAGTTGGTGAGATTATAAATAGATTTTGATGCAATTATGCAAGTGGAGAGAGACAAGTTGGTAGTGGAGAGAGATAAGTTGGTAGTGGAGTGGGACACCACTCGTCGGAGAGGGATGATCTACTATAGGAGTTGGATCAGGCATGTTTAGAGTGTGATACTTTCCAATATCTATTATCACCAACAATGGGAGGTTAAGAGGTCGGAAGTGGAGCACCTGGGGAAAGGACGAGTGCGAGACAAGCTGTAGTTCCCGTAAGAGGAGTGTCGGCAATAGGTGGATGATAGATGAGACCTCTAGGTTTTGTGACTGTAGATAAGTATCAAGTGTTAGGAGATGAGATGTAATACTATGAGTGGATCGTGACAGAGCACCTCTCGATGCACCTCAACACACAAAGCATAGAGCGATCCAACATAGATTGGCTTGACAAGCCACCTCATCAAACACTAGAATTGTTGGACACCTTCGGAGGGATCCAAGACATGATGGAGGGCCGAAGGGAGGTCAAGGTGGTGATAGAGTCTCGATTTTTAGTTTACCACATAGTAGGAAGATTTTGTATATGATTTGGATGTATAGAGCCCTTTTGAGGAGTTTTGTATAAACATTTTTGATGATGATGATGATGATGATGATATATATATATATATATATATATATATAATGATTTTAGATTCATGTGTTTGTGATGGATTTTTATTTGATGTTATATATGAGTTTTTGATGAGATTTTGAGATGTTTGTGTAGATTAGATGTATGGATATGATGTTTGATTTTGATGTGAGTGACTTGAATATAGTGATATTTATATGTTTTTAATGCACTTTAACATAATCAACAATAAATGTGAAATGTTTTCTTTTGAACTGGATTTGATATATATGATTTGATGGTAATTTTCATATGTATAACAATGCACTTGAGGCCTTATAACAAATGTTAATACATAACCAACAATAGTTAGTCACATGTAGGATCATGGATATATAAAATGAGCTTATATACCTTCTTATAACATGGGAAGTGTTCATACATGGTTTGTATGGGGGAATAGGATATTATTTGATAGTTTTATAGGCTTATGCCCCAGCTATATCTTTATTAGTGCAAAATGATCAATGTGAGAAGTTTGCTTTTTGGATGGGAAAACTGATTGATGTGAGAATATTTCCTAGGATGATTTTAACGTTTGATATGAAGGCTGATTGATGTGAGAAGAATTTTGTATCTATTATAATATTGGGTAGCCATCCTTTGAGGGAGTGGTCTACAATTTTTGATTTTTGATTTTAGATGGCCATTTTTGATGGTAATATTTGATTAACAAGTGTCCTTCGAGGGACTAGTTTGTATTTTTCTAGTAATGCTTGATAATTGTCCTTTGAGTGATCAATATTTTTTTTTGATAGTATGCATCCATACGTATGTTTTTGACTTGGTTTAAGCTAAGGGAAGGCCTAGTAGACCATTTGGGTAGGGGAAAAGATGTACAGATAAAATACACACGTGTACCTTTAGCATGTTTTCATTTGGTAATATAAAGGGGAGATGAAAGTAATGATAGCGGGGTTCCTACTTATGAGGAGGAACTTTTCCATGTGAAAATGTGATGAGAAGAGCCATGGTTCTCATCTTTAAGGTCATAAATATAGGATAATGATAGAAGACCACATAATTCCAAATCATTAAAATAGTGAATGATAGGTTGGTGATGGGATGAGATCTTTGATGCGACTAATGTCATGGAAATAGATATGTTAAAAAAGAAAGGACGTAAGTGCAAGAAATTTAGGGGTTCCTTTTTAATTTTAATATCAAGAGAGGCTAAGTGATAAGCTCCAGACCCATATTTATGAGTGATGATATATGGACAAATACAGTTTGGAGAAAACTTCCCACATTGAATCCTTTCCGGTTAGTAAATTTTTGATTTTGTTTGAGGAAAAAATCACCAATATTGAAGTCACATTATTTGACATGTTTATTGTATGCTTTTTTGATGCATTCTTGATAGACATGATGATGTTCAAGGGATGTTAAGTGGCGTTCATCTAACAATTTGAGTTATGCTAAGCGTTCTTGATGATAATCCTCATCATAGATGAAATATCCGAGGGAAACATGGAGGGATAAAACTTAAACTTCAAGAGGTAGGACAACCTCGGAGCAGCATACTAAGGAAAAGGGAGTAGCACCGTAGGGTTATGAATGCTAGTCGATAGGCCCAAAGAAAAAAGAAATTTTGAGATGCCAATTTTTTCCTGCTTGGTTAACGGTTTTCATTATGATTTTGTTGAGTGTTTTTAGAAGCTTCTTCTTGACCATTTGCTTGTGGATAGTAAGGATATGAAAAGATAATCTTGATGTTATAGATGCCATAAAGCTTTTGAATATTTTTATTTTTGAAATATTTTCCATTATCTGTGATAATTTTGTGAGGAATGCCAAAGCGAAAAATAATGTGATGGTGGATGAAGCCAAAAATCTTATTGGCTTTAGTAGAGATGATGAGAATAAATTTGACCAATGTTGTGAAGTATTCAGTAGTAGAGATGATATAATGATGTTGTTGTGATGAACAAGGGTTGATGAGGCCAATGAGGTCAAGTCCCCATTATGAAAAAAAATCCATAAGTCTGAGTGAGTTATAAGGCCTAACTTGGGATGTAAGTGAGGTTGGAGTGTTGTTGACATTTGACATATTTCTTGATGTATGCACAACAATATTGATTGAGGGTGGGATAGTAATAGCCCATCCGTAGGTTACCTTTTGTAACAACCAAACCACTAAAGTGTCCACCACATATGCCATCATGGAATTCTTGGATAGATTTGATTGATTCATGAGATTTAAGGCATCAAAGTAGGAGGCCATCAAACCCATGTTTATAAAGGACACCACCTATGATGACATAATGGTTAACATAATGTATAAAATATATTTTAGCATTCTAATATTGATAAGATGGTATTTTATTTTGATAAAGATAATCATAAAAACCGAGTGTACCAGAGAGATTTGATTGATTGTATTCGATAAAATGGAAATATGGGAGTTCATTGGTATGATATGGTTGGTTGAGTCTATGCACAATAATGAACAACTTATAATCTGTAGTTGCTAAGGGGATAAGTGATGCAAGAGAATCCATAATGTCTGTGAATTTGTTAGATAAGCAAGGAACTATTTGGATTATATAATGGTCGAAGGCCTATAGGAGGAATTCAATAATGTATTTATATTTTGTAAAATTTCATTCTTACATTGATAAGTTCCTTTGATTTGATTGATGATAAGCTAGGAGTCCCCATAGATGTCAAGGATTTGAACACCAAACATGACAACAATTTAAAGACCCATATTGAGGGCTTCATACTAGGCCATGTTGTTAGTGTATTTTAAATTTAATTTAAAATATAGAGGCATAAGAGTCCCCAAAGTAGGTATGATGATAATACTAACACCTTTTCCTACCGACACTTAGAAACATCAAAGAAGAGTGTTATTCGAGGGGAGTGTATTATTGCTCAATGATATTGATGGATTCATCAGGAAATTGTTTATGAGGTGGTTGATTATAAGGGAGGGGAGCTTCCATGAGTTGGTCGGTGATGGATTTTGCCTTGATATATTTTTGCGACATGAATTATAGGTCAAATTCAATCATAAACATGAGCCATCAAGTGATGCAATCACTATGATATAAATTAGAATGTATGACTTTAAGAGAATTAAAGATAGCGATGACATAAGTCTTATGATTAAGGAAATAATGATGAAGTTTAGAATTTGAAAAGTATAAGGTGCGACACAATTTTTTTCTTTGGTGTAACAAGTTTTGTAGTCGTGAAGAGTGCGTATTACGTAATAGATGACCTTATCTCTACCTTTCTCATCTTGATGTGCTAGCATAGCACCCAGGGCATGGTCGGTAGTAGATATATAGATAAAAGGGATCCCCCTTGCATGGAGGTGTGAAAATAGGAAGTGATAGGAGGTATTGTTTTAGTGCTTCAAAGGCCTTTTGACACCCACTTGAAATGGACATCCTTTTGGAGGAGATGATGAAAAGGATGAAACGATACGAAAGTTTAGAAATAAAGCAACAGACTGATTGCAGTCTACCTTGGAGACTATGAAGTTGTTTGATATTAGAAGGAGGCATTTTGATGATGGATTTGATTTTTGCAGGGTCTACTTCACTACCCCTAATAGATATGATAAACCCTAAAATATTTCCGGTAATAACGTTGAAAAACCATTTCGACGGGTTAAGGTGGAGGAAGTATTGAATTAGGCGGGTGAAAATGAAATCGAGGAAAATGTGATAGTCTCTTTGGTGTTTTTATTTACCTAAGAGATCATTAACATGGTATTAAATGGTTTTATGGATGAGATCATTGTAATCTTATTTTACTACTCAAACCCTGACACATTAACACATCACTCGAAATATTTGAGCACTCACTCGAAGCACACAAAGGTACCAGATCCTTATTTGTTATTGTCTTACTAGGGTGTTAGCATGCATATTCATATTAACCAAATCTCAAAGTGCATATTCCATTCTAACAATCAGATCCATGAACTCAAGTTGGAAACACACATAATAAAGAACATACAGATCACATAAAGATTAATACCAGATTCACCATATAATAACCAATAACAAAGACATCAATAACCAATAACCATCCACAATGATCCATCATATTAATCCACCATAAAACATAGTAGTTGAATACACCAAAAGTATCAATACAAAGTCATGCGGGCATCGTAACAAAAACATAACTCTGTGATAATCCAAGCACTAATGATCATGATCCCAAAACCGTGCAAATAAATACACACACACACACACACATGTGTGTGTGTGTGTGTGTGTGTGTGTGTGTGTGTGTGCGCGTGTGTGTGTGTGTGTCACCTCCCAATGCATTCTCAAAATAGGTTACATGCTTATAATAGCCATGTGCTGCTTACAAAGCTAACTAAAGAAGCAAGCAAGATTCACCTAAAAATAGTTTATCTATAATTAACTTCAGTTCTATTCCTATTATTAGCTTAGCTTTGCATGACTCTTGAACTTCTTCATGCTCCAAAAATAGATTTTGTGTAACCTCCAAGTATTTTTATCCTCAACCTAACACATGCTATGCACTCCAATCCATTCTTAACATGTGCATGCAAAGTGACTAAGTCCCCAACTCAGTCTTTTCCTAGTGCACCCTTTATCTATTGAACTCCCGCACACACCTATGTGCCACCTTTCTACACACCCCATCCTCACGCGCCTCTGATACTTAGGCAATAATTTTTCAGTCAACATTACCCTACACTAATGTCATTTTTGCCCCCAATAGTGGGTACTCATATCTTATCTCTCCAAATAATAAAGAAGTAAAGAATGATTGTACATGAAAGAATATTTTTACATCTTAGTGCTATTATTTTGTAGGAAATAAAATTTTAGGCTACTCATTCTTAATATCTTCTTTGATCATTCCAATCACTTTGAGCCCCTTCTTTTCTTCTCGGAATGTCCCTAAGCACTCCATCCATCTCATCCAAGGTCATGTTTTCTCCCTTGTTCTTTAGCACTCTAAGAACATTTTCCAAACTGGAAACCATTCCATCCATTACATCCATTCTTCATGCTATCAGTTTCCCAAGTTCTTTTATCTTCTCCTTGTGAGGATCCTGGGTTGTTGTGAGTGCATCACACTTCTTTTCCAGAGTAATGTCACCTCTCCTCATGCCCAAGAGTTTCATTTTTATTTGTAGAAAGGACCTCATTTTCTTCTACCAACATCCTTGTTTTAATGACCAAATTTTGATCTTCACATAAATTTAGTGCCGAGTCTGGATTCTTCATCTCATCCTTTAATGTTTGGAGTAGAGAGTCATACCCAACTATTCAACATGCTATTATTGCCTTAGTTATTTCCTTATTAGTTGCTTCATCCTCCTTATTCTCTTTTATCTCCCGAGGCATTCCTAATTTCTTCGTAAGTAACATGTGTACACATTGCTCAAGTAAATCCAAGGAAGATTGATATGATTGATTTGTTTACACATCAAATTCTAGATGTTCACAAATGATTTCCCCACTAATCTCCATGGTAAAATCTAGAATTTATTCCTTATTTTACTTTTCCTTCTTCTGCTATGCATTCAAATTTTCCACCTATGTTTTCAAAATTTTTTAAAAATCTTCCATCAACTCCCTTATAGTATTTGCTTTATCAACATTTCTGCACACAAGTTCAACAACCATCTTATTCAGGCATTTATTTCTGTTCATCCAGTAAACTCTATGGACCTCACTATCTAATGCATGCTCTAAGCCTTTTTATTCATTTTCATCTTAATGTAAGCATATTATTTCACATTGAACTCATGATCATCGATATGCATCAGCATACTCTAATAAAACTATTTTCTAGTGCGCAAGTTGGCTGCTACATGGTCCATTAGCTCCCATCCATAAAGCTCCTCAGGATCCAAAATTATTTGGAACATGGCACAAATGATCTTTGTAGGATCATCAATATATCAAATAGTAGGAGTTTTATACATCACCTCCTTATCTCTCCCTAAGCACCTACCCTTAGGAACGTGCACCCCTTCATCCAAAGTCAAGCCTCCCCTACAACACTTGCTTGTTCATTCGTAGGCTCACGAGATGGTTCACCCTTATATTTTTCTATTTCTTCCTCCTCATTTCCCTTCATCTTATTGTTCATAGAATATTTTTATATCATATTTTATCTCTTACTCCCCCAGGCTCTTCGCATCCGGTTCAATAACAACTGGTTCTACCTTTGTGCGTGCACTCTCATCGATACCTCTTCCTTCTCATCCTTTCTTGGCACATACTTATGCCATTTATTTTTCTCCTAAATAGGCTTGGTGGGAGAGGTCTTATGATTCTTGGAGGCATGAAGGGCTGCACTCACAATGGTGCCTTATGTATTTGTTCTCCTTAGTACCCTTCTATAATTTTGTTCTTTAGTTCCCCTAATATCCATCCCCTGCTTCTCCTGCACATATCTCCTCTCTAAAATTTTCACCTTCCTCATTCTTCGAGGAGTTTCCTCATGAGACATATTTTACCCCACATTTGGATGCCTCCTTGTGCTATGATCCAAGACACCATTGTCTTCCTTTAGTTTTCTTCTTCGACACTTTTGGCTCTTCATCTTGCAGCATCCCCATTGTGTGTTTCCCCTTTGATAATTCATGAACCTTGAATTAATTTTCAATATACTTTCCATTGAAAAGTCTAGGCTTAAGGTAGATGTATACCTTAGCCGCACCGGGTTCCCAACTTCCAAACTCATTAAATTCATACTTATATCATTTGATATCAAAATTTCTAGTTAAGCGAGACATACCCTGATATACATGTCTTCTAGAGTGTATGATAATCATAGTATACCTTATCTTGCATCAAAACCCAATTTATGTGCATTTGAAAACCTATGCACCGAGGCTTGGAAGTAATGCATGGTGAAGGCATATGGGAGCTTACACCAAGGGCTCCACTTTCCATCCTTCATTCCAAACTGCCTATGCAAAATGCTTTGATATACAACGAATTGGGCCTATTTATCCAATACCGAAGGAAGGTCCTTGGGTATTCTCCATTCATACTCAAAGGATTTGTGCAAGTGCTTATACTAGAGTTTCAGCCTTTTCTTGTAAGGTCCACTCATAGATCCATCACATGTATTTTGCAAATCTATCTATGAGGGAATTTTTATCCTCAGGGAATCTATAAATATTCTCCTTTGGCCCATCAGGCACCCCAATTTCCACAAACACAATAGATAATAAAATAACACCAAAAATTATCTTGTCTCCATGGTGTGCTTCTTCAATTATAGTCTCAACAATGAAAGAAGACAAGTTGTATACCACTCCCTCAGTCATTTTCTTGGCGATATGGAGCCACCTTTTATTTACCTAGCTCCAGTGCTCCTAGTTATTCAATTTGGTGAGGAGGTGCATGACTTCCTGGATCACAAGGTACTTTTCTAGCTTGATAATATCCATCACGTGCCCTCCCTTTGCATAAGCTAGTAGAAGTTTCTTCTACACCCTCATCATCATTAAGGTCACTACCAATCTCAGTGCCCAAGCTCCTTAACCCTATCAACCTTCCAATCAAGGGTGTGGTAAGTCACATTCACCACCTTGTAAAATAGAAAAATTCCTTGTGGACTTGGGACATCAAATATTGATACATTTTTTCTTGTTTTGTAAAATATAACAGTTCATACAACTGCATAACTCTAACATTCACCAACAAATTTTGTCTGCATCATCATAAATGACCATGTCATTCTTTGTTCACAACATTTTTTTACCACCAGGCTCTTGTCCAACTCATCCCTATTATCCTTAGTGTAATGATTGTAGTTTCTTAATTTTCTTTGTCTAATATGTGACTCCCAATCCAGTCCCATTATGATGCCTTCAGGATATTGTATATCTCGAAAAATGATATTCAAGGGTGTCCTTGACCTCTCCTTCAACTTATTTTTTCTTCCAACCTCGGTAGCTGCTCTAGATGTTATTTTGGGTGCCATTGCGATGATAAAAATGTCTTCTTACACTTGTTTGATCACCTGGGCGTAAAAATCACATGCCCTAGCTTCTCCTCAAATGCTAGCTTACATATTTTCTCTCCTACATGCCTTCTTTCATTCAAACACCCTCTCGATGGATCTCCAATCATCCCTATGCACAAATATTTCTAGTTCAATGTATGTAATATATTTCCATGTACTTTCACACTTAAATCACTCTTTTCTTGCTATTCACATCTTGAACTCTAAAAAAATGTAAGGTAAAAATGATATTACAATCCCACATTTTATTAATTTTACAAATTTCCCCACATTTATTGCTCTCCATATACCAAAATACTCACCATTTAATGGAATTTCTTTCCTTTTTCCATGTTTTGCAAATAAATTTTCCACATTGAGATTTCTGCGCGCCCGGTCGTAACCTTCTCGATGAACCCACTACTTCTCGGCCACAGACCTCCTCTCACACGCCTCCATGTGCCGAAGTACAAAAACTCTATGCCTAATACCAAGTAGTTTCCCATGCTGCTATGTACCTCGTGTTACAATACACGTCCATCCATCTACATGTGGTCTTCATTTATGAGCATTTTTTTCTTAATCCACACCTTTACTTAAAAACCTACACCATATTTCTTCTATGCATACCCATATTTGAGAGGACGTTTAATCACTTCCTAGATTGGCTTATTTAACATGTATCTACTCCACTCCACACTAAAAGTATGCATGGCCCTCTCGTGCATGAATTCACTTAGATAAAAATTATCTCTCATGCGTGCAAACGTGCTTATTACAAAATAACACTAAACTAAATTGACTAAGTATAACAATGATGAAAGAAAACACATAAAATTAAAAATGCATTAAAAGGAAATATAATATAAATGGTAATATTGCCTTATTAAAAACACCAAGAAACTTTTTTATAGTAGGGCTTCAACCTACTCCCATTGAAGTAACTAGGAAATAAAGTGCCATCCAACACCTGTAACTAGCAAGAACTTGATTCTAATATCTTTGTTACAACAAAGGGTCCCAACCAATGAACTTTAAACTTCCCAGGGTGATGCAAAAACTTTGAATCATACAGAAGAACCATATTTCCAACCTCAAATTCCTTATTCTAAATATGTCTATCATGTCTTGCCTTCTGTATTGATTTTTCTATCTTCTGGCTCCACCGAGCAATATCACGCCGCTCATCCAACAACATCAATTTATCTATGCACTCTTCAATAACTTGGTCATAATCTAATCTACCTATGTGCGCAATACATAGGGATGGAAACATGAATTCCATAGGTAATACAACTTCCATGACAAATACCAATTGAAAGGGTGTGGCTTTATTTAACCTCTTGTATGTTGTCCTATATGCCCAAAGTACAACAAATAATTTATCATCCCAATATTTCCTTCCAACATCACAAATCTTTGTCAATGTATGTCCCAATATCTTTTTGAAAGCCTCAACAATCCCATTGGCTTGTGGGTGATAAGGTGTTATCTTATGGTGTGCTGCCATAAACTCAACCAAAAGAATTTTGATGGTCTCATTAAGAAAATGAGTGCCCCTATCAATTTTCAAGCTCATAGGACATCGATACATGCTGATAATGTTTTCCAAAATAAAAAATGACCAACCTCAGTAAAAGGTTACAAAAGGGTATACAAGGCGACTGATGAAGGTCAAGGTGATCAACGTTGGTTGAGGGATAACCGATGTCGGTTAAGGTGGGAAATCCTAGGTTTACCAAAAATAGGTAAATATTTGCTATTTTTGGCATGCTCTGATTGTCAATCTGGGTCTTAAGTGAGGGTTAGAATTTAGATAAGTGACAGTGTTGTTGGAGAAGGAATATGAATTTAATTTTATGGTTTGAAAGAGTCCCAGTTGGTTAAGATAAGTAGAGACTCAGTCTTAGTTAATTAATAGACTAAGAATAAGTCCATGGTGTTGTGTTTAAGTGATGTGGCTAGCTGAGGTGTAAATTAAATTAATTAAAGTAATTAAATTAATTAATAATGTGAGGATGTACATTAATTCAATTGTAAGTAATTAAATTAATATGAATGCGGGGTAACGGGTCATGGCTAGGTGAATATGTTACACTAGTTAAATAAAGGGGGCCAGGGGTGTGACCCAAATTTGGTGTCTACACTTACTATGAATACCCCATTATTCACATCTAAGCCAAATAAACCCATCACTACACTTATATCTACTACACCAAAAAATCCACTCGTGTATGTTTTGACATCATTATCACACATTTATCTACCCATGACCACATTACCTAGTTTTCACCACTCTTCCATACCTAATCTTCCCACATCCACCATTCCCACATCTATATGTACTATCACACCAATCAAACCTCCTTAATCCAAAATGCCTCTGGAAAAACCTAAAAATAACACCGAAGGCATTTGTACCTCTTCCACAAAACCCCTTATTTCCACATCAAACAATCCAAAACTTGCATCATCTTCCTCTCACATAGAATTCATTAACCACATGATCCAAACACCCCTTATTATATCCACACCTACACCTATCATCAATTCTACACCAACATCTATCTCATGCACTTCATTGGATGCGACTCCCCCATCCAAATCTATTCAACCGTTAGCCATCATACCATTCGTAGAATCAATCCCGATTCCTTTTTCTCTCGCTTCTACTGTTATCACTAGATTACAACACCCTCCGATTTGCTAACATGTGAGTTTACTAGGAAATCAATGTAACTGGGTAACATGGAATTATCTCAAGGTGTGGGACCTACGGTTGAGATATTTCTCTAGAGTAGGCTGATTCCTCTTCGTAATCTAATACTAAAATTACCCTTGATGCTAGAAATACACTTATCCAATCCTATCCTATGATTCCAAGGGACCAGGAGAGAGTAAAATGCATAAAAATTAATAAATCCTACACTACATAGGTGATAACACCAAGAAAAGGGAGTGAAATATTCTGTTGAGGGAGGAATATAAAGGAAAATGTAGTTGAAAGAGGCCAGAACAAATTTGACACAGTCCCAAAACATGAATTTACCACCAAATCCTCATGAAACACAACAACATAAACCTATAAATGAAAATGCATGCACATAATAGAACAACCACAATGGAAAGGCAAGGAAATGCAAGAAAAATGAGAAAGGGTTGAGAAATCACCACAATACACAATTTTTATTGCTTCAAACGGTTGCATAGTCCATTATATCTACAAAATAGAGGAAAAAATACATTCTATAGGACCATGGGAAGGATTACAGCTCAATGGAATTGAGAAACCAAAATTCAAGAGTTTCCTAAGTCCCATAATATCTCTGCTCAAAATGAGAAGAGTTTACAATATATAGAAGAGAGAAAAGTGAAACTTGGATTTCTTCTCCCACCCACCAAAAAATATCATTTAATGCTCTGAAAAGGGCATGGGCATCCTTACAAATCATTTCTACCATGTAATTTAGCTTCTAGAAGAAGAAATGGGCACCATTATTGTATTAATTATGGTGGTTGGGATTAAACTATACATTTTCATGCTTTGGATATGTTTTCAATTTTTTTACATATCTAACCTCAATAAAATTGATAAATTCAATTCCCATCGCATATAGGATGTCGAGACCTTTCTAATGATATAAATTTTGCAAAAAATGGGTCAAAATTTATGGTCATTTTAAGTTCACACGAAAAATGCCATTTTCCTTTGTTGCGCGGCTTTTCCCACGCTTTTTTCCTTTGTTGGATGGATTTTTCCTTTGTTGTACAAAATTTCCATGGCTTTTTCTTTATGTAAAATTATTTTCTATGGCACGAATTTCTGCAACACTTCTATTCTGCAGCATGACTTTCTGGAACACTTTTTTTCTGTGGATTTCTTTGGTTTTCTCAAAATTTTCAATAACTTAGAATTTTCTAGGGTTAGGGAGTTAGGAAAAATGGATTTAAGCCCCCAAAAACTAAATTTCACCATTTTCTCTAGTTGTCCATTTTACCAAGGGGTAAAAATGGATAACAATTTGGTGACTCATGGGGACATTTTCTGCTAGATGAGATGATCAGTGGCCTTGTAGCATCCATTGGGCATGGATTCAACCTATTAAAAAAAATCTAATCTAAAACTCCAAAATACGGTCCTTGAGCTACTTGAAACACCTTTACTAAAACTAGAGCACTTATTGATTTGGAAAGCACTTATGACTTCTATTAAAATTGGTTCCTCTCTTGAACATTGCCACTTCTAATGAGCTGAACTATGCAAAAGCAACCATGAAGCACCAAAAATATGTACAAAAGAGGAAGATCATACATGCTCCAAGTGGAACATGCAGAGTGTGCATAAGCACTCCTTATACTAAAAACAACATAATCATACTAACAAAACACTCTACTAAAAGCACTTAGAGGAATGAGAATCCTAAACTAATATGTATAATGGTGATAATTCAATTTAGTAAAAATGTTTGAGATAGTTTGAATTGATTGGAATCTGCAATTCTTCACCATCCAACTTGGCTAGTCAGAAAGCGTTGCTACTTTTACATTCTGTGATCATGTATATACCACTCCATATTGCATCAAACTTAGAACACTTTCTTGATTTTTCTCGATTTGCATCCCATTTTAGCACCAAGTATCCTTCTTGGAATGTCCTTGCTTTAGATTTCTTATCAAATCTCCTCTTGATCACTACTTGATCCTTCTCTATGGTTTGCATTACATGCTCTCTTATTTCTTCCAACTCCATGAGCTCTGCATGTTTGATTTCCATGAGCTCACACTTAGCTAGCTCTTACTACTTGAGAAGCTCCAACACTAGTAATTCAAGAGATATGGGTAGCCTTGCTTCTCTTCCGTAGACTAGCTTGTATGGAGAGCTACTTGTAGACCTTTTGGGTGTAATTCTATCAGCCCACAGGGCTGATTTGAGGTTTATGTGCCATGTCCTCTGAGTTTTCATCAAGAGTCCTTCTTATGATTCTCAAAAAGTTTTTGTTCGTGGAATTAGCTTGCCAATTACCCTGGGGGTAATAATTAGATTAAGTACTTGAGATATAATTCATTTCTAACAGCCCATTTAGCTATCCTTATGCCAAGAAAGGCCAAAACAATTTTTATATGATTGTGGTAGGTACGCCAAACCTTGTAACTATCCCCTCATAGAAGTCCAATATGCTAGACTCATTTGCCTCCTTAAGCGCTACTTCTTCGGTCCACTTGGTGAAATGATACGTTTTCGTGAGTATCCACTTGTGGCCTTGGCTTGAGTTCGGATTAATGACCACAATGAATTCTAATGCCTATTACATGAAAGGATGATCCACTGAAATTGGATGAAGGGGAAACACTGCTAGCTTTTCTTTCCCTGTGAAGAATGCACACTTTTTTCACTTTTTGATTCACGCATAGTAGTCATTAAATAATGTATGCCAATAGTAACCAGCCATCATGATCCTGAGAGTTGTTACTCAAGGAGAAAAGTGTCCTCTAGCCTCTCCATCATGGAATTCATGCAACGCTTTCTCAATATGATTTTTCCAATACACCTTAGGAGAATCTGATTCATGTCCTTCTTGAACAAAATGCCATCAATGAGAGCACACATGATGGATTGGAATCTGAAATACCTTATTTTTTATTTTCTCATATCCAGAGGGTATATACCTGTTTGAAGATAATGCACCATATATTGAGTTCAACATGGAGTGGGTAGACCATCAATTAATTATTCTTGATCATTTTGCAACACTAAGATAACTTCTTCTCTATTATTTAGTTCAACATGTTGTTTGGAAGTGAACTTCTCACACAACCCTTTTCACGGATCAAATTAGTCACCTTGATTTCAATATCATACTCCATCACACGAGTGATCTAACATGCTATTTTCTCATTTAGATCCTTGTTCAAGAAAAAGTATTTGACCCCGACATGAGGCACTAACAATTGAATTTTGTTGTTTGAGACTAAGTGTCTGAACTTTTTCAGGATCCTAATGAAAACTAAGACATTCTTTTCAATGAAGGAATATCTTACTTCATAATATTCCAAGATCTAGCTGAATAATGCTATAGGTTGTTCCAATCCTTCTTTATTTAGTTGTACCAAGATGGCCGAGATTGTATCCGAACTACTGAAGGCATATAAGATGAAGTCCTTTGAAAAATATAGATTAATGAGAGTTGGGGCTTGAGATATTGCATGTTTAATGGCCTCAAAAATATCCTTACCCTCTGATGTCCATTTAAATGCAAAGTTTTCTTCAAAATCATCGTTAGTGGCCTAAAAAGAGTGGAAAAATTAGGCATAAATATGTAGAAAAAGTTGATCCTCCCCAAAAAACTTTGAAGAGCCTTCTTGTGACTAGGAAAAGGAAGTGCCCGAATAGCTTCAAATATTTCAAGATCAATGGTTAGTCCTTCCTTCAAGACAATGTGGCCTAATAGATTTCCTTTGTGAGCTAAGAATATACATTTTTTGGGATTCAAGGACACTCCGAATCTCTTGCATCTTTGGAAAACTTGCTTGAGGTGAAAGAGGTGGTCTGCTACATTTTTTGAGAACACAATGATATCATCAAGATAGACAAGCACTATCTTATTAATCAACCCTTTAAATTCCATATCCAGCTCTTTGGAATGTAGCTCGGCATTTGATAGTCCAAAAGGCATTTTACTATAAGCATATGTCCCCATTTTGTAGTGAAGGCTATTTTGAACTAATCATCTTCCTTCACCATGATTTGATTATAACCTGAGTAGCCATCCAATAATGAAAATATCTCTGAACCAGCTACTACTTACAAGATTTTATCCATGGAAGGGAGTGGGTAGTGGTCTTTAAGTGAAGCTCTATTTAGATCCCATAAATCCACACACAATCTGATCTCTCCGTTTCTCTTCCATGTTGGGAAAAAATGTTTAGTGCGTATATTATAATACTAAGTGGTAATTAATTTGTTAAGTGAGGTTGTTTACAACAACTCACGTATATAGATTTTAGGTATTTGTGTGAGAGATTCTAGGGATCTCTTAGTTGTTTATTGTTATGTCTTGACTCCTAAATTATTGGGATCAATGTCTATATGTAACTATTGAACTACTGAATATTTGGATCGAGCATTATTATTTACATATGGTAACAGAGCTGAGGTTGATCTATAAGAGAATAATATGTCTTTGTGTAGTTTGAACAACACCACTTGTAGCCGTCATAGTTTTCCCACATGCACCATGCATTGCTGGAGTAATCCACATAGTTTGGAGTGCCGTTGGAGCAGTCCACGCAGTTTGGAGTGCCGTGTTGAGAGAGTGACAAAGATTATACATCCACATGAAGACAGCCGACACTCTTGATCTCTGTTTGGACCTGATCACGACAATGACAATCAATGACAGTGATGAAGAAGGTAAGGTAATAGTAGATAGTGATGAATAGATGTGATGATATGCATTATTTAGTCAGAGATCTGGAAAATACTATAGATAGGTTCTGCTTGTAAGATGAAAATGGCGGGGAAACAAACCATAAACGTCTAGCCTATAGCCTGTATGCGTGAAGATAAAAGATAACTACAGTGCAACGTATAAACGTATCAACATCTAAGCGTGCAGTGCAGCATGCAACATGTAGTCTGTGGCCAAAGGTCGAGCTGGATCGTCCACACAACGAACATGCATATAATAAATTGAATTTTTTAAGTTGATTAAATCATTTAGAGTATTTAAAAAGTAATTTCTCTTTATTACTTTTTAAATAGTGATTTATCGTTATAGTCTTCTTGTAAAACGTATTATATCTCGTCAATTGGAGTCGTTTTGTTTACAAATATGATAGTTGTGAAAATGGAGAAATTGAGTCTCATTGAGAAGTTTGAAGGACGTGATTTTCATACATGGAGAATCCAGATGCAGTGAACTTGATTGAGAAAGATTTGTGGGATGTGGTTAAACCAAATGTGACAACACCAACAAATCCAATAGATCTCGTGAAGTGGAATATCAAGGATCAAAAGGCCTTGGGAACTATTTGTCTCGGTTTTCAAAGCTTACCTACACCATGTAGACTTCATAAAGTCTAAAAAGGAAATTTGAGAGACATTAAACAAGCTATTCAGATCTGAAGCAGAAAGTGCAAAGACAACACTGAAGCAGAAACTTTATGGATTAAAGATGGATGAAAGTACAAAAATGGCAGATCACATCAGCAAGTTCCACTCTCTTCTCAATCAGCTTGCGGGTATTAATGAGAAGATAAATGATGATGATGCCAAAGCAATTCTTTTGAATAGTCTACCTAATAAAATGTCTCATATGGTTTTTACTTTGAGAAAGATTAAAATTGGTTTAGAGGGAGTAGTTTCTACTCTTCTTGATCAGAATGAACCTTTAGAACCAGAAGAAGAGGTCTTATATGTACACAATAAAGCTAGTACATCATCAAAAAGGGGTAGGTACAATTCAAAGCACGTTCCTACAAAAGGAAAAATAAAATGTTATTATTGTAAAGAATTAGGACATGTCATTCTAAATTGTAAGAAATGGGCACAAGATCTCCTCGATGATAAGCTTGATCAAAAGGCTTATATTGTTGAAGAAGAAACTGATTGGGAAGATTATGCAACTGATGAAGAACTTTCTTGCCCTAGCGATGAAGATTATCTCTACTAAAATAACCAATCAATGGAGGTAGGAGGTAATAGAGGGCCTGGAGGACTATTCAATGCCTCTCGTCAGTCGCCAATGATGAGGACGCATTTTGTGGTGGTGACATATTTTTTCTAGTTGTGTGTTTACTTTATATGTAGAATAAAGAGCAAAAATTTGTGTATGCTTGCTTGGTACATACGAGAATTCCTATATGTTCTCTTGAAGTGTTGTGATGTGGCATGGAAGGTGTCAATCAGTAAAATAGTTGTATAGGAGGAAAAATGACATCCAGAGGAGAGGAGCAGTATGTAGACCTAAAAATATGCGTAGGCATATGATTCTAGTTTCAACTACACTTCTTCCCCATATTCGCACTAAGGGGGGGAATGTTGGGAAAAACATTGTTTAGTGCGTATATTAGAATACTAAGTGGTAATTAATTTGTTAAGTGAGGTTGTTTACAACAACTCACATATATAGATTTTAGATATTTATGTGAGAGATTCTAGGGATCTCTTAGTTGTTTATTGTTATGCCTTGACTCCTAAATTACTTTGGGATCAATGTCTATATGTAACTATTGAACTACTTGAATATTTGGATCGAGCATTATTATTTACATTCCACACCTACACCAAAGTTTTTACCCAACTTGAGTGCTTGATTGGAAAAATTATACTTGCCTTGATGAGTTTGTTTAATTCCTTTCTCATGAGAGGTTCAACGTGAGGATTTACTGGCCTTTGCTTCTTCCTAATGGGCTTGGATTATGGATCCAATTCAATGGTATGTTGTGCCAATTTTGGATTGAATCCTTTCAAATCCTTGTAACTCTAGGAAAAGACATCTAGAAATTCTTGACAAAGTTGGATAAAATCAGAATTCTCCTGTTGAGTACTCACCTTTCCAATTTGTAGCACCTTACCTTCACCTATTGAAATAGGCTTTGAATCTTCACCCTTGACTTGAATATTCACTTTCTCTTTCCAAAATTGGTCATTAGGGTTGAAGATCGATTCAAGAGTCACAAGGCCCTTTGAATTTTTTTTTCTTAATCAACCACTTGATCACCATATTGTTGCTCCAATTTGTCTAGTTTAAGCGAAAACTCAACTTCCTCTTGTAGGAAGTTAATGATTTGTTGGTCATTTTCAAATACTTTCTAGCTAGTATTATTGTCAGGGACAGCTGGTCTTACTACCACTTTGATATGGGGCTGAGTTTGGTCTTTCTTGATACTTTCCACAACATCAAATGTTTCCCCAATTTCTGCAAGTCTGTCCACAACATCATTCTTCTTCCTCGATATGGCCTCGATGTTGAATGCTTCAAATTCTTTAATGATATCCCATACCCTGTTCTTATATCCCTTTAGGAGATCATTCTTAGCAGCATTCAACCCTCTTACTTAGTTTACAATCAACTCACTATCTTCAAAGACTTACAAGTTCTTGATACCTCTCTTTCTTGCCCAATACAATATATGGATCAATGCTTCATACTCAGTTGTGTTGTTTGAACAAGTAACTGAAAATGGAAAGTTTGAGTACTATTTTATACCTTGAGGTGATAAAAACATTACTCCTCCTCCAACACCTTGTCTACTCCTTTAACCATCAAAGAATATTTTCCATACTCCATTATCATCATTTTCATCTGATTTGGTGATGCTAGAGAGATGTGGATTTTCTTCGTGCAAATAATAAATCCCCAACTCAACTTATTCCATATCCTTGTATGGATCGAAGGCATGAATTTTTCCCCCATTTTTCAAGAGTTGAGTTTGGAATGCCTCTAACCTTGGTATTTGTCTCTAGAGTGTTTGGGAAATCTTCTTGATCAAAAGCTGAGCAATTTACATTGATTGAGCTTGGTACATATGGCTCAATATGAAAATTTTCAATAGGCTTATCGATCGTATCCTTAGCTCCATACCTTGTTCTGAAGAGCATATGTGACCAATTAGAAGATAAGTACCCTCTAATTTTAGTGGTGAAATCTCGAGAAAAGCATAGAGTGAAGAGTGGTGGCAAGTCAATAACTAACACATCTTGCAATATTGTGACATTGGGCATGCATGCAATGTAAGGATCAATCCTTTGATTACACCAATAGTTGTCACTACTTTGTTCTATCAGAATTGCACTACACCTTTATAAATGAATTCATCTTGAAGGTCCAGGTGATCAACTATTTTCTTGGGCATCACACAAATGTTTGCTTACTCCCGAATCAATCATGCAATTATGTACAATCATTTCTAATGATTAGATATACATAGAATGGAGGAGGCTTCATGTTTTTACTTTGTTGGCCTCCTTGACTTGCTTCTTGTTGAGCACTTTTTCTTGATCCTTTGATGATTCATTTGATGTGGAACAATTCACCATAGATGCTTGCAAGAGATCCCTTTGGCTTGGAATTGCCAATGACTCCCACAAAGAAATGCTCACATTTTTTTCTTCATTTGTCTAAAATATTAAAGGGAGATGGAATTTCCTTCTTCTTCCCTTTATTTGACACAATTTTCTATTGCACATAGCTACTACAACCGACACATGGGTTGGTTTAGCTGATTATTTAGGTTGAATTTGCACATTTGGGGCTGCACTTTGATTTCTAACTCATTGTAGAGTGATGGTAGGCTGAGAATCACTTGGATTAGATGAATGCCCTCTTCAATGTTCCTTTTCTTAGACCTTTTATTGGATGCTACACCTTGGAAAGGAGACTGATTAACCCTATAGAAGTCTCCCGCTTGCCAATTGGATAGTGCAATTTCATTTTGAGGAGCCTGTTGTGCACTTGCCTACATTGTTGATTTTCTTCTCCATTTGAATCTTGGGTTACTCCAACTATTTACACCATTAAAACTTGATTGAGAGCACCATTAAAGCATGTTGCCTAATTGTGAGGTTGATTACATGGGAAACACCATTCATATTATTGTGCTATGTTGTTCTAAGTTGGAACTAAGGTCATGGATGTAGAGGTATCATTATGATTATAAGGTTGAAATTATCTACTAGCGGAGGGGGTTGTCCTTGGTTTTTATTTATAGCTTGCACAGGAGTGGCCTATTTGGCTGATATGGAGGTCTATTGGGTTGGGCTTGAGGCTGATATGATCTGAAATTTTGAGCTTGTTGCCTCTTAATTGTTACCAACTCATTTCCTAAGTTTTGCAATTGTTTCATGACCTCCTGAAGCTCATTTGAGGTGCTAGGAGAAGAAGTAGAAGCTTCATTATAATTATGATTTTTTGGAGCAGAATGGGAGCTAATGTAGGTGTTTGGCTAGAAATTGGATTCCCTATTTCTAGATAGAGAGGCATAGGTGTCCTAGGTGCAATTTTAATGACTTGAATCAAATAATTTTTAGCTCTAATAACGATGTTATAGGTTGTGGGAAAATTTTTACCTCCCATAGATTGTATCATCATGGCTATATCAAAATTTAAAGCTTTTAGGAAGTATAGAAAAACACCTTTAGCTACCGATCTCGTGAAAATGGGAATCTGATCCCATGCCCTTTGAAATATGAAGTTAAAATCAGCCATTTTCTCATTTGGCACCCTTTTGATTGTAGTTAATTGCTCCAATAGAGATAAGTTATTTTCTTTTTCTCTAAACTGGCCACAAAGAGTTGTGCACAATTGATCCCAATTATTAATTGATCCTACTCCTAGGCTCTGAACCCACTGTAAAGCCTTGCCTTTGAAAGAAGAGGCCAATAATTTAACTACCACATCCATCTCATTGACCTCATGAATAGCACAAAAATTTGTAATGTCTTGAATGTGGTCAATTGGAGTTGTGTGATTTTCCCCAGTGAAGTATGAGATATTCTTCAATGTTGTAACTAGAATTGGGTTTTGTGCATTGAGAGAAAGTGGGATGCTACCCGTAAAATTGACAAAAGGATTTTTTGGTGGTGGTGGTTGTTGATGAGCCATTTTGATTGGTCTGAGAACTCTAGTTGATTGAATAAATGGCCTACCAGTGTGAATATGTTGACAACATTCTATTCAAGGTGGAGACATTGATCTCTCGAACTCTTCTTCCTCTTTACTGAGATAGTGCGAGATATTCAAAAATGCCTTCTTCTCTTGATATAGAACTTTTTGAATCCTTCTCATAAATTTGAACCACTAACACTGCTGAAACCACTGAAATCTACCCTTGGAGTCGCGGATGTCTTTGTTATGGAGCCTCTTAAAGGTTGGAATTTACAACAAGAGCACACCAATCTTTCGTAATAAAATGAAGAATTATTTTTAGTTCCACTTTGGGCATGCTAGAACTGTTATCACCAAATTACAACACCCTCCAATTTTCTAACATATGAGTTTACTAGGAAATTAGTGTAACTGGGTAACATGAAATTATCTCAAGGTGTGGGACCTTGTAGTGATAAATATCTAGAGTAAACTAGTTTCTCTTCCTAATCTAATACTAAAATCACCCCTAATGTTGGAAATACACTTATCTAATCATATCCTATGATTCTAAGGGACCAATGAGAGAGGAAAATGCATAAAAATGAAGAAATCCTACTCTATAGAGGTGATAGCACCAAGAAAAGTGAGTGAAATATTACATTGAGGGAGGAATATAAAGGAAAATGCAAGCTGGAAGAGGCTAGAACAGATTTGACACAGTCCTAAAACATGAATTTACCACCAAATCCTCATGAAACACAACAACATAAACCTGTAAATTAAAAGGCATGTAAAAATAGAACAACCACAATGGAAAGGCAAGGAAATGCAAGAAAAATGAGAAAGGGTTGAGAAAACACCACAATACATAATTTTTATTGCTTCAAATGGTTGCACAGATCCATTATATCTGCAAAATAGAGGCACAAATACATTCTACAGGCCCATGGGAAGGATTACAACTCAATGGAATTGAGAAACAAAAATGCAAGAGTTTCCCTAAGTCCCAGAATATCTCCTCATCAAAATGAGAAGAGTTTACAATATATAGAAGTGAATGAGAGAAGAGAGAAAAGTGAAACTCATATTTTTTCTCCCACCCACAAAAATATCATTAAATGCTCTAAAAAGGGCATGGGAATCCTTACAAATCATTTCCCCCACGTACTCTAGCTTCTGGAAGAAGAAATGGGCACCATACTTTCATTAATTATAGTGGTTGGGCTGGAACTGTACATTTTCATGTTGGAGATGTTTTCAAAATTTTTACATATATAAACTCAATAAAATTAAGAAATAAAATTCCCATTACATAGAGGATGTTGATACCTTTCCAACAATATAAATTTTGCAAAAATAGAGAAACGGGTCAAAAGTTATGGCCATTTTAAGTTCGCAAGAAAATTTGTCGTTTTCCTTTATTGCACAGTACGCTTTTTCGTGGCTTTTCCCACGGATTGTTTCCTTTATTACTACAGCGAGAGTTTTCCATGATTTTCCTGCATATTTTTCCTTTCTTGCTCAAATTTTTCTACAACTTTTCTCATGGTTTTCCTTCCTTCGCAACATTATTTTCTGCGTGTGCGGATTTACGTGGCACTTCTTTTTTTAACGTGGATTTCGCAACACTTCTTTTTACAAACATGACTTTTTGTGACACTTTTTTCTACTGGTTTATTTGGTTTTCTCAAAATTTTCAGTAACTCCTTAGAATTTTTGAGGTTAGGGAGTTAGGAAAAATGGATTGAAGCCCAAAAAAACTAAATTTCACCATTTTCTCTAGTTCCAATTTTCTCCAGTTGTCCATTTTACCAAGGTGGTAAAAATGGATAACACTACTTACACCTACCACATCGACCATCATAACCACATATCCTACATCATAATCTTCTCCTCCCACATCCTTTGAAGAATATTGGAGAGCACTATAACTTGCAGCAACCATTGGTGACTCTCTTGTCTCATCTACACAACCGGACATTTATTCACCTTCCTTAGACCAAATAATGCAAAAATTGCTTCCCCATCACCAAAAAATCACCTCTAGACCCACCAGTCAAAATCATTGTCATCCCCTCCAAGGGTACTCCTTCACAAACCAAATCCAAAAACCTTGGTACCCTTCCACAACGGTCCCTTGTGTGCCCCCACAAAAAGATAGACATTCCTCTAGCCAAGACCAAACCTACATCATCCATCTTGGGGCCACATCCATCTATCTTAGGACCACTTCCTTCATCATGATCAATCAACCAAAAAAATCCAAATAGTATGAATCGATTATAAGACCAACTCCTTCATCAAAAACACTCCTATCCACCAACCAATCCAAACCAAAATCATCCAATCCTTCTTCTTCTAGGACATCAATCACCATTAAAACTAAAAACAAAACAAAAAGATCTTGAAACAATCCACCCTCATCCTCAACATCCAAAAATATTCCAAAACATCTCCTGACACATATATTGAATCCTATGTGGAATTCTTGTGACATCTATTCCAAATTTCCACCATCACATTCCCACATATCAAGGCATTTGATCCAGACCATCCGAAGCCATCATGGTTTGACCCCCACCATATTTGTGCCTACCATCATACCCTAGGTCATGACACCAAAAAATGTAAGGCCCTACCAACCATCATCCTCAATCTTATCAAGAGAGAGAACCTTCTCGAGTAATCTCCTTCTCTATCTACCACCTCATCCATGACCGATTCGACTCCCATTTCTGCCTCTCCATCTTTAGGAGCCACTAGGCCTTCTCCTTCATCCACCACTTCTTCACATACCACTCCTCTTAGCAAGGGTCCTCCCCTATTCATTGATATAATTTTCCTTGATACACCATCTTTATGATCTTCAATCCTATACCCCATATATATTTGACATCCCTTCCATAGATCCCATCCTGTTTCTTCCGACATCAACTAGTTTATCCAAATATCTCTTGCTAGGGGGAACACCTTCCCTTGCTTTGTTGATTCTTCCACATCTTATTCCTCATCATCCTATCCTTGAAGCTTCTTTGACACTTTGAGGGAATTATTTCTAGGTTATCTCTACTTGCATATTAGACCCTCTCCATACTTGACATCATCTTATCATATCTATCTCATCTCATCAAATCACATCATCTAGACTTATCCGTCATCTCCTCCTCCTAGGACCACCTTTGTGGTCATATATGTGCTTCCCATGGGAGCACCATGGCTCTATTTAAGGTCCACCCTCGTGGCCATATAATCTCATCCTAAAATCAATTTAGTAACTATTACTCTTTCTTTCCCAAGAAAACATGTATTTACAAAATATTCATGGTCCTTATCCGACTTATCATAACCTACCTAAACTCAAAATTTTCCCCGACCAAACCTTTCCATCTATCTTCTTACCAAAAATCCCTTGTCATACATAAGGGGGTTGACCTTATTAATCCTTGATATTCACAACAACACCACTCTATCATCACTTTGTAATTGAATATTTCACTAAGTGGGTGGAAGCAGCCCTCACTTCAACCAAATCTTGTCCAATCATTAAATTTATCTACTAACACATCATTTTCCATTTTGGCATTCCTCACAAACTCGTCACAGACATAATGGAAAGTCCTTTAAAAACAAATATCTTAAGAATATTTGTGACTCATTTAACATCCAAATTAACTTATCTTTTCCATACAATCCTCAAGCTAACGGCCAAAGTGAAGCCACTAATAAAAATCTTCAAACATTCTCACAAAACTATTGATAAGTTTGTTCATGATAGGTATCTCCATCTCACCTTTGCTCTTTGGGATTAGAGGAATAGCATCTGTACTCCCACAGGGTTACACCATTTTTTCTTGTGTACAGCCTTCCAAAGCTATCCTTACACTTGAAGTTAAAATTCCATCTTTGTGCATGTCCCTTCATGACTTCATCTCTGATGAAGAATATTGCCAAGCATGTCTAGCTCAAATCGAGTTGTTAGATGAGTGTCACCTTCTTTCTCTTAAACACCTTCATGTTTATCAAGAGTGCCTAAATGTGATTACAACAAGCACATCAAAGAACACGAATTTAATGTCAGTGATCTTGTTCTCAAAGAAAATAAGAACATCACTACTATAGAATGGATCCAACGTGGAAAGTTTTCCCTAACTAACTTAGACCATACATTATCACCCATAAGTATGGGTCGGGGCCTATCAATTGGCCTCCCTTGATGGTAAGATACAAGTGAAACCTCTTAATACATTGTACTTGTGACCAATCTACTATTAGCATGTATTCCAAAGTAAGCTCTTAGTCATATCCTTAGATCATCTTTCCATCATTAGCCTCTTCCATATTTCATTGTATTGATTTGGAATTATGTGGTCATCCCTCACTTTCCTAGATATGATCTTAATTATGAGTACCAAAGATATTGTCATAGAATATTCCTTATGGATAAGTTCTCCCATCTTGGTTATAAATCCATGATCATTACATCCATCACCCTCTCATTCACTTATTGGAACCATGAAAAGGGTCCAGGGGTGTCTCTTATACATTCATTGTCCCCTCTTAAGTGGTCTACCTAGCTATTCCTAGCTCTTCCCCATGTCAAAATCAAAATAAAAGGATGCTCCAATAAAAATTAAAAGTACTAAAAAATAGACTACTCCCTCAAAGGAAAATTGTTCATGCAAAAACATCAATCAAAATTAACTTCAAATCAAAGAAATAGACTAATCCTCAAAGGATGGCTATTATACATATGATCTTTTTCCATCTATATTACACATGTAAAAAGTAGACCATACCCTTGAAGGATGGCTAATATTTTTATCATGGAATTGAAGGATTCCTGCATTGATCAACCTTCCATTTTATTAGCATCCTTAGAAAGCTTCCTGCATTGATAAAATTTCTTCTAGCAAACTTCCCTCATTGATCAATTTGCTCTTTCCCCTTTCCAGAGCTGGGACATAGATTTAGGGAACACCATTAATGAGGAACCATCTTCCCACGTACAAGTTACATTTCAAACCCCTTTTTTGTGTTGAAATTAGGTATATGAGTTCCTTTCATCCATTGTCTCCTTATGATCTTTGATATAACTAACTATCGTTGTTTACATTCTAACACATGTTTTGGTTGCATGTGCCTTGTGTTATTAAGATCCCCTCTTGTTTACCTCCAATGAAATTAGAGGCATATTTTATTCATGCGTTCCTTGAAACAATGTAATGGAATTCACACCTATAGGTTTCCATCATTTGGTTTCATTATTTCCTCAATCCTTTTCACATCTATCTCTCATCCATGTTTAAAAGCATTTTTTGCTATCTCAATCACCTATCAATCTATCTATCTATCTATCATAAACACATCAACCTTTATTTATTTTAATCAATGATCACATCCACATTAATTTTCCAATCACATCACATTCTATCCATTCATATCATTACCATGCTCAAATTTAAAACTAACATGTAATCCTAATCCTCATTAACCATACAAAAATTCACATCATCAATCATCCATACATATACAAATCCAAAGTAGCTATACATAACCATTCACATCATCATCACATATCCACATTATCATCATCATCATAAATCAAATAATCAAGATTACACAATACACATATACCAAACCATGACAAAATCATATCACACACATATTATAAAGTGTATCAATACATCATCGCCCTCTAACGAGGTTCTCACAAAGTAGAAATACTATCAAAATCAGTAAAGTTAACATCAAAGATCTTGAAATATTTCCCCTATGAGGTAATTCCCTTTGTCTCTTTATCAGCCTCGATGCCTCTGCCATGGACATATCCTTGTTGTAGGCCGTGCCATACTCACTACTCTCCTGATGACCCAACTCCACCTACCGATCTCCTCTGCAAATGCTCCTAGTATCAGAGTGTCCTTGGAAGCTTCCTAATCACGATCCCCTAATAATAATTAGCCTCTGTGGATAAGGATTTGTATCTATCTATGGAAATAATACCAGGAGGTGCCATCTCTCCTCCTCCATGTGGTACCGCCTATCCTCCACCAAAGAGCCTCGATAGCCAATATGGTAGCAAGATCTCCAAAATGGAAGACATTCCTCTTCCGAAGTACTGGTCCTTGTCTTGCACAACTACGTCCCTCTACTACATTGTAGTGTCTCTCTTAATGTGCATCTACTCCAAATTTGTATGTAATCAAGCCACCTCGTGAAGGTTCTCCTCCATCTCCGTCTCTTCCACTACACGGAGGTGCCTCTACCTCAACCTCTATATCCTCTATCTCCTCCTCCTCATATCCTCTCTCCCAAAGAACTCCGAGATGCCGAAGCCGTGCTCATCCAATCACCTAACCTTACTCGACTCCCACATCATCATCCTCATTCCAAGGCATTTCCACCTCCTCCAATGGATCTGCCATGTTAGGCACTGACAACTCTTTATCTAGATCATCCCTCCTATATAAAATATGATCCTTATGCACCATTTGGAAGAATCCAAAATATTTCTTTCGATCAAATTACATGGCCTATATCATATCCAGATGCATACCCTACACCCATATCTTCCTTCTCATCATCCCCGACTCTCGCATCCACCTCGAGACATGTAGGAAAGTCCCTATACGAACACCATCTGATATAATCTATCTCAAGCTCAGTAAACCTATCCACATACTAGTTCAATCCCCTCTCCCATGTCTTCACGAGCCCGATCAACCCTCCATCTCAAAAATACTCCTGCCACTCTATATGGTTTCTTATGACCCATGGAATCCTTGGTGGCCAACTAACAACAATGTGCTCATAGGATCAACAAAGTGAAGTAGGAATCCTACATCTAACCCTGATCTCCTACATGTCCTATACACTAATAGATCATGGTATGCCGAGAGATAACAAGTAATTCCCAAAATAGAACACTACCTAGTGCTCGACTATATCTAAAACTACACCAGCTAACACCCATGGAAACCGAACTCCACCCGAGTCTAGAAAAGCATAATAAGACACTTCCATCATCACAAAACAAATCAACCGGGCCGTGAGGTATACCTTCCTCATACCTCACTCATAAGAAAACACCCTCAAAGAAAATATGATATGGGGATATCAGTTCCAAACAACCATGGCAAAACTACAAGCCTACTATCACCGTGTGATGGTAACTATCTTCTCCCCCGTATATGCAATCTTTGAATCCTATACACATCCTCTACGGTGATGGTCATCTCCCTTGTCCCGAACTAAAAAGTACCTCGTTTTGTTAGTCCCATCTCTTCACCAAAGCGATCATCAACCCCACATATCATGGGATGCTATAATAATTTTTGAATCCCCTAACTCCACTATGGATAGATGATCCCACTTGACATCTGTCACATCTCCTTTAATCTTCTTGTATAGATCGGGAACTTAGTATGTCAAATATAGGGTCTCTTTGGCCTACAATCATAAAAAAACATGTAAACATCAAATAAAAATAAAAATACAATTAAAATCCATTAAATTTCATTAAAAATCCAATTTAATCCTAAACATAGCCAATCTAACCCTAGTCAATGCCGACCTAGGTCAGGTCGACATGTTTAAGGGTTGATCGATGTGCCTTAGAGTTTGATCGACGTCGACTCGGCTAGGTCACCACCAACTACCCTGGCATCATCCAATTTTTCCAAAAATGAAAAAAATACAAAAATAAACTAAAAAACAAGCTTGAGTGTTATTA
This sequence comes from Taxus wallichiana var. yunnanensis, assembly GCA_018340775.1. Classification (NCBI taxonomy): domain Eukaryota; kingdom Viridiplantae; phylum Streptophyta; class Pinopsida; order Cupressales; family Taxaceae; genus Taxus; species Taxus wallichiana. Next base: position 978,768,273 of record CM031242.1, on the reverse strand, counting down.
CTCACCATCCTCCTTACCCTCTAGCATTTCCTTGTAGCTCATGCGACATCAATTTCTTAATCTTCTCTTTAATCTCTCTGATATCTCTCATCAATTACACTTGTGAAAATGAGCTTTTTGGTTGAATTTCAAGCTTATATAGCCACCGACACCTGGTTGCCATTGACCCCCTTAGGTCACTATTGATTGGCCTTGGTCACCATTGAATATCCTTGCAGCCTTTGTTTTGGCTTCCCGATCTTTTTTTTATTACCTCTTCTTGGGCATTCTTCAAATTCCACCTTTGTGGACATCTTTATTTTCCCATTAGGGCATTTTATATAAATACTTCGATCCTATCTTTTTATGATCTTGAAGTCCACCTTCATGGCTATACTTATTCCCTCTTCATGCATTTTATTTTACAATCCTATCCAATTTGCACACGAATTCCACCTCGTGGCTATACATCTCTCTCCCTTAAGGCATAATCTTTAATTACTCACCCTTTTTGCCTTTTTTTGTGTCTTGTGGATGCATATTTTTTCATCCTTATCCCTTGTGGATGCATATTTTTTTTCTCGGTTCCTCGTGTATGAAGGATTTCACATAATTTTTACATTTAGTTGCACATACCTTGATGTTTTCCTTTGATCTTGTGACCATTCCAACTTGCATTCATTTGAGAGCTTTCCCATTGGATTCTCTCCTTTTTGTAGTGATTTTAACCCACTCACTGGCTCTGTAGAGCATTGTCGTATGTCTCCATTGAGACCAAAATTTTCCCTCTACCCATGTGATATCGAAGTCACCACCATAGTTTTTATTTTTATTGTGATCCTTTTTTCTTGGGGAATCTTTCCTTACACTATCCTTTTACCGATATTTTTTTACCCACCCGCCCTTCATCATCGATTTACTCTAGAATCATCAATTCCCTATTTGAGGGGGAGATCATCATCAACCTTCTTTCAATCTTCATCATACTCCTCTTTTGTCACTATTTTTATCTCATGGCTTGCTAGCACAAACCACTCAACAAAAAGGGGCAAATGTAGACACCTAAATTTGGCATAACTACCCTTTTCTACCCATGTGCGCATATTTTTCTATGGTCCTATCTAGGCCCCCTTTAATTAAATCAATCCCCTTCAATATTTAATAAAATTCCCACTTATTATCCAATTACCATTAATTCACATTAATTAATTATTGAATATCCATATCCCTAACTTTCCCTAATCAACTTGCTATTTAGGATGCTTTTATCCTAAATATAAATCCCTATGCTTTTTCTACCCATTCCTATCTTCTAACTACCCATGATTCATCCTTAAACAACCTAATCATACACATAAGATTTAAAGTAATTTTTCCCTCCTTAAAAATGCAAAATCCCGACCTAAAGCACAAAATCCACCCCATTGGGGAAAATTTACCCATGGTCGGAAGTAGCCCATCCTAGTCACCACCGACCCTATAAAACTAAGTTGTTTATTTCTATAATCATCAGATGCATGTGAATATTGGAGCTTTCTTGTGTCTTGTGAATTGACTCTTGTCTTTGGAGCATTTGTGCAATAGTTATAGACCTCCTAGACCTCCTTAGAATGTACTTGCAGCACTCACGATCATCCTTCGTGACATTATCATCGTATTTGTGTTGCTTTACTTAATTATTATCATATTATCATTACTTTTCTCATGTCTAACACTTTTCAGGGACCAAATCATCTTCTACAACACTCAGAGCTCCATTATCAACCTTCTCTTCTAGCTTCCTTACTTGTAGGTTACCTTTTCAGCTTGTTTTTCTTTAGCCTTACTCCAACTCTGCTATAGTAGATGTTACCCCACCGTGGTCACTATCGAGCAGGGTCCTGATTCTCAATATATCCTTTTCCAATCCTTCCATCCTACCATTTTTGGTTTCTTCTCCCGAGATTCCTCATGCAGTTAACTCCAACATAAACAAACTTCTGCAGTTAGCAAATTACATCCAGATTTTACGGGGTTTGAATATTTCCTTACTATTCAGATCTTCACTCCCAGGTCACCGTCGATCTACTTCTACATAGTCTAGGTCACCATCGAACCAAACCATGTATTATTTAATTTTCATCTATTTAGATTAAGTTAGGATTTAGATTAGATCTCAATTACTTTCAGATTTAGTAGTATCTCTATTTCTACATGCAATCTACTTATTCATCCTTTACTTCACTTTTTCTTTAAAATGGGGGTTGACATCCATGAAAGGAAGGTCACACTTCTTGGAGCCATATTTTTGGGAAACCCCACATATCTTATCTAATCATTCTTTTGTTTAGACACTCTTATTTGCAAGTTTATTGGCTATAGCAAGGATCAACTACTTGCACCCATCCATCCATGTATATCACACTTTTGAGGTACTATAAACCCTCCATATTCTAAGTTTCTAGTTTCTTTTAGTAGTTAGCTTATTAATTTGAGTACGAACAAAGAAATTTTGACAATAGATTCAAATCCCTTGTCACTCTCGCTAGACCCAAGATCAGCCCTCTAAGTTATCCATCTTCCGCGTGACAAGGGCATGGATCCTTAAGCCTTTTTCATAAGTTTCCCTTTTTTTCCTTTAGGGAATATCTCTTTTGTGAAATCTCATCTAGGAACTCCTCTCACCTAAGCTTCCTTTATTTTCATGTCACGTGCACGCTTGCCAAATCCACCTCCTCTCGAGTGGTGTATTTTGTGATGATGGGTTCAAGGTATTGACTATGGTCAAAGGCCCATCCCACCTTCTTCAAGGCATCCTTTATTTTCTACAACATGGCTTAAATATCCATAATTTTTCGTGCTAAAAATTCTTATTCTTTTCCTTCTTTGCTATCATATCTTCTTTACTTGGCCCCCGCACACTTGGCTTTTCCTGTAATAACATATGCACCAAATCTTGCAAGAAATGCAACATCGAATGATATGCATCCTTATTTCTTGCTTCAAAACCTGAGAATATCTCTAGAATCTCCTCGCCATTATGTTTTTTCATGTCCTGGACAACCTTCATACAAATCTCTTATTTCTCTTTCTCCTCACTGAGCCGCTGGACTTCTTGCATCTTATCCTTTTTATCTTGAATCATTATCCTGAGAGAGGCCCCCTTATCTAAATTTTTGCAGGAAACTTCTACCATCATTTTTATTAAGGAATTACTAGCCTATTCATCAGTGAGATTGATAAGTTTTATAGTTACATGGGTTGTCTAAGGTGCCTTCTCCATCCTATACCTTATACATGCTTCCTCACTCACGTCGAACTCAAGTTCATCAATGTTTATCTGTATACTTCAAGAAAGCATATTTTTGGTAAAAATATTTGCACCCTTTGGGTCAATCATCTCCCATCCATACAATTACTCAATAGCAAGTGTGATTTGGAACCTTGCACATATTATATTCATAGGGTCATTGACATACTTGAAGTTTGGGGTACGCAAAATTTCTTCCCCCTTTGGCCACTAGTTTGTCTACCCGTGGGTATATGGGTTTCTGCACCCGAGAACATACCCCCTTCTTTCTCACCGAGAAGATCCTCTATTCTCCCCATATGGCTCACCCTCACTCCTTTATTTTTCTTCATCCTCTCTAGTGGAACCTTCTTCGTGATCACTAGGCACCTCTACATCATGATGTGTCTCCTCATCCCTAGGATATTCTTCATATTCCACATTATGAATGGGTAAAGACTTTGTGTTGCGTGTAACCTCATCTTACAACCCTTCTTCATCATAGTCACCATTATACACTAGCTTGTGCCTTCTTCTCTTTTTCTTCTCTGTGTTTGGCATAACTGGAAATGTCCTTGATGACCTTATAATAGATTCCAAGGTCCCCACACCACCGCTTAGATCCTTATGTTTTCTTCTCAGCTTTCTTCTATGGCCTTGGTCAAGCACGCCACTTCCTTCCTTCTCCGTCTCCTCAGACTCAAGATCAATATTTATTTATTCTTTTTCTACCTCAAAGGAGAATCCTCACACATCCTCTTGGTTCCTACAATATACTTTCCCTTGGGAGGGTATGTAATTTTCATATCTTCTCCACCAACATACTTCCCATCCTGGAACTCGGGCCTCGAGGTAGACATATATATGCATAACGTCTATCTTCCCAACTTCCATGAATTCAAGAGTAATGTCAATATCATCTGATTACATCATTTCTTTGTAAGTTGTCTTGTTAGGGTAAATATAGGTTTTCGTAGTATATGGTAATTAGTGTCCACCTTATCTACATCAAATATTGTCTTCCTCACACTTTGTATAATATATTCATAGAATCATTGAAGTATCACACTCAGTAAATGCAAATGATAGCTTATACCATGGAATTTTCTCCCCATCCTTCATATAAAACCTACCCAAACAAAAGTGTTGGTAGGTCGTAAATTCTGCTTGTCCATCCAAGACCAAGGGAAATTCTCTCGGTATGCACCATTCTCCTTCAAATTCTTCACACATCCTTCTATACCATTTTTTACTCACCGCTTATAGGTGCCCAAAATATTACCTTCACAAGTAAATTGAGAAAACTCTAGGCCAATGACTTGTGTTCCATAGGATACACCCACATATTTTCTTTGGGCCTATCTGGTACCCCAATTTCACAAAATAGGATAGAAGAAATATGTTTCCTCATGCAATTTTCTCACCTTTATCTACTCGTAGGTGTGCATCCTCGATGATGCCTTAAGTAGTGTACTACGAGAATGTTATAATAAGTTTTATTCACCATCTTGTGCATGATATATAACCAAAAATTATTCACCTCTTTCCATATTTCAGACGTACCTAGCTTGCAACTCATCAAATGCAAAAATAATATTGTTGCGGGGTCATCGATGCTTGACATATCCATCATGTGACCTATCTTATGATAGTTAAGCATGACCATAGTAGCTTCTACCCCAACATCATCCTCTATATTTGAATCTATCTCTTCTTCCTAGATGGAAAACCCTTCCACTCTTCCTATCAACTACCCTATGATGTGCATTCTCCTACATAAAAATAAAAATAGTCCTCGTGGACTCACAATACTAACCATTGATACATGCGTTTTGGTTTCTTGAAGAATAACAACAACCTCTGCGCCACATTTTTAGATATTCTGTGACAAGTGATCATATAGTGCGCTCCAGTCCTATGCGCGGGTGGTGCAATAGGTCCTATAAATTTATGAGCCCACTTCTCAAAATGTTTTGCACTTGTAATAGGTCTAAGTGGCATCTCATCTCTATGTCCAAGATTTCCTAAGTGCTTGATAAAGTGATCACATGCTTTGACATAAACCTTAGTATCTTTGTACAAAGTTTCCCACCAAAGGTCACCATGAGGATTTTACATGTAGTCACATCACCTGTATAATTTCCTCTGCTATATCACCATGAGCCTCTGATGTAGAGCCTAAATATATTTCATTCATTCAACACATTCTTAGTTTCAAAAAAATTCATCTTTTCCTTTTAGAGAACTTAAGTCATCTCATTTGTCAACTTGTCATTTAATACTAGGTATTTCTATCTTATGCTCCTTCTCACAGTTAAAATACATTTGTTTAGTTACCTCAATGTTAGGCTAGGATTGCATTTGTAATGGTCACCAACCTAGGGTATGAAATTATTCTTATCTTGTTTGCATACTACTCTAGGTTAGCTCTTGGGCTATAAGATGCTACAATTGACTCTTCCCAAACTGAAATTCCCTCATTGTCCTCTAGTCATGCAATAGAATTTTCCTCAAGGATATCTCCACCTCTCACAGCTGATACCCTATCCATGAAACTATTCCACTCTATTTCTTTTGAAAATAGTCCTTTGAGCCTAGACTAGTTTTATTCTTATTTAAGGAGTGGGTCTTCCCATCAAGTCACAATTTATGTTACAAACCTAAGTGTGCTTCATTATCCATTCCATCACGTTCTTGAGGGATCCTTCAACTTGTCTCATCCCTCATGTTTACCCTAGATTCATAAAAATATAAAATTCCCACTCCCTTGCTAAAACAGTCCTCCTTTGAGCTTAAAATCCATGCCTTTTGGCCAACTCATGACTAGAACACTCTTAGTGTCTTCCAAGCACTCGAGAACACATTACAATACTATTTCACAAGTAAAGGTGTATGCAAAAGTTGGAGAGCCCAACCTTTTTGCAAATTCCGTTATTCATTAATGACCTCCTACCTAGTCTAGCTTGTTCTAGCCCGATACCACTATTTTATCCTTCTAACCTGTAATTTCCTCCTTCAACCAATTAAATCTTGACCTTTCCCGATACTTGTTTAGAGATTCATCATACATGAAAAATATATATGGTCTTCCTTCACAAAATATTTCTTGACTCACTCTTTGCACATTGAATATTAGGTCTTCTTCCTTAACACGGTCTGAGATAACCAACTATCACAAACTGGGTGAAATCTATCCTTCCTTAGTCCTCCAAACTTTTAAAATCCTTTCAATGAATTTCCTCAGGTTTCTTGTTCCAAAATAAGCCTTGTCTCCATTATTCAAGCTTTCAAATACAAAACTCTTGATAACCACTGTCCAAACCCTCTATAAACTCGGGTAAGCCAAAAATAGCTATAAAAACTTATGAAATATTTTCCAAGGCTCGAAACTTCTACTGAGTTATCTTCTTAACCTTCCCCACATTTTGAGCTTACCAGTAGGGTTCTCTGTGTGATCAAACTCAAAAAATGGTTGCAAAATTCATTTTGTTGTTCTCGGAATAGTGGAATCTCATGTATGATCGGTGACATAAAAAATGAACTTCAAACTTGTTTATGAGATATCTTACTGCTTGTATGGAGTCTGTGGATTTCACTATTCTTCCTTATTGATCATCTTCATCAACCTTCCTACAAAACCCTCTCACTAATTTTATCAACCTAATCTATGAAACCTCTACATCGACTAATATAGATTTTACTAAATATCCAAACTTAACTCACTTACCAAACAAGGAAAAATCTCTAACATCAACAAAAACATATATGGCAGAATTATTATCACTGTAATCCTCGTATGTAATGCATGCATAAGTTTTTTTGTTTATCAAATACTAAAGAACACATAAAAACCTATCACTTTAAGAAAGCAAGCATCAAGCTTCCCAATAACATGTCATTGTTGGTATAGTATTGGAAACACTCTATACTCTCTTTCTTGAGCATTACAATCACTTCATACATGCAAGTCCTTATATTCTTCTTCTCATGCATCAAATCATCACACACAAATCTCCTAAAATCTCCCTCAATGTTTATCTCCTTTTCACATCATATGATACAAACTTAACATAATAGTGCTTAAGGAAAATGTCTACCTCCGAAGGATGAAACTATTCAAACATGTAAAACTCATAGAAAATAAGATTCTTACCAAAAAGAATCAATACTTAGGTGTATGCAAAATAATTAATGCTCTATAGAACAAAAAATACATAGAACAACTATTGCAACATGAAAACACATACAAGAAACCTCTTATTTTTCCTTCTTGAAGTTCTCTTGGATTCTCATTCAATGAGTTGAAATCAGTTACAATAGGGTTGATATATCCACCTATCTTTTTCAATCATGATTTGATTCATAAATTAGTTACAAACATAGGTTACAAGCATGAGTTTACCATTTGGAGGTATTTTTCATAATATGTATTTAGTGTAACATTACTAGCACTTATCATGACCATAGACACCCTTGTTATGCCTCATATCACCTACTATAAGGATTATGAGCCTCAAGAATGTATTACAACAACATGACCAAGCCAAAATAGCTCCAAAATTTCAAATTTACATTTAGGAGGGAAAATGCTTCTTTTGAATTTTGAAGAGCTTAGAACCAAACTATCACATCTAATTGAACCTTAACAACTCCTAGGACCTATGAACACAACTGCAAACCAAAATTTGATGACTTATTAACTTATTTACAAAGATAGATTTGATGCTCCTAAATGATACTCCAGGGGTAGGAAATATTTGACCACATAGCTTTGTCTTTTTATTTTTTTCTAGTTCCTCTGTTTCTTCATCTCCACTCTAATCTGATCTTCACTTTCGTGCTCTTCTATCTACATTGATCCCACATTGTTCTTTACTTGGTATTCATTATTCTCTTCATATTCATGAGTGAGGTCTGGTATTTCATAAGTTTCTTCTTCATACTTCATCACATTTTCCTCTTGCTCTTCTTCTTCTTGTTCTTCCTTTATCCTATAACTGATTTACATCTCTTTCCCACATGATTCCTCTTTGTAGAAAGTATGCTCCAAGGATGCTATTTTTGTTTGAAATTGTTCCCAACTCTCATACACAAAAGAACTCTCTTGTATACTCATCACTTCTTATTCTAGAATTATTATCTTCTATATCAAATTCATTCTTTATACCTGTAAAAACACATCCACACACATTGTTAGATTAAAAAATGGGAGGCTTGGCTGCCTCTTCAAGTTCCTCTTGTCTTAACATTGCTTCACCATGTTCCCTCTTAGACTCTTCTTACTCTACCTTTGCATACCAACTGCTTCCATCATAATCATCCACCTCAAGAGAAGATAAAAATGCTTCTATTATCTCATCATATTCACTCTTATTCTATACCAATATCATCTCTTTAACCACCTCTTTTTCTTGCTTCCTCACTCTCTTTTCTATTTGTCTCATTATTCTTTCTTCTTGTCTTATCCTTGTCCTCAATTGATGACTTTGTCCCTTTTCCATAAGCAATTTAACTAGCAACTTTATTCTCTTCTTCATTACCATCCCCATTTCTTTTATTTTATCCTCTCTCCCTCTTTCAATGAACATTATCATCTGCTCTACCTCTTTCTTTAATGATGTGATCTCTCGCTGAAACCATATTTCATCTTTCTTCCTTATTTATTCTTTCATTTCCCTTTCTCTCTCTGCTCTCTCTCTCTCTCTCTCTCTCTCTCTCTCTCTCTCTCTCTCTCTCTCTCTCTTGGACCTCATTAACTACATCAATCCTTTAATCAACACTTTTTCTGGTTCTTATTTTCGTCATTTTTCGGTCTAGTTCATGAGGCCTAATAGCCTTCAAATCTCTTTCTCTACATGTTTTCCATGTTTCCATCATCCTTTCTATTCTTCTCATATTTTCTTGTTCCTTTATTCTCTCTTGCACTTGCTTTATCCCATCCTCTTCTCTTTCTATTATTGAATTCTCCATCCATGGTGAAATCATGTAACTATGGTCAAGATTCATTTTCAATCCTCACTTATTCTCTCACAAGCAATGTTAGCAAAAACAATAACTATTTACTCAATGTCAATACAAAATCCAACAAATTCCAAGGTATGATACCAAAAATGATGTAGATCCTAAATCTATATCATTCATTCATCACATTCTTGGTTTCAAACAACTTCATCTTTTCCTTTTAGAGCACCTAAGTCATCTCCTTTGTCAACTTGTCATTCAATACTAAGTCTTTCTATCTTACATTCCTTCTTCCATTCAGAATAAATTTGTTTAGTTACCTCAATGTTAAGCTATAATTACATTTGTAATGGTCACCAACCTAGGGTATGAAAGTATTATTACCTTCTTTGTAGACTTCTCTGGGTTAACTCTTGTAGAACTAGGCTTTTAGATGCTACAATTGACTCTTCCAAAACTAACCTCCCCTCATTATCCTCTGGCCCTGAAATATACTTTTCCTCAAGGATATATCCACCTCTCACAGTTGATACCTATACAAGAAAACTCTTCCACTCTATTTCTTCTCAAAATAGTCCTTTGAGCCTATACTAGTTTTGTTCTTCTTTAGGGTGTGGGTCTTCCCATCAAGTCATAATTCATGTTACAAACCTCAATGTTCTTCATTATCCATACCATCATGTTCCCGAGGGCTCATTAAACTTGTCTCATCCCTCACGTTTCCCTAGATTCATCAAAAGCTCAATTTCCCAACCCTTGCTAAAACAATCCTCCTTAGAGCTTAAGAGCCATGCCTTTTGGTCAAGTCATGACTAGAACACTCTCAATGTTTTCCAAGCACTCGAGAACATATTCCAATACTCTTTCATAAGAAAAGGTGTATGCAAAAGTTGAAGAGCTCAACCTTTATGCAAATGCCCTTATTCACTAATGACCAATGCCTAGTCCGGCTTGTTCTAGCCACGACACCGCTATTTTATCCTTCAACATATTAATTTTTGACCTTTCCTGATACTCTTTTAGGGCTTCATTATACATTCAAAAATCTATATGGTCTTCCTTCAAAAATCTTTCTTAACTCACTGTTTCGGTATTGAATATTAGGTGTTCTCCCATAACACACAGCTTTGAGATAGTCAACTATCACAAATTGGGTGAAATTTATCCTTTCTCAGTCCTCCAAACTTCTAAAATCATTTCAAGGGATGTCCTTAAGCTGTTTTTTCCAAGAGACAAGCATTGAATCCGTCGTTCAAGCTTTCAAATACAAAACCCTTGATAACCTTGTCCAAACCTTTTATAAACTCGGTAAGCCAAAAATAGCTATAAAAAATTATGAAATCATTTCCAAGGCTCAAAAATTCTACTGAGTGCTCTTATTAACCTTACCCTCATTTTGTGCTTACCAAGAGGGTTCTTTGTGTGTTCAAACTCCAAAAATGGTTACAAATTTAATTTCTCTGTCCTCATGAATAATGAACTCTCATCTATGACTAGTGACATAAAAAATGAACTTCAACCTTGTTTATGAGATCTCTTACTTGCTTGTATGGAGTCTATAGATTTCACTAGTATTCCTTATTGATCATCTTCATCAACCTTCCTACAAAACCCTCTCACTAATGTTATCAACCTAAGCTTGGCACCTCTAGATCGACCGATACATATTTTACCAAATATCTAAACTTAACTCACTTACCAAACAAGGAAAACTCTCTAACATCAACAAAAACATATATGGCATGATTTATTATCACATATAATCCTCTTATGTAATGCATGCATAAGATTTTATGTTTATCAATTCCTTAAGAACACATAAAAATGATCACTTTAAGAAAGAAAGCATCAAGCTTCCCAATACCCCACTCACCGTTGGTACAATATTGGAAACACTCTAAACTCTCTTTCTTGAGCATTACAATCAATTCATACCTAGAGGTCCTTCTATTCTTCTCCTCATGCATCAAATTTTCACACACAACTCTCCTAAAATCTCCCTCAATGTTTATCTCCTATTCACATGTTTTGATACAAACTTAACATAATATTGCTTAAGGAAAAATTCTACCTCCCTGAAGGATGAAACTATTAAAACATGTAAAACTCATAGAAAATAAGCTTCTTACTAGAAAATAATCAATACTCAGTGTATGCAAATAAATTAATGCTCCTACGAACGAAAATGCATAGAACAACTGTTTCAACATGAATACACATACAATAAACCTCTTATTCTTCCTTCTTTAAGCTCTCTTGGATTCTCATTCGAATGGAATGAGGTTAAATAAGTTAAAATAGGGTTTATATATCCAGCTATCTTCTTTCAATCATGATTTGATTCCTAAGTCGATTCTGACCATAGGTTAAAGCATGAGTTTACCCTTTGGAGGTCTTTTTCACAATATGTCTTTAGTATAACATTACTAGCACTTATCATGACCCTGACACCTTTGTTATGCTTTGTCTCACCAACCGCAAGGATTCTAAGCCTCAAGAATGTATTATAACAACATGACCAATCCAAAATAGCTCCAAAATTTCAAATTTGCATTTAGGAAGGAAAATATTTCTTTTGAAATTTGAAGGGCCTAGAACCAATCTATCACATTTAATTGACCCTTAAAACCCCTAGGACCTATGAACACAAATGAAAATAAATTTTATGACTTCTTAACTTATTTAAAAAGATGGAGTTAATGCTCCCGCATCAACCTCCTCCATAATGGATTCACACTCATGCTCGAGAACACACTGACGCAAGACCTCATATTTACCCATCTTATATAAGTAACCTCCAATCAACCGATAAGGCACAATATGAATGGAAAGCTCTTTTTCTCTAGTGTCTTCATCCCCTTTGGCACTAAGCCGATGCACAAAAACACAACTATATCTTCCAAATATGAGGGTACACTATTTAACCTAAGTAGTTGCACATCATGCATAAAATATTCAATGCTTTGTGCATCCTCACTAGAATTTATTCTCGATAGATGATCAGGACTCTGAATTTCTCTTACCTAGTTTGACAAAAATTATGAAGTCATATTCTTGGAAAAGAAGTATCCAATGATAGATGCACCCTTGTAAAATAGGATTGTTTACTAGATACTTCAATGTCATATGATCTATATAAAAATAAAATGAGTAGCCAACAAGTCTTCTCTAAACTTGTGAAGGGCGTAGATCATGTATTGAGGATTCATGCTCTGTTGTTGTATAATTATTATCCATGTGGGTGTTAACTTCTTACTTACAAAACAAATAGGATGATAAAAATTCCTTCCCCTAGTTGTGCAAGACCGTGCCAATTTCCATGCCAGAGGAATCAACGTGTACATGAAATGGTTTGTCCCATGAAGGAAAGCACAAAATAGGTGTAGTGGTAAGCCTCTCCTTCAATGTCTCAAATGCCTGATGTTGCAGTCACCCCAATAAAATTTCCCCTTAGATTTGAGAAAATATTCTAGGGGCATGGAAATATTTTCATATCCCTTGATAAACTTCTTGTAGTAACTAGTATGTCCCATAAATCGCACACCTCACTATGAATGGTAGGCTCCTCTAAACCCAAAATCACAACTATCTTGGCTAGGTCTACCAATAATCCTTTTTACAAATGATGTGCTCAAGTAAAGTTCTAAAAGGTATAACAAAGATACACTTCTTAATGTTAAGAGAGATAATTAATTGTTTACACCTCTCAAACATGAGCCTAAGATTATCAAAATGATCTTTAACAAGCCCTTAGGCGGTCTAGTCATCTAAATATAATTGTAAGAACTTATTAATGAAATCATGAAATGCTTGCACAACAATGCGTGAGAATATTGTTGGTGCATTTTTCAATCCAAACGACATAACTGTGTATGTAAATTGTTGATCAAAGAACACTTGATAGAGAAAGCACACAAGAAGTCCACGTGGGAAAGCAAGTCATACGCAAAGGCACGAATGGATAGGAAGAATGCACGCGCGGAACATAAGTTTAGTTTTCAGGACTTAGCTATTTTTGGGCATGAAGATATATTTTTAGAAGATGGTGTGTAGAACACACCAACGATGCAGAGACATGCGCGCCACACATTGTCTATTTCTAAAGGATCAGATTCAAGTGATTTTGCATGGAGAAAATCTAAGAATAGGATTGTAACCTCATTTAACTATCAGTAGTCTATAGATAGCACACTTGCATGTGTGGCTATGCATGAAAATGACGCGTGGCTACTAATAGCATGTGACCTGCTTTTGGAATAGATAAGTGATGAAGGGAAAGTCCCCACCCTATATATATGTCTTGAATTACCCGGTAGAGAGATGACATATATAGAGATAGATAACATATTGTATATGTTTCGGATTACCATATCAGATCCATGCACACATCGGCCTAAATTTCCAGATTGTAGGAAGCTTTTGTGTTATTGTGGTAATTAAGAAATGGAAGATATTGATGAACCTAAGTGTTATTCCCTGTATAATTGGGTAGTGCATGTTCTTAATTCCATCATGATTATTGTTTAAACCTATTCTTTCCTAGATTTAGATTTTTCATGCACCGTATAATGATGTATTAGTTATGGAAATGTATGCTTTAAGTCTTCATTATGTTAAGATTATTCTAGAGCAACCCTAAAGAGGGACTCAGTACCTTTGCGCACTTTCGGTGAGCGCTCGCCTAGGTTAAGTGATGTGCCAATGCATCTAGGGTGTCATCTAGTGAATTCTAAGATACATCATTGGTTCCATTGCAGGACCTCTTCTTGATTGTTTTTAGGATGGTTCATGATGAATACATACCGGTTAACTTTAGCAAGTATTTAGGAGTGGATACATGATCTAGAGGAAGAATATGCACGATGGTTCAACATTGAACCGAGTTTAACACACGTACTTGGGTAGAACAAAATCAGTATGACAAATTATATGATATATTTCTTGCCATCTTTCCAAAGTAGAATTATACGAGTGGCTGATTGCTTATGCATCTAAGAGGAATTGGAGGTATCCCGTGCTTGTCTGCGGACATAGGAAGAATTTTAGGACCTTGATGATGCTTTGATCTGATCTGGACTCGCACCGTAGATAAGTGGTTTTGTGGTGTTCTACACAGCTATATTCTGGAATATTCAATTTAAATGTATTCTTTCTTAGGGTAGCTGAATTCTATTTTTTTTGCGCTATCCTAGAGGAGCATATTTGTAAGGTATTCCATTGTCGATCAAGATCTTGATGGTAACTTTGAACACCGAGAGTAAACCGCGGCTAACTAAACCTCACCATGCATGAGGGAAGGAAAAGGTTTGGTGAAAGATGGAAGACCTAGTGGCAGAAAGGAAGAGAGAGGAAAGGCAACTTAAGTATAATGAGGCGTGTGAGAGGGAGATAGAGAAGTAGCATACCGTTACGAAAGTATAGCATTGAGGAGAGAGATGGCTCGTGAAGGATTTGAAGCTCATATAGAAGACGTGGAGCTAGAGCATCAAGAAATCCCCCATCTTGGAAAGCATGACAGAGATCCCCCATTGGCTTCACACAGAAGTGCACTAGCAGAGACTACCTGGGCCGCAGCATACATCTTAATCCACCTGGTGACCTAGCCCTTGTGCTTGGTTTTCCAATATCTAGTACGACAAGTAATCAGTAAGTGAATTTGGGAAATAAGAGAACCGGAGTAAGTCAGAGAGAAAGTACATCAATGACAGGATAGATGGCTTCAATGTTATTTGGAGGAACATTTTCAGGCACATCATCTACACATAATGTAAGCGCACAGAATGTTGGGTTCACCTCTAGAAGTGGAACTACCACATAGACTATAGGGGTTTAGTATAGTACTACTATCGAAGCATAAGGGAGTACATCTACAGGTGGAGGGTTAGGAGGTATAGGTGGTTCTAGTTCCGGTGGATCTGGTGGTTCTAGGAGGTAGGGGAAACACAAGAGGTTCTGGATTAGGTGGGAAAGGTCCGCACCAACCCCAAAATATTTATATGGAGATGTCTCTTCATCTTTCAGAGTATAGAGGCATAGAGGATGCTGCTAAGCATGTGCACATGTGTGAAATATTGTGGCGCATGAAAGGGATCACGACTTCCGAGCGTAAAGCAAGTCAATTTGCTACTACATTACAAGGATGTGCACACAATTGGTATAGGAAGTTTGACCCTGATCAAACTTGCATGGATTATGTAGCACTGAAGGATGCTTTCTTGAAAGAGTTCTATATCCCAGAAATTTGAGTAGAAGAGTATAAGTGCGCTCAAGGATATCAAGCAAGGCACTACTAAGAGTGTACATGAGTATGATGCCCATTTTAAAACACTCCTATCTAATATTTCTTATGATATTCATGCAAGCCAACATGCACAATGGTTCATTGGAAAATTGATTACACCATTCAGAAGAGCACTGTCACACAAGACAAACACTGATCCACGCCAAGCACTTGGAAGTAACTTTACGTCTTTGAGGCAATTGGGAGCATTGACACTGGTGTTAGTCCATTCTTAGAGGCACATATTACAGCTATGGAAAAATAGTTAGAGAAGCTATCAACAAATTCAGCCCATGAAACATGCTCAGGAATTTGGTGTATAGATTGTGAAGTGGAAGGTCACACCAAGGATAGTTTCCATCATAGATCTATACTCTCATAAGCCGCTGTTGGGTATCGGACTCAGATCTATCATTTGAATCATGATGCTAGGCACTGTCCTTTGTTACAACACACGATAAGGAAGAATGTATCTTGTTACTGTAAAATTTTCTGGTCCACGACACATGATACTAAAGATTATCAGCTTGATTGGTCGAGATCCAGGATGCTATATAGACATTAGGGTACTCTGCAGGACAAGCGTAACAGATAATTCCAAGGGTAAGAATGAGCACTAGTATCGAGATCATAATCAAATGCTCTATGACAGGAATGAGGGGTGTTTTGAAGGAGGTCGTGGAAGAGGATGGGGATATCACGGTGGATATGGAGGACAAGGCCATGGTAGAGGAAGAGGTGAGATCCCCATGGAACATGTTATATGTGCGTATCTCCTAAACACTATAGGCGTGAATGTCCTCAGAATATTACATGTTCTTTCTGTGGAAAGAACCATAGCTATGAAGAGTGCCCAGACTTATATGAGCATCTGAGTAAGCAACATAAGAAAGAAAACAAAGGTACTTTGGGATGGTTAGAATCTAGTGCGTGGTAGAAGATCAGTGGATGCCCAAGATAGCACTAGGACCTGAGGCATTAACAGTGAAGATTACTACATGAGCTGAAGTGGTGTGCACAAGAGAGGCATTACAACAAAAACCTACCATCACTAAGGATGACGTCCTTCATGCCCAGTACCCAGATCCTACCTATCAGAAGGAGGTTTATCAGGATACCATGGAAGTACTAAGGAATCTTTAGGGTGAGATACAATACTTAAAGGAGAAGAAGAAAGCATCAGAGACAGTCCAAAATGATATTGATGATCTAAGAGAAGTGTGTAAAATGTTGTGCTAGGAGAACATCATTCCACTATTAGGAAGTTGGTTAAAAGGGAACACTCTATGCACAAGTATTGAGACCAGATGAAAAATACTACATGCAAATCTCCCACCGATAGCATTGAATATGACAAGGAAATTACAATGAATGATGTTGTGGATGGATGGCTATTGAGCAACATATTGATTGATACAAAGGCGCGAAGTAAATGTTCTTAAATTAGATGCATGGGCACAAATGGCCGTTCACTTTGGGATTTTGAGGTATTAGCACTTACGAAGTGGATAGTTTTCCAGCCTTACTTGGATGCCCTTGGTGTTATGTGAATAATGCTGACTTGAGATTCAATAAGGGGTATATCATCTTTGAGAACAAGGAGGAAAGGGTTGTGATACCTTTGACAGATGATAAGTATACACCATATGTTGAGCCTCTAAGTGAGGAGGACTTAAACATAATCTATGTACGCGCTATTCGGGACCTAGAGGTCAATGAGCCATTAAAGGAAGGCATCCTACAGTGGGAGGATTCTCATTTTATTATTGATACTACGAGTATTTATTGTGATAATTAGGCTCATGGTACATATGAACTAGTAGGGAACGAGGTAAAAAGTGTGGTTGCACGCAAGAATGGACTTCGTTACGTTCTACGGATAGGTAGCATAATACCTTGGCATACGGGGCATAAGATATTCTTGTATTTTTGAAAGCCATGGAAGCACAGTGGATAGATCAAATTAAGATAAGACATATGTTAGTGTACACCTTGCGCGGGACAACAGCGCACTGGTGTGTAGTCCACAAAGATACTCTTCTAGAATGGGAGGAGATTGGAATTGCCCTATCTACTAGGTTTTTAAAGAGCAATGCACCTATGTAGATCTACACTTATAATGGTGATCAACCTGTTCAACATCACTTCAACAGTGTGAGAGACTTTGGACAGCAGGGACATGAAGCATTACCACCTTCACTCTGGGTGCATAGATTGTACTCTACTCTACAAGGATGCACACTCACCTAGTATGTATATGCAGAACTACATTGAGAGACTGGGAATTGGTAGAATTTGGCTGTAGGAATGATCCATACCTTTGACTACTTCTTGACTAAACCTCCAGTCGAAGGAGAATTAATTTTTTTCAAGCGCTTAACTATGGGAGATAGTGCAAAGGCAGAAGAGCATATTCAGGAATTATTTGGTGTGATAGATTACGGAGCGTTTTGAAAAGGAAGATGAAATGGAATCCATACTAATTGAACGCGCTTTCCTTGAGAGTGAGAAATTAAATATGGTTTACATCGTGGAAGATGAGGAAGATGAGAACCTAGATATTAAACATTTACAAGGGTGTGCGAGGTCTTGGATAGTGCAAACAAGGATACGTGTGCCTATCATGAACCCATGAAGAAAAAGAAGGTGAATATAGGTTTAGAGGATGAGTTAAAGGAGGTCATAATTGGAGACTATTGTTCGAATCAGAAGTGGAAAAGATCATTGAGTTACTCGGGGATTATCACAACTTATTCCCTTAAGGGTATCATGAACTTAAAGGCATGCATGAATCACTTGGGGAAATGAAGATAAAGCTTAAGGACGGTGCACACCCAGTTAGAAAGAGGAATTATCGAATGAAACCCAATTTACATGAAAAGGTAAAAGAAGAGATTGATAACATGTTGAAATATGGAATTATCAAGCCCTTGATGAGTCGAATGGGTCGATCTAATGGTGATCGAGTATCAAGAAGGATGGACGAATTAGAATATGTGTGGACTACAGGTAGTTGAATGCTTTGCATGTGTAACAGATCTTGTTGGGATGTGGAGCCTATTTTTGGTCTTCTCAAATCAGTATTGAAGTGTGGAGTTCAAATTGGGAAGATGAAAGGTCATGACCATTTCTTTTCTAGCCATGGGAAGATGAAAGGTCATAACAATTTCTTTTCCATCGTGGGAAGATGAAAGGTCATGACTTTCAAACTTCTAGGGTCAGATTTTGGACTTCTTAAAGGATTGTAATCCTATAAATAGAGGTGTTAGGGTATCTTGAAGATATCTTATGTGTTCAAGAGGTCTTGAGTTTTAGTGATCAAGAGTGATCAAGGTTAAGAAATTGGGTGTCAATTATGGTTTAGATGTGGTTTAACATATTTGGAATTCTATTGTGAGTTCATAACTAAGAGAAGACTATGAGAGTTGTTTTACTCTTGTTGATAATAAATTTGAGCAAGTTCTTGGTGGACGTAGCCCACATTAGGTGAACCACGTTAAATCTTGTATTGTCTTCTTTTGTGCATTATTTATTTATGCTGTTAAATTTCTACATGTATACTTCTGCTATATAGTTTCCTACTGCTATGATTTGAGGAATTGTTTCCATATATTTGTTTTCTAACTCCTAAAAAATGGTATCAAAGCTTTGGTGGTTTTTTTCTAAAGTGGTAAATCACAGGGAAATATTAGCTTGAGTGGGAGCTATGGCAGATGAGGGAATATAAAGGGTTGAGAAGTTCAATGGGCATAACTTTGGTTTGTGGAAGATGAAAATGGAGGATTACTTATATCAAAAGGACCTCCATGTTCCTTTGGATGGAAAAGAAAAGAAACCTACAACCATGTTGGATGAGGATTGGGAGTTACTTTGGATAGAAAGGCACTCAGGGAAATTCGGTTATGCCTTGCATCTTTGGTTGCTTTCAACATATCGTAGGAGAAGACCATAGAAGGTCTCATGAGTGCGTTGGGGAAGTTATATGAAAAACCCTCTGCCTCTAATAAAATATTTTTGATGAAAAATTTATTTAATATGAAGATGTCTGAGAATGGTTCTATTGCTGTTCATTTGAATGAATTTAATATGGTTGTGAGTATGTTAAACTTGGTAAAAATTGACTTTGATGATGAGGTCAAGGCTTTGTTGATTTTGTGATCCTTACCAGATAGCTGTGGACAACTTGGTTATGGCTATAAGTAATTCAGTCTCTAATAATTCAAATATGAAGTTTGAGGATGTAATAGGTGTGATCCTAAGTGAGGAAATGTGAAGGAAGAGCACCGGAGATTCTTCTACTTTTGGAAACACTTTGATGGTGGAGAGTAGAGGGAGACAAAAGAACAGAGGGAAAGGTAACCGTGGGAAGTCGAATGATCGCGAAAGGTCAAAGTCCAAGAGTAAGTTAGAATGTTGGCACTGTGGGAAGGTTGGTCATGCTAAGAGAGATTGCTGGGATCTTTGAGATAAGAAGAACAAGGAGGAAAATAAAGAGGTAAATGTGGTAGCGGTGATGTTTTTCGTGATGCCTTAATTCCTTATTTATGTAACATTCCCATTTTAAGACTTTAGAAACAAGGGAATTTTTTTTTAATAAATAATGTTCTCTGTTCTAAATTCATAATTTAGAACACACATTATTTATCAACCATTCATATAACAGATAACCATATGCAACTGTAATGACTCGGTGTGCTACCGATCTATTCATTTCATGACTCGGTATACTACCGATCTATTCATGTTTAACATTAAGTATTGAATACTTTTCGTATACTACGTATACTTGGTTCTCTCTCCCTATTCAGGGTATTGAGTGATTTGTCTAAGGAACCTATCTGAATATTTGTTACCAATATTCATCTGCATCACGAACCTTAGACTAGGTGACATAGGACAACGTAACCAAGATTGCGATACTTTGGCCAAATATTTCTAACATATTGTTCATATTACTATTCCTTGATGGCATACTCGTCAATCTGGAATATGTCCTTCACCCCACTCTATTATTATCTAGAATGTCCTTTACTGACTTTCGTCAGTCCACTTGCCCAAGGTTTAACCCTAGTTCGAGTTAACAACATACGTTATGATAGGGGAGGCTCACTAAGACTTAGGGTAAGTTGGCATACTAGGTCAACCTAAGTCAACCCCATGTGCCAAGGTATCCTGAGTCTTAGGGGCTACCCCCATATCTTAGACATGTTACTAACTAGACCTAGAGAGAAACTAAGATCAAGTCCTAAGTGTGTAGATCTAGATGATCAATACAGAAGGGTGTTGCCACATGTCAACTGCATCACTGTATCCTCGAGAAGATCCTAATATTATCGAAGGTACAACCCTATAGTTGGCATGTGCCAGCATCCTACAGAACAACCTCATCAAGATGTACATACCTCAAGGAGTTTATTATAAATTTAATTAATTTGGATTATTAAAAATGATTTCAGCAACCTTGCCTAACCCTAATCCAACACTCTTAAGTTCTTCTCTACAACAAATTCAATTGGTTGTTAAAGAACTTTCATAGCTTAAGATTGCCTTTAATGTTATTTACTGGACTTAACAAGCCATCAACCATAACAAGATATCAACATCATAAGTTCCATTTATTGTGACTTAACCGTTCAAGGAAGTGTAACAACCATCTAGGTTGTAACTAAGTAGACTTTATTAACAAAGTCTAATAATTAGGAATCACGTCTTCCATTTTATTTTCATTCTTAAGATAGAGGAAGAATCTTCCTTTACATGATTAAGTGCTAGGGCCTAGCACCCCTAAAAATCATTACAAATTCAATAGTTATTACTGAATGTTCATTCCATATAATATTACTATATTGAATTGTTTAGTTATGACATCAAATTCTGCAACTTAAGAAGTCAGCATCCTATTTAGGGAAATTAGTCCAATTCCCACTGTCAAACTTATCTAAGAATACTCTATTAAGCATATAAATAATATGGAGAATATCAACAAGATAGGATTCCATCTATGCAATGAAAGTACAAGATAATATACACACCCACTGTAAATAAATTCTCAACATTTAATTCATCTCTAAAACTTATACATTTAGGTATGCTACAAGACAATCGCCTTCATTACAAAAGAATACTACTTTTTCTTTTTCAATACAATCTCAAGAACGATTCAGAGTTCTTCACAAAAATCAGACTTAAATCAGCCAATGATCACATAAGTTTATGCCTTCCTTTTCACTTACGAAGTCCATCTGCAAAAATTGCTAGCACGGGTCAGTTCAATGAACTGAGCATGATAAACACTAAGCCTTAAAAATAAGTGCATTCCAATAATTGTTCCATTAAAACAAATCTGCTTTAATGAGACAATTATTACATCATATAATCAATATATCAAAAGCAACGGAA
Organism: Taxus wallichiana var. yunnanensis; assembly: GCA_018340775.1. Lineage (NCBI taxonomy): Eukaryota > Viridiplantae > Streptophyta > Pinopsida > Cupressales > Taxaceae > Taxus > Taxus wallichiana. The sequence continues at coordinate 978,746,386 of CM031242.1, read as the reverse complement.
AAGAAGTACATTTTAAACAATTGATTTCACTTCCAAGAAAAGGACGAATATAATCCACCATGTCAGCCTTACAAATTAGAGTCTAATTGATCCTATCAATTATCCTTAGGAAAACAACATATCATAACATCTCATTGTTCCCAATCTTTCATAAAAGAAAACAACATTTATCTTTGCTTCAAGCTAAAGGAAGAGTTTAAAGCATGGTTCTTATTAGGATGACTCATCTAACTCCTAAACGAAAGAAGAAGAAGAACCATTACAAACTATGCCCAAACACAAAACATCCGAGAAACAAAACAAATTCAAAATGTGATTTAACTATTTCTTTCAAAAGACAACTACCTTAAAACTTAACATTTAAGATATTCATCTAAACAAAATTTCCATTTAATCCAAGAAGGAATAGAGGATCAATCGGTCTACCTGCAAGTTTAAATCTATTTCACATATAGAAGTTAACTTTTAAAGATCTGAAACAACGTTCAAAAATCAAAGTAGACTCATATAGGAGATAATCTCTACTCGAGTTCATCCAAGGAGAATTCTTAAAAAGATAGAGTGCAAGAGACAAACTTACTCATCTCAAACCAACCAAGTAAAGTCTTGTCAAACAACAGTCTGCCAAACAAACTGGCATTCCCAGCTCAATAAAACCAAATAAAATAATCTCTTCCAACATCATTTCTACAAATGATTGGGTAAAGGAAGATCAAACAACTCATAAAGAAAACTTCATTTCAAAGGAGAATCAAAACAAAAGTTTAACCAATGATCTATCTAGTAGTAAGAAAGCAAACTGCCATATTCCTTACACTTCTTTACTTTCAATGAACACGAGTTTCAATTCCAAACCCAAAATGAAACACAAATAACAGTCCTAAAAACACAGTCTGTTCTAAATGAATCACATTCCTTTCTTTTATAAAGACACAAGGTGTATTTACTATATCCAACAAGAGATATAAGATTAACCGATCAATAAGTTTAACTTGATCAGAAGTATCAATGACTCAGACTGAAATCTCATTGTCAGGTTTCATTATTGCATTACAAAAGAGTAATCAGTTCCTGATTCAATAAGTATTGTAATACAAAAATTATTCAAACAGAGACATATAATCTTTTCATAACAATTTAAGAGTACTAAATTAATTAAGCTCATCTTTTAAATGAAACCCTGATCTTATTTTAAAAGATCTGAAGATGCAAGTTTCCACGAAATAGAGGGGAAAGAATACCCTCAATAAAATGCCAATGCCATCTTAAACAAGACAAAACAGTTCACAGAAAAGAATTACCAAACCCATTCATCAACAAAGACGTTTTCAGTTGAGATCTTAAGAGTTTATCCAACAACTCAGCCAACTATTTTCCCCATTTTCCTTGATCAATGGTTCAATGAAAGAGTTATCAGTTTTAAACGTTTAAAACAAATAAAACCCAACTCAAAATACCGAATAGAGTTGACATGAAGTCTCAACTAAAGTTCAGACTACACAAGTAACAAAATATGAGTGTTGTGTAAATTACGAATCTACAATAACAGTTCCAAATTTCCCAAAAATATAAATCACGGGTACAGAGCCACATACGGCTTCAACAATAGTCCGAGTTACCCAAGATTTCAACACTGGTTTAGAACAACTAAAGGCTCCAACACAATTCATATCAAAACGTGAAGCCCAATATTATCCCCAATGGAACTCAAGTTTCTCACCAAAGTTCGAGCCCAAAAAGAGTAATAATATACAAGTACTGTGTACATTATGAACTAACAGTAACAGTTTAGATTATCATAAGGAACTAAGACACAAGCACCGAGCTATATACGGACTTCAACAACAGTCCAAGGATATCCAAGATTCCAACACGATTCAGAACAACAAGAACCTCTATCAATAGTTCTCAACAAACACAAAACTAGAACCAAGTTCCAAACCAAATGCGAGCTTGAATACAAGCTCTAATAAAACACAAGCTCACGATAAAAAAAAAACATAAATTCCAACAAGATCATACGAACCCAAAGTTCTCAAAAAATATGAACCATATCTAAATAGCAATGAAGATTATCTAAACAGAATACTTCCATTACCCATTCCAGAATGAAAAACTCGAGTTAAAGAAATATGTTTATGCATGCATTCTCTTTTTTTAAGAACTACACATGGTAAGTTTCCAAACAGAACATCATTTACCAAGGATTCAAAACCAATATCACAAGATTTAATAACCCAACAAGCAAATAACCAGATAAGGTAAACAATCCAAGGATCTCAAAAGAGTAGAATCGTTTTAATGAAACATTTATAAGAAAGCATGAGATCTTAAAGTTTAGAGCCTATCATGCCTGATAGCACTTCTGTCAAATCGAAGAGAACCTCCAGCTGAGCTCACAACTTCTCCTCTTCTCCACGAAAGATCAAACAACCACCTTCTTCTTCCACACTGCCTCTTATATATCCCACGAACTGAAAATAGGTCAAAAATCTCAAGAATAGCCATTAAGTGCAGTTCAATTTGCTGGTTCAAAAACTAGAGAGCATGCAGAGTGAAAATCATGAAACATGCAAGGTGAAATGACCCCATACAAACCTGTTTGCATGCTTTCCAAAATGGTTCGAGCACAAAAACCGAAAACAATAAATTCCATTAATTCCTATTTTCCCACCTATCCTTCCTTGCCACCACCTTCCAAGTTTAGTGAATGCCAAATCAAATTTAACAAGGAATTCCATTTTAGTGAAGTTTCCACATAAGCCTCCACCAAGTCAACTAGCCCCTACCACAACTGGCGGTACCTCTATGCAATTAAAACCTTATCAACAACTTAAATGCCTTGGAACCGTCGCCTATAATACATGCGACCACCAATTCCCCCTTCTTGCCCATTAGTTTAGGGTAGACATAATTGCTTAGGTTAGATCTTAGGTTAGCTTAGGATATGTAACCTTAGGACATAACCCAATCAATAAATCACCACCTTAGGTAGTTTCCACATAGGTTAGATTAATTCCAACACAATAGTTTTTAGGCATTAGGTTAGATCATCACACAACCATTAAGCATTAGGTTTTAGGATAATTTCAATAACCTAGAAACCTCTCCATAATCCTTTAGTAAAAGCTTAGGTTAGGATAAAATTTAATTAATTAACATAGCTAGGTAATATATATATTCTTACCTAGCTTAGGATTTCGTAGGACAATCCCTTTAGTTTTAGGAACTAGAATGTGTCCTATCTTTGTGAATGAGGCTATAGTTTGTTTGCGTCGCCATTGTCATGCCATGATCCAAACACAACATACGACTGAATAGAAACATGTTCACACAACAATCAAAGAACTTGTAATCAATCATAGTTCAGTCATACGTCTTTTAATTCATGGAATGTCGATTTACCATTCATTCATAGAGCAGATTTAAAACATTCCTTGGATCACTGAAATTGATCCAAGGATGAGTCAGATTAATAGATAAGTTTACAATTCTTAAACTAGATTGCAACTCACCTACAAGAAGTGAAAAATTAATTCAAGGAAGCCATTCCAATTCAGTCAAAGGATCTTAAGAATAGAAGATGATTTATCCATATCAAGCATGATCTCCAAAAATCAAAAGAACATATCTTTATAAGGAAAATCACATGTCAACACTTGAAATGTAAATGAGGAAAATAACAAGCTCATAAGGGTGTTAAAATTTAGATAATATTGCTTGAGTCTTGGGTGTTAGATTCAGGAGCTTCTTTCCATGCCACCCCACATAGACATTACTTTACTGATTTTTTTCAAGGATATTTTGGACATGTATATCTTGGTGATGATGAACCATGCATAATAGTAGGAAATGTTTTGTTTGGGTGAAAAAACATAATGAGAACATATGGCTACTTAAGGATGTCGGGCATGTGCCTAAGTTGAGGCGAACTTCATATCGGAAGGTTAGTGGGTAGTGATGGATGTATGGTACGTTTTATAGCAGATTCTTGGAAGGTTAGCAAGGGAGCTCTTGTGGTTGCAAGAGATAAGAAAACTGGTACTTTGTATTTAACCAGTGGTGCTGATTATTGTAATTTAGTTTCTACAGATGGAGATGCAACTTTGTGGCACTAGAGACTCGGTCATATGAGTCAAAAGGGCATGTAGATTATAAAGGACAGGTTTCCTGGATTAAAGGAGTTAGATTTAGACTTTTGTGAGGATTGTGTTTATGGAAAACAAAAGCGGGTGAGATTTCTCAAGGTTGGACCTACAAGGAAGGATGGTAATTTGGATTTAGTGCATACACATGTATGGGAGCTAGCTAAGGTAAACTCTATTGGTGGTTCATGTTATTATGTCACTTTCATTGATGATGCAACTAGAAAAGTTTGGGTATATTTCATTAGAAATAAATTTGATGTGTTTGAAACCTTCAAAAGATGGAAAACCTTGGTTGAGAATGAAACAAGTCTCAAGTTGAAATTTCTCAGGTTGGATAATGGAGGGGAGTATTGCAGCAATGAATTTCTTGATTATTGTTCGGTAAATGGGATCCATAGGAAAATAACGGTTCCAAATACTCCACAGAAAATGGAGTGTCAGAGAGAATGAACAGACAATCATGGAGTGTGCTAGGTGTATGAGGTTACATGTGGGGCTACCACTCATGTTTTGGGTAGAAGCAGTGAGCACAATTGTTTATCTAATTAACAGAGGACCCTCTATGGCTTTGGATGGAGGTACACCTGAGGAGGCTTGGTCTAGTAAGAAAATTGATTACTCATTTCTTAAAGTATTTGGATGTGAGGTATTTTTTCACATTGATAAAGATGATAGGACCAAGTTAGAGGATAAGTATGAGAAATGCACCTTTGTTGGATATGGTGAGGATGACTTTGGTTTCCATGTTTGGATTCTTAAGGACAACGAAATATTTTAGTCTAGAGATTTGCCTTTAATGAAAAAGTCATGTATAAAGATCGATTCTGAGAGAGAAAGAGGAATCAAAGAAAGAATACAAAATGTTAGAGGACATTGTAGACATCAAGGTTTCCAAGGGGCCGGTTCGGGTGTAACATGTTCCGACACGCCTAGTTCAGAACCTACTCATCGGAACCCTAAACTCCCGAGGTGAGAATGTCTTCTAGGGTAATAAGGTAACATGAATTATTTACTCCATATTTGAATTATTTATTGCTCAATGATAATGGAGAGCCATAGTTCGTTGAGAAAGCGGTGTAGGGGGATGCCAGGGAAGAAGTGGGAGAATGCCATGGATGAAGAGCATAGATCTCTTATGGAAAACCGACTTGGGATCTCATGGAGTTACCCGAGGGCAAGAGAGCATTGCGAGAACAAGTGGGTTTATAGAATCAAAGAGGAAGATGGAGGCGGAAAGATATAAGGCCTAGTTGGTGGTCAAGGGATTTGCACAAAATAAAGGTATAGACTTTCATGATTTTTTCTCCTATTTTTAAAATGACTTCTATTAGAACTATTCTTGGTTTAGTAGCAGTAGAAGACCTTCACTTAGAGTAGTTAGATGTGAAGACTGCATTCCTTCATGGTGAGTTGGAGGAGGAATTGTATATGCAGTAGCCACAGGGTTATGAGGTCAAAGGGAAGGAGAGGTTAGTGTGCAAATTGAAGAAGAGCTTGTATGGCCTAAAACAAGCTCCACGGTAGTGGTACAAGAAGTTTGACAGTTTTATGTAGGAGCAGGGTTACTCCAGGTGTCACTCAGACCATTGCATGTACATCAAGAAGTTTCTTGATGGTAGTTATATTATTTTGTGCTTGTATGTGGATGATATGCTTATTGTAGGGAAGAACATGCAAGAAATAATCTGTACTCAAGAAGCGCTAGGTGAATCCTTTTGCTTATGAAGGATTTGGGGGTAGAAAAACAAATCCTTGGTATGATAATAACTTGGAATAGGAAAGAGAGGAAGCTGGTGTTATCTCAAGAAGAGTACATAAAGAAGGTCTTGGAGAGGTTTAGTATGCATGATGCTAAACCGGTTAGTACCCCTTTGGTAGGTCACTTTAAATTATCAAAGGAGCAGAGTCCCAAGACTGAGGAGGATAAAATATAGATGTCCAGGGTACTGTACTCATCGGTTAGTAGCTTGATGTATGCTATGGTATGCACTAGGCCTGACATTTCCCATGCAGTGGGAGTAGTGAGTAGGTTTATGAGTGATCCAGGTAGAGAGCACTAATAGGCAGTGAAGTGGATCCTTCGGTATTTGAGAGGGACCATGGGAGAAACATTGTGTTTTGGTGGATCGGACACTACATTATGTGGTTATGTAGATTCATACATGGTAGGAGATTTGGACGAAAGAGGAACACGAAAGGTTATGTATTTACAGTTGGTGATACAACGATGAGTTGGATTTCACGGTTACAAAAGGTCAGTGGCTTTGTCACAACCACAGAGGCTAAGTATGTTGCTGCCACAAAGGAAAGTAAGGAGATGATTTGGATAGAACAGTTGCTTGATGAGTTGGGTCATAAGTAGGAAGTTGGGATACTACACAATGATAGTCAGAGCACTATTCATTTAGTGAAGAACTCTGCTTTTCACTCTAGGACGAAGCACATTCAATTGAGATATCATTTCATCAGGGAAACTTTGGAAGAAGATAAGTTGAAGCTAGAAAAGATTCATACCGGTTAGAATCTGTGGATACGATGACTAAGAAGGTGGTCACAGGAGAATTTGAAGTTGTGTTCAACTTTGATTGGCCATCATGGTTGATAATGAAGGGTTGAGAACTTTTCTCAGTAGGGAACAGTCTCCAAGTGGGAGATTGTTGGGGTGTGGAGCCTGTTTTTGGTCTTCTCAAATCAGTATTGAAGTGTGGAGTTTGAATTGGGAAGATGAAAGGTCATGACCATTTATTTTCCATCCATGGGAAGATGAAAGGTCATGACGCTTTCTTTTCCAAGAAGGTGGAAAGATGAAAGGTCACGACTTTCAAACTTCTTAAAGGATTGTAATCCTATAAATAGAGGTGTTAGGGTATCTTGAATATATCTTGTGTGTTCAAGAGGTCTCGAGTCTTAGTGATCAAGAGGTGATCAAGAGTGATCAAGGTTAAGAAATAGGGTGTCAATTTTGGTTTAGATGTGGTTTAACATCTTTGGAATTCTCATTGTGAGTTAATAAGCTCGAGAGAAGACTGTGAGAGTTGTTTTACTCTTGTTGACAATAAAATCGATAAATTTCTTGGTGGAGGTAGCCCACATTGGGTGAACCACTTTAAATCATGTCTTCTCTTCTTTTGTGCATTATTTATTTATGTTGTTATATTTCTGCATGTATACTTCGCTATATAGTTTCCTACTACTTTGTGATTTGAGGAATTGTTTCTACATATTTGTTCTCAAATTCTTAATGAGATCCATTCCCTACGCCATTTACTGAGGAAATACTATAAGGAGTTGCAGGGTGCGAAATATATTCCTTCACGGATGGGTTTTCCAGGTATCATCAAGTTAGGATTGCTCAGGAGGATCAAGAAAAGACCACTTTTACTACTGAATGGGGTAGTTTTGCCTATATTGTGATGCCTTTTGGACTGAAAAATGTGCTTGCTGTATTCTCGCGGATAGTTGTTCAGGAATTCAAATATTTTATTCACAAATTTTTACAGGTTTATCTAGATGATTGGACAATATATGGGCTTGTGAAAGATCATTTTGACAATCTGTGCTTAATGTTTGAATGGTGTAGAAAATTGAGTATCTCTTTGAACATCAAGAAGTGCATATTTGCTACACCTTTTGGAATAATTTTAGGACATATAATCTACAAGGATGGTTTGCTAGTTGATCCAGCTAAGGTTGCAGTCATTCTAGGCCTGGAAGCGCCTACTAGTCAAAGTAAGGTGCATGGATTTTGAAGTCACACAGGATA